>JAMXBB010000002.1:118693800-119293800 GCA_024138015.1 Lumnitzera littorea
AAAAAAAAAAAAAAAAAAAAAAAGAAAGAAAGAAAAAGGTAGATAAAGTTTTCCTTGGCCTTGAAGAATCAAAAAAATAAAAAGGACACGATTGGTCTCGCTTACCCTCGAAGACTTGGTTAAGAGCCGTGATGGGTTATCATTATCCTTATTTGGCAATCATCTTTCTCTTGGAGTGACTGGTAATCATTGCACGGAAACTCTACTATTTTGAGAGTGTGTATTTATTTACAAATTACCCCTGACATATATCGACCAAAGTACATATATCGAGGAAATTCCAAAGTTGCATTGAAAGAATACACAGAATATTTCCAGTCAATGTGGTTTTATTTGCCGCAATGTAAAAGTATGTATGTACATATATATATATATATATATATATATATATTACAATCAACATTGATTATATTACTTATTTAGATTGTAAAATATTAATCACTCTTTAAAGGTATCTTTTCTTTAGTAGCCACTATTATTACAACTATTAAAAAAAGTGAATTTGATTGACCGCATTAAGAATACCTTTTATATTATGATTACTTATTAAGTATGAGGTGCTCCAAAATCTCCCAAAATACAAAACAAAAAATCTCCATTAGTTGTGCGCTGCTTCTAATTTGGAAGAGTATGCATTAATTATTATGAGGTTTATAAAAAGAGATTTTACATGTTCATGTTGGTGATACATTTTTTTAGTGGATAAGAAGGAAGGCTCCGATCTGATATTTAGTGGTTATATCTTCAAATTTATCCACCGACATGGGCTTAAAACCGAATAATAAGTGAATTGAATGAAATAATTATCATTGAAAGGTGCAGCAGTATATATATTCCAAAATAATAAAAGGGACGAGTTTGAACTATATGAAAAGCGTGATATCGCCTTTCCAGGATCATATCAAGGGAATAAATTTCTAAAGAAGTTTGGTTCTTATTACGACAAGTACTTTTTCTTTTTCTTTTTTTATAATTTATATGGTAAATTTAAATCTGTTATATTATAAAATTTTAAAAACCCTTATCGCTTTTATTTTTAGAAGCACCATCATTATGCCAGCCAATAATAATAATTTATCATCATTAGAATCCTTTTCATAGATAACCTTATAATGATATACATGTCAAATATGTTTCTCTCACTCAAATAAGTGCTAAGATTGTGCCAAGATGTTATAATTTAATGGTATAAATACCAATTTTTTAATAAAATGGATTGAGTTCAATTCCTTCATTTTTTATTTCAAAGCTATATAATAGTCGAAAAAAATATATATATATTTATACAATTTGACATAACTTTAACATCCCCACATTTAAAAGCATGGTAACTCTTGCTATTTTTATTATAATGTATGTCAAGACATATATATATATATATATATATATATATATATAGACTGGTATCTATGTAAACGTAAGCTTTGTCCCCAAAATGGTGCAATCTAAGTTGAGTAAATGTCAAACCTAGTATTTGAATTTTACGTAATTTTGTAATTCATTATCTAAAGTTTAAAAATATCAATTTATAACTTATAACCTTTTTAAGATCATTTATAATATCGAGATAAGTCATTCGTTATAAAAATAACTAAAGTTCAAGTAGTCAATTATAAAAATAAGTAAAATTTAGATACTTAATGATAAGAATTGGTAAAGTTCAAGTACCAAATTAATTATTTTAAACTTGTTAGTTACAATTGCCTAAAGAAAAAATTGTTATTAATTGAAAAAAATTTGCAAATCGTATATCAACTATGACATTCACCCATATAAGTTTGCCAAGAATATCACAAATGATTTGCTGTGAAACACTTTAATGATATGTTGGATTCATTTTATAACAGTGGAATACAACAATTGTTTTGTTACAATCTTATATAGGAAAGTAACATGAATTAAGTGCTACACTTAAGTTTAAGGAGCTCTCGTACCTATTAGGATAGTCTTTTAAGTTAGGCTCTCCTCTTGGGCTTGAGTCATAACATTTAGTGCTCTTATTAAGAGACCAATCCATCCCATGGAAGGGACTACTTGGAAAATGAGCAACCTGAAAGAAGGCTACTTGGAAAAAGAGTGACCTAAGAGAAAGCTACTCGAAAAAAGAGTGGCTAGAGAGAGGACCATTTGAGAAAGGGTTACCTAGTGAAGTAGAATATGAGTCACTTACAGTGAATGCTACCTAGAGTTGGTAGTTTAGAGTGAAAGTTGCTTAGAGTAGACAATCTAGAGTAAGTTAACGTAAGCGTTAACTTTTAAAAAGGAGTAATAATGTTATAATCTCACATAGGAAAGTAACATGGACTAAGTGTTACACTTAAATCTAAGAAGCTCTCTCATCTAAACTTGTATAAGGGCTAGTTTTGAACTATAAACTGGCTTAACCTAATCATAGGCAAGCCTAATTCGTATATTGAATCGTCGGGCTTTCAGGGCTTAAGTAGTTTAACATGGAGAACCTGACAAGTTGGTCAAGACTCAAACCACAGGAGCTAACCCCAAAATTTTTTAAAAATATATATATGTATATAATATAGTATACTATACATATAATGTAAACATATTATGTATACTATATATAAATATAATATAACGTAAACAAGTGTGTATTATATATAATATATTATTAATATACTATATATATAATACATAATATATTATACCATATATATTTATATACTATATATAATATTAATATATATTATGTATTGAGGGAAATTTGATTTATGAGAATAATAGTCAATATGTCAAGTTAAAGTTTTAGATTTAGTTAAAAAAAAAAAAAGAAATGAATGAATAGTAACAACTTATTTATAATAATTGACGAAAATTTGCAAAAATGAAAAAAAAAAATATTTATAATAATCAAGAAAAATTTGAAAAAAAAAAACCAACTATTGATTCAGTTTTACCAGCTCGAGCCTACCTCCTTATGGGCCAAGCCTAGTTCACTCCCTAACTAATCTATGAATTAGCGGTTCAAGGTCGGGTCAAATTGATACACAGGTCAAATCAATACATAGGCTTATTCTCACCCATTAAACTAGTCTTTTGGGTTATGCTTTTCTCGAGTTTGGGTTATAATATTTTTTTTTCCTGCAAATCTAATTTTGCATTTGACCGCAAAATAATTACTACTTGAAATTGTTATTACTGTGAAATAAAGTAATGTGACTTCTTATTAGACCAAATGAATAGCTACTATTTTTTTTTATCGTATTTTGAAAAAAACATACGAAGAAACGTTTCTTAAAAGTTAGAGAAAGCAAATTATTCTCATTAAGGAGTTGCAAGACCTTATTCATGTGGTTTTTAAATTCAGATTTGAATTTTAATGTTATAGTAGTTAGGTGAACTCTCAGAACAAGCTGCACCTATGTTGCTTGACAATTTATTTGTTGGTTAGGGGGAATTTATGGGAAAGCTACATTATTAGGTAGTACGTCCAAAAAAATTTGGTGACCTTTCTATTTTATAAATATTTTAATCATATAATTAAGACATAAATAGGAAATCTAATACATATATAATAACACGTGTATATAAATGATTATGTTAGCAAATGTCTCTCATGATATATAAATAAACATTTCAGATCTTAATGATTCATCTTTTCCGCGGACTGTGTAATGACTTATTAGGAAATGACAATTTTTTTTTTTATTTAATAAACTCGTTAACAAATCAAAATAAATAGAATGGTAAATTTTGGCAAAAGAATTAAATAAAAAAAGAGTGGCAGCTAAAGAGGATAGAAGCGCTTTTGTTTTTGGTTTTTTTTCCCCCCCTTAGGTTAGACTGTGGAAAGGGATTATTTATCTTAAAAAAAAAAGGGTTATATCATATGTTTTACAAAATAAATAAAAACACGCAGAATATATCAATAATTAATAAATACTCGGTTGCGTAAATTTACCCTTATTAAAACTCCTACCATATTCGAATGCATATAGAAAAACTTAAATTGAACCGTAACTAAATAAGTAAAATTAATTAAAACTAACAATATACATCTTGACCTACGTTAATAAAATTGTGTGTGTGTGTGTGTGTGTGGAGTTGATAAAATTGATATATTAAAACGTATTTGTTTAATTTCAAATTATAAAAACTTATCTGAAAATTGTCTTATCTCATCAACCGGTTGGTACAATCAAACTAGAGAATCTCAATAATTGCCTTAATGATGGTATTGTTACTGTACTTATGATATATTTACGTAAGTTGCACATATAGATGTCTGGATTTGAAGATTTTAAATCGTGCAAGGGTGACCTCAATTATACGCAAACCGCTTTTATTTAATGAGAAGCAAAAAGAAGATTATCAATTGGAGATGTCAAAGTCAGTCTTTTTATTACCCCCATAATTCAATCCTTTTATATGTTTCACAACTTAAAAAAAAAAGAGACCTATTTATGTGTATCGAAATGGCCAAAGATATTTAAAGGATAATGTTCAAAAAATAAAAAGGAAATTTTTGTAATTTAGTCCTTAAACTCTCCACATCCTAAAACCTCAACTATAAGGGTGTAAGTGAGATGATTTTGCTCACAAACTGTATAAGTTCAAGTCAGCATTTACTTGAATTTAATTCAGCCATAATTAAGTAAAGCTTGAGTTCTAGCTACTTGATTAACTTATCATGTAGAGCTCGAGCATGAGCTCTACTTGATTATGGTTGAGTCGAATTTGACTTGATTATGGCTAAGCTCGAGCCTTGTGATTCTTGGTTCGATAAACTTATGAACCTAATGAAACTCGAGTTGAGTTTGATTTAAATTAAATATTATTATTTTAATTAAATTTATAACATCTTTTAAGATTATTAAGTCTAAACGAGCTTAATCAAGTCGAGTGAATCAACTTTCATTTTGACCTAAGCTTGAGCTTCATAAATTGAACCTTGATTGAATTAAAGCTTAGCATTTTATTGTCTCGACTCACTTATTTACAGCCTTAATCCAAAACCCTAATCCTTCATTCTAACCTCATTACCCTCTATAATCCTCTCTTTCTCTCCATTTCTTTTGTCTTCTCTTCATTTCTAGCTAAATCTAGCTCTAATAAAAACCACTTTATTCAAGCTAAAAAATATGGGGTATTATTCCTCATTAATCCTTCATTCGCAATTAAGGTGCATTTACTCCCCTAAAGGGTGGAACTGTTATTAAGTACATTTTTAGGCGCTCAAGAAACATATGTAGTCATTAAAAGGCCTTCGTTTTAATAGAGTTTCAAAACTTTTCTTTAGAAATATGAATCTAAGATTCTCTTATTTGCAACTATTTCACTTGTGTGTCTTGTATTTAGATTCTAAGTCCGTATTCCTCCATTCCAAATAAGCAACTTTCCTTTCCTTTTTATTAACTGAATTTTGGTGTAATAGAGCATTCGGGTGGATTTATGCTAAAATTTGTAATTAGGTTAATTAAAAACGAGTTTAAGTAATGGATAGTTGAATGTTGAAGTTTATCTAAGGCTGGATTGAAGAATAGAATGATTAGTGTTGGACTTGAGTTGGTTTTCAAATGAGGAACTTTTGATTCATTGTAAAGGGCACGACTATCAACATGGTTGTATCATAAGACCATGTCGCTTGTGTTTGGGGTTTGTATTGGAATAGAAAGTTACATGGCCTAACGATATGGTCATGTCATGAGATTGTGTCATAAAGATGACTGTGATTCAAGAGTTACACAATTGCTGGAAATGGCCATGTTGTCGAGGTTAAGCTTTGTGCCTCTAAAGTAAAGCTAGTTAAGAGGATTAATGGTTTAAAGTTAAGTTAACATAGGGTAAACCTTAAAGGTTATATTGTATTGGTTTAATTGATGGATTAAGAAACATTTACTGTTTCAATTGCTAGGTTCTTTGATCCAAGTTTCCTAATTGTTTCAATTTGAGTCTAATAGATTGGTTTGATTCAACTTTTTATGTATGTGATGCTTATTTGTTAGTGATGCTTGATAGGTTAGTAAAGTAACCAAATTAACTCCACATTTGACTAATAACTTAATTGTTGATTGTGCTTAGCTTGATTTAGGGGTTGAGCCCCTAAAATTGCATTTATGGTAACCGTACTTAGATTTAGGGCCTTTAGAAGGACTTCTCCGAATGAGCCCAAAATTTACAACTATAATAGAAAAGTTAGTTGAGGTAATATAGTGAAGTTAAATTATAAAAATAATAGCCCTAAATCCCAACTTTAACCTTAAAAGCGTAGTTATATCTATAGCATAAAACTCGTTGGAATATTTAAAATCGAGCTCGAAATGCGACGAATACTTAGAGATAAGTTAATTAAGTTATAAAAGGAAATAATATGGCATAATATACTATATGAATATACATGTATTTTTGTGAGTATATTTGGTATATATAGTAATTATACCCATAAATTAATATGAAATTATGTAATTGTATATAATAAATGATAAACTCATAAAAATAAATAGGAATAATATCTTAATAATAAAAGACATACTAGAAACATGATTATATACATGTAATTATTCAATACGTGCAATATATATATAGGATATATATCCGTATGTTAACAAAATAACTTAATATACTTAAACTATCCAAATTTGACTAAAATTACACTAACACTAAATTAAAACATATCTTAAACATGGAAAACAACTTGGATTCAAGCTAGAATTACTGTAACAATATCTACAGCAAAAATTTGGATGAGTCAAATGCCAATTTCCTCAAGGAAGGATACCTCCAACTTGGATAAATGTGAAAAAAAGAAAAATGAAAATTTTGAAAAAAATTAAATAAAGAAATTGACCTAATCTAAAACAATATAAAAATGATTCAACATCTCATATTAAACACTTTAGAAGCTAGAGCACCCAAAGAAAAATTTATGGGAAAAAGATAGAAAAATAGAAAGAAAATAACAAAAATAAAGCACCAACGTCCTACCTAAGTTCCCCAACCCTTAAGTGATCTATTGTTGAACCTCACTAACCCTAGCAGCCCACCCCACATGCCGTCAGTCCTATACACCCCCACTGGCCAATAGTGGACACAGCTTTAATGAACACACAGTCCGATTTTTTGCCTTATTTTTCTCTTAAATTTCTAAAAATATTAAAATAATCCAAAAAATATGAAAAATTTAATTTCTAAGTTATTTTAGATGTACTTCCATGTTGTAATTTTACTTTTGGAAAATTATCAATATTTTATATATTTGCTTAAATAAGTTATTGTTCATTTGAATTTTGAGATTTAAACTAAATGTACTAAATGATATTTTTTCTAACTAAAAAATTTTCTATAGAATACATATTTCATGTCGTTAATTGGTATGTAGCTTGATTTTTTATTCATGTATTTTTAATATTTATTATACCTAAAAATAGCTAAAAACAGGGTAAATTGTAGGATAAATAGTTTTTTTTTTTTACAAAATAAATTAAAGAAATTAGTAATTACTAACCTTTGGACACTTGCAATAATATTGGGGCTTGTTAGAAATTATTTCATATAAAAACGATATTATTTGTTTAATTAATCGTAATTTAGGGGTAAAAACATAATTATGTGTATATAAGCAATAAACCCAATAGCATGAAACCACATACTGACTAAATGCCATATTTTTAAGAGTCTATAAAAATTTTTGAGGAATTATTTGATGACCTGAGCTATTTATTGTGAATTTTAGTAGTAAAATACTTAAATTACCAACCGGAGTATGCTATTTTATAATATTGGCTAAATTATGATAAAAATTTGAATAGAACCTATGCATAACTATACTAATTAGATTGGGTTTATATGAATTTTCAACATATTTAATGATAATTACATGACCTAAGCTATAATATACACATATTAGGGTTAGATATTACTTATATTATTAAGTTATTTTAGGAAATTATATAAAATATAACTTATCTATATAATATGAGTATAATATCATAATAATTGCGATAAGGACATATAGGTATATTAGAAACCAGAAATACCCTTTAGAAGTCATCTTTCAAAATAAAATCTATAATATGTATCATCAAGTTCATTAGAACCCAATTATACCACTTTTACTAAAATTAGATAATTTTAGATAATATAACATATATTTCTACAATATTATAAAAATTTACATATTATAATAACCTTATCGTAACAGAAATGTAGCTTGAATAATTAAAACTACACTTCAATACAATTAAAATGACATATTATAAGTAATAATATAACTACGTATATTATCGATACTTAATAACTTAACATAATAACTTATATAATAAAACCATATTTCATTATATAAAGAAAGATAATAATATACTTTAAATATATATTTATGCATATAATTTCATGATGATATAAAGAATAAATAAAACTCTAACATTTTCGTAACTCTTATGAAAACTAAATCTGGGTTTTTGTATACATATAAGGTCTCCCAACAAGCAAAGCGTCAATGATACAAGTCTTCCGCAATGAATATTAGAACATGTATGTTAGGATTATAACTTTACCGTTTGTTGAGATACTGTATTAAGGTATTTAAAGTCTTAAGGGTACTTTTCTTTGTGATTATAAGTTAACTATCTATATGCATGCCATATATGTGATTGATATTTTGTTTGTGATAGGAGTTAAACTCCTTGACGTACTATTCTACATGATTACATAGTTTTGTATTGTATGAACTTGTCTGGTTACCCCTAGATGGAAGTAATAGTGATTTGATTGCCCTTCAATGAGAATAGCTAAAATAATCCTTTCTTCATCCTTAATCAAACTAAGTGACAAGCGAAGAGGTTGTAATAAGGGTGAGAACTGTGTTTTGAAGGTGGTTATAAAAGGAGGGTATTCTCCATCACATAAGCTTGGGTTTAGATTAATTTTAAGTAGTAATAAACTTCTTAATACAAGTTAGAGCAGATGTAATTTCTTTGACCTCTCGATGGACCAGATAACATTATGTAATATTTTAAGTGATTGATTGTATTGCATTTTATTATAATTAATAACTTTGTTTGTGAATGTACGATACTCTTCTAACTCGGTCTTGCTTATTAAGTTAGTTGTGCTCACATCCTTATAGACTGTTTTGCTGGTGATAAGTGAGAGTTTAAGATGTACAAATATCACTACCCCCAGGTTAGTAAACAGTTGGCTGAGAAAGTGAGAAAAGGAGAATCTATTGAATTTGAGCTTTTAACTTTTCTTTTTGATTTTGAGGAAATTAATTGGAAATTTCATGGGATGCTCACTAGTTTCCTATCTTATTGTAAATAGACTTCAAAGCCTGTGGTTTGTATAAACTCTTAATATAAATTATACTCTATGTGTGGAAATGCTTATATAAATAGTGTTGTGTTATCGGACAATATGTTATACTGAACAAGTATTTTGAAAAGTTATACTATAGATTTGATTATTGACATGTATAATACTGGATGCTTAAAACTAGTTAAGTCTGTACGCTTTGTGTGGACTATATTTATGATAGCAATCGTAAGATTAGTTTATACAGTAAGACTATTACGACTTCTCTTGTTTGAGGCATGATAGGGTGTACAGTAGCAGATCTGTAAGGGAGTGCCTTGATGATCATTATGTGACATTTATCCTTAGTGGAGTTGTGTATTGAAAGGATCCAAAACAGATTTAGATGACTTATAGATTTATGGGTATTGGGACTCATCGTAGTAATTCTTAATACTGTAGTATGTATGTATTATAAGTATGTATATGTATATATATATACATATATATATATATATATCTATAATGTAGTGGAGTCATAAGTACTCATATGTTGTTTGTTAGGCTAAATTAAAGATGATTAAACCAGTTGTTTGGTATTTCATTGATGCATAAGGATGCCACTAGATGGGTCATTATGGGGTTTCCAACCCATTTGAACCGTCAAAAACCTTATAAGATTAGACCCTATAAGGTTGTAGGGCGGGTTTTGGAATTAATTCTCAAACCCTTTAAGGTTACGGGTCGAGTTTTGGAGTTTAAGAAAAACTCGATGGAAAACCCGAACCTGTTTTAGAATAATAATGTATACATATACGAGAACCCTTAATCTCATCCCTAAGGTCCATATCAACCGGCTACATTTGTTTATATATGTAAATTATGTAATGTATCTCAATGACATGTCATTGTTTATACTTAATTTAGTAAATTAGAAAGGATAACTATTAGTCCCAATTAAAAATAGATACGATTTTCTTTTCTTCCATAATTTATGTTCTTTTATTTTTTTCCTCAAAAAAAAAAAAAAAAATCATGGGAAGAAGCAGGGAAACTCTACATATTGGAGTTAGATTTGGAAATTAATAGATTGAGATTATCCACTAATATTGCGAGTCGAGTTGGGTCAAGTTTTAATCGAGTTTTCCAAGTTATGGAAATAAGGTCACCCTATAGGGTTTTGAGAAGCATTATAGGATACAAGGTTAAGTTCGGGTTTTGCAAAATCCATTCCGAACTTACCTTGGTGGCATCCCTATTGATGCATTATATGTAAGTGTCTAATTAGGGAAGAGAGTCAAATAGTGTTGTATTTTGATGATGAAGTTGATGATTTATGGAGTTATGCGAAATGATGTTAAGTAGAATTATTGATAGGTTATATTGTTGCAAAGTTAGAATTCTATTTGATTGACATGACTATGGTTAGAATGACTCGCTTATGAGTAATTTGAATTGTTTGAATGGTGGAGAATTTTTCATTATTAGGTGATTTTGGAGATTGCAATAGTATAGAGGCATGTGGTGGAATTGTAATGTCTTGGGTTTCGAGGCGTTACATATACCTTTTTTTTTTCCTCTTTTAGTTCCAATGATTTTAGTTGGAAGATAAAGAGGAATAATAATTGTAGAGAGATAAAATGGATTTATACAATCTTTAGGCTTTAAGTGTAGTAAAGCAACAACCTAAGCTTAACTCCTTAGGCTAGTGATAAGATTTAGGAAGCCAAGTTCATCAATTTAGGAATGGCTTATGTTACATTTGGTTCACTGGAGTAGGATAAGGTTAGAAAAGAATTATAATTCCTTTGTTGTTATTTTGTTCATAATTAGTTACACTGTGAAAACTTATTCCCAAATATGGGATGTGAAGACACATTTGGAATGCGCCTTCATCTTTTTATTTTTCTAAAGAAGAAGGCGCATTCTTGAAATACACCTTCTTCTTTTTAGCCTTAGGTGCCACATCCTCCAAAAACAAACTAAGAAATGTGGGAACCCCTTGTAAGAAAACAACACATGGAGCACAATAGTATCATGCACAAAAAGTTAAATAGCAACTCCTAACTCCGTGATTTAGATGACTCGACCATTCACAACAAACATATTACTACATTCTTAACTAATTTAATTTTCCCAAACTTCAAATTTCAGGTCATATGGATCAATCCCAACAAACAAAAAAGTATTTTCCTAACTAATATTCATGTATCTAACTCTAAACACTAAGTTAGAAAAGTTCTAGCTAAAACGTAAATAATATCCTTAGCATGCAAAAGACATGAAGTAAAGGACAAAAAAACATAAGCAAAGTGACATCAATTAAAAAGTAAACAAGTTTAAATGTACATCCATGTTTTTTTACATACAAGCTGAATTGGAATATAAGTCTACTTCCTCTTGCTCTTAAATTTAGTAAGTACATAAGACATCCGAGATGTCAATTATCGTCCAGACCTTCGCTCCTCAACATTAGTTGAAGCTTAGGACTCCTTTGTTGGTATTTGCTACGAGGGTAGCTTAATAAGCTAAAGAGGGTCGACCATAGGTGCCTTAAAAGGACCATCTCTATGAGAACTCACTAACCTTCTCTTTTAAGGAGCTATTTGTCACGCCCCGAAACGGCAAAGTCGTAACAACCTTGCCGTGTAAACCATCCTAAGATAGAAGTTGGTCTTACAACCCTTATCTTAGACCTGATCTACACAAGACGTCCACAACTAACCCGCTTTGAAGTAGACAGTTTGTAATTTAAATAAATCATTTACCTATAAAAGTGAGGAATTATATATATATATGTTATAATTCAGTTATTGCAGTTAAAGTTTACAATAATTTTTCCATAATATAATTTCTAGTTATTACATTATTCAGAAATGAAAAATAAGTCTAAAGTAAATACTTAGACCTTAAAAGTATGTGTTTATTCTTCAATATTTTTCCTCACTCCCCAGGATCCAGCAGTTGCTAGCTTCAGAGTAGTTGTTTACCGCTTCTTAGCCAGCACCTGCACGACGTCTATAGGGATGTGAGCAACCACAGCTCAGCAACCACAGCTCAGTAAGTAGGGACGGAGGACTTAAAACTATACCAGAAACACAACAAGGTTTTCAATCGCTTATTAGATGCAATGCATGTGTAAGCAAATGCCATCGCACGACGTTGTCCGGCCCGTTGTGAGATTAGAGAAATTATGCCCGCTCTAATCCGGGTTAAGGAGTTGTCGTTAATGTAACAGCTCACGACCAAACCCAGGCATGTGTAATGGAGACCTTGCTCCTCCCATGACTACCTTCGAACCATTGCCTTCACCCTTGCCGCGACCTCCTCTCCTGTCACTTAGTTTGACTGAGGATAAAAAAGGGACCATTTTGCAATCCTGCACTATCCCTTAAGAAGGAGTCGGTATTTGGCTGGAGAGTCCTAAGTTCCCCTAACGGGTTGCCATGTATGTTTGATTATGATTACTGGTCAGATATTTGATTAAGTCCAGTTTAGGGTGATCAATCCTTTCATACAAATCATACAATACGTGCCAGAACAATAAACAGAATCATATCATCACCCATAATCAAGCACATGCACACATTCAACTATCTAACAAGCACAACCAAGCATAATCTTAAGCCTCCAAAATACAGCATCGTATTAATCCCAACTTACCTCGACTCCTCGCTTACTCACTCGAGGTCCGATTTGCTCAGACCATCGCTAATCATCCCTATAACACGAACGTGGTTTCAGCTTTTCATATAAATATTATAAGTTCATTTTATCCTATAACGCTTATTGTTAGGTTTTGTTTAAGGTTTAATATGCCTAATTATCTAGGTATTAAGTCTTTTTCAATTATTCTAGGTTTGGGGTTAGATTCAGGTTTGGTTTTCGCATTGATTTCTAAATTAGGTTTTTAGTTCGATTTCTAAGTAATGCTTTAGATTCCAACCCTAGAAATCCGTTTCAACTCATAATGTGAAATTAATCACATTACTTCCCAATCTCCTAAATACCATCGTTACTTCTAATTAGTATTTTATTCCATCCGGTACACTTAAATCCTTATTTGTGTACCGAATTTACTCCTAATGTGAGAATTTTTTACATTTTTCATATAATTCCATAAATTCAAGTTTCCTATCAGATTTATTGTACATTTTTATTATTCTCATAATATCAATTTTTATTCTAATATTTTCTATTTAGTATATTTTCAAAAATTATATATTATGCATTATTGCCTATTATGTACATAATGCACTTCTAATATTTCTATCACTTTAATTACCATCCCTAAACATCAATTATTATTTCAAAATGTCTAAATCCATCCTAAATCAGATTTTACTCCAAATTTCCCTAATTTACAAAATTAACTATTTTTCCTATTACTCATTTACTACATAATTAACCTAATAATTACATCTAACACCCTAAATGCTACAAGTATCATACTCCATCAGATTTCCACATCCTAAAACATCTACTTATTCACTAAGTCAGTAATTAATAATATAATTACTTAATTAACCTTAAATTACCCATTTTATGCCTCATTTTAAGGCTTAAAAATTATCTAAAATTTTCAAAAATTAATTTTTGAAAAAGGGCTTCATAGCACTGTTCTATATCATCTAAATAATCTACACAAAAATTTTGGGCTCGAAACTACACTCCTAAGGTCATTTATTTCTAAACCGAAATGTGCTCGGTTTTGCACGATTTCTTAAGGACCATATATTACGGGGCATGTTTTCAACAAAATAATATTTTTCCTACAAAATACATAAAAAAATATCTCAGAATAACAAAATTCATAATTTTATAATAATATTTACTATTTTTACAAAATTACACAAAAATCAGGCTGGAAATCGGACTCACCGATTTGGGTAGCTTCGGCCACCGCGGGCCGCCGTGGCCTTGTCGGCCGGCCTGGGCGCTGCCACCACCGTGTGTTGGTGGTGGCCTTCCACTTCCAGCTGCTCGTCTGGTGGGGGTTCCTTTTAAAAGCCCTAACTGCACAGTTTTTCTTATTTTTTTTCTAACTCGAATTTTTCTCTCAATTTTTGTCTCTCTCTATTTTTCTCACTTTCCAGACTGCCCAAATGAGCTCTGTGATTTTTCCTGCTATTTATAGGACTTTAGGGGATTTATTGTGCATTAAATAGAATAAGACAATTGCCTTATCTCTTGATTTTTGGCTTTTATGTTGTCTTATTTTAATTAGCCGAATTTTTTCTTATTTTTCCCAGTTGCCACGACCCAATTCTGGATCATTCATGATTTTTCCTGATTTTTCTTGATTTTTTCCTTATTTAATTATGAATTTTCTTTAAGTATTTTGTATTATGTTAGCACATTTCGCGTATTTTAAGAAATTACGTGTATTTATACTTACATGTAAATTCATATATAGTACAAATAAATATTCTTAAATATTATTTAGGTCATTCTATTATTTTTAGTATACATATAATCTATCTCTAGTAATTTATTAGTTATTAGATTACACTTTTTGCCTTTTCGGTAATTAGCAATTATTATACTTAAAATTTGAAAATTTTATAATCTCTTATTTTATTACTTATTTTCTTAAATTTAAGTTTACGGAGTCATTTTTACTAATATTCTTCTCAATAGTTTATAATTTGGAGTTTGATCGGATTCCTTAACCGACCGTCCAAAACCTTATATTCTCAATTCAATTCTATGGCCAATTGGCTTAACTTTGGGGCTTACACTATTGGCATGAAAGATAGATCCAACTAGGTCTCTAACAGCGAAGTCTCAAAGGAGCTCAAAGGAAGGCCTGGCAACATGTCTATGTCTGGATGATCCTTCGCCCTTGGATAGCCTCAGGGTACCATCAACATGAAGACCACGTCGTTGCTATCGCACTACTCCTTTCACCTTCGTGTGACCACCTCACTTGGGTAGATTTGGAACATCACAATCAGTGTAATCTAAGTTACTCTATGCTTGTGCGAGCTCTTATACCAATTATGGTAGGTACAAGATTGTTGGCATAAGGTCATGTAGTAGTTGCATACCTTGATCAACATGTTCTAAAGCAATGAGATACTTAGACCGGTCTACAAAAATTCGTATCTAATGGAACTCATCAACTTACAGCATAAAGGAGATTTACAGGAGGAATTGCAAGGTCAATTAAGTCTATATTAAGTATGAAGAAGGTACTTACCAAAGCTCCGAGCAAAGCTCTAATCTAGTCGATGTACCGATGTGTAATATTCTTGTACCACTATTGGTACCCTCACTCAACATCTTAGGGTCCATCGATCTACACGACCACATTATAGCGATCATTTCAAGGGGTGATGTGGGCTGAATGTTGCATAACCCAATCAATCTCAACCTGGCCTCACAAGTCTATCGAGTGTAATGATGGCATTATGTCACATGGTGGTGGAATCCTTTATAGGCTACCAAACTAACGTACTACATACCCTAGAAAGCACTACTCTACTATGTGAAAGCACATGAGTGATACTCAGGCATTTCCATATGGCTTTCCTGCATTTGCAAAGCTTAATTAGCTTATCTAGTATATCATTCAGGTACAGCTACCATATAACCTGCAATTTCATGTCGTCAAAGTTAATGTTTAGACTAGTGTGTGAAAAAGAATGTTTATGTACACATGAGAGTTACATACCTAATCTAGACTTTATTTGTCGAGTACATCCTGATAAGCCTTCACAACATAGGTTGAGTGCTGCCTAGTATCTTGATCCACCCTCCACCAAGCAACTAGAGGCATCTCATCTTCTATAACCATCTCGTGTCTACTTAATGGGGCAATATGTGGGAACCTATCCTAAGCTCACACTTATATGAGAAAACCCCCTACCCTAATCTCTTTTGCTATCGCCTTAGAGGCCAAACATAGCTATCTATATAGCAAGGCTAGACAAGTGGAGTGCTAATTGTACTAGCCAGCTCTACTGAAGTCCTTTAAGTAGGGTAAGAACATAGCATGGATAAGAGAGGTAGATTTGTCTCCAAAGATAAATCTCTCAAACATCTATAATATATAAGCTTTGGTATGTTACATAACCTACTCCTCTTCAACTCTAGCAGGTAAGTATTTAAAATGGCTAGCCAACCAACTCAGTCTCATCCATCTTCCCCTACTCTCACTACCCTTGAGAACAACACCAAGACATCAAGCACAAACCTAAGGCTACTCCTTTTTAATGCTTCCAATTACTAGTAAGCCATCAATTGTGAGTTTAAACTATACCTCCACATCTTAGAGGGTAATAATGAGCTCTCTATAAGTTATATGGAATATGTGCATCTCTAGCCTCCATTACTCAACAAGTGTTATGATCATATGCTAGTTCAATTGTATGTACGATAAACAGCTCAACCTAATAAACCTGCCCTACTTTAAATAAGCAAACATACGAGGGTCTAGCTTGATATCATTATTCTATTGGTTATGCTTAAGCTCTCACTCTTGATGATGCACAATAAGCCACTCCATATCCTCTAAAAGCAATGACAATCAAGAGTAGATGAGTAAGTCACACTTAACCTATATTTTTTGAAAAAAGATAAAAGTAAATAGTTTCAGCACTCACATGTCTTGCGTAAACCCACCTCCCTTCATCCCATTCACTACACGTACACTTCTCGTTTCAATGTCAAAGTTCCTATTATGTCTATTGAAACAAACCACGTGATGTGAACTTACCATTTCTATCCAAGTTTCTAGCTTTATAGTGGCTACATAGTGAAGGGTTGTTCTCTACTAACCTTGTCATTGCATCCCTATGTTGCTCATCCTAATGGTGCACATAATTGTAAAAAATCTTCCTTACAAAGGATGTCACTAGTAATCCTTAAGCATGCAATAAGATTGATTTATAACTCTTGACAATGTTCAAGGTCATATAACCAAAGCGGTAGTTCCCATCGTGCGTAAGTGTCCATTACTCAAGTGGTAAACCATTGAACCAGTTGGGAGCATCAGCCTTGATTTGTCCAACCTTCTCCATGCATTTTTCAAATTTATAGGTTTAAGCTTTCATCGCTGCAAAGGCATTATTTACCTTATTGAAGTTGCTAGTTATGTGGCAGATGCACAACTACTACACCGCATAGGGAGGTTTCCATTCATTTTCATAATGGTCGAGAGTCGAATGGATACCCGATCCTTTGCCTGAAATAAGGCAAATTTGGATCTCATCCTTCACAATTTCTTATTTCATGTTGCTTTAGCTTCCTAAGAAACCAACCCTAAGTATCAACCGATTTCGTATCAATAAGGGGAAAAGGCAACAGGATTATATTGTTTATATTATGTCTCGAAGTCATAGAGTTATAATAGTCCCGCCATATAAACCAATCTATAATAGTAACCCCACAATCCCTATGATAACAATTCCTCACTTTGAAATAAACAGCTCAGTACATTAAAAGCCAAAGATCCTTAAGTTATATATACTTATTTACATTCATAATTATAAATATTGCATCGGTTTGTTAACTGACATATTACAATACTAGTTCATACACCTAAAAGTACTAACAGAATAGTAAAAAAATTAACCTTATAACTCATTGATCCTTACGCCCCCCCTTCCCCCCGCCATAGTTTCAAAAAGAAATTGACCTCAAGAAAATTGTACTACGGCATATCAGTCAGAACCTATAAGATCTACGAGGGCATAAACAACCACAGCTTAGTAAGTTAGGTTGGAGAGTTATAAATGCATAACAAACACTAATAGGGTTAATAAATAATTAGTTATATGCAATATAACAAGCAAATGCCATCACATAACGTAGTCCAGTTCGTTGTGAAATTAGAGTAATTTCACCTATTCTAATTCGGGTCAAGAAGTTTCATATTATGCAACAGTTCACAACTAAACCTAGGTTTGTACAATTGAGATACTTTTTCCCCTTAGACTATCCTTCAAACCAATACCCTCATCCTTATCGCAATCTCCTCTCTTGTCATTTAGTTTGGTTAAGGATAAAGAAAAGATCATTATGCTTTCCAGTGCTATCTTTTTTGAAGGTGTCGATGTTTGATTAGAGAATCCTAATTGTCTCCTAAAAGGTTGCAATACATGTCTAATTAAGGTATTTAGGTCGATTATGATTAAGTACAGTTTAAGGTGTTCAAACAATTTCACACCATTCAATTCATATTAGTCACCAAACACAACATCGATTTCAACACGAAATTAGATACACAAACACATGCATATATAACTATTTAAAAACATGGTCATATATAATCCTAAGCCTCTGAATACTTTAAATAGTACTCCAAAATACGATGAAGTATCAAACCCAACTTACTTGGAATCATTGGTTCGTTCGTTCGCTCACTCACTTGTCGCAGGTCGACTCGTCTTTGCGTTTCTTATAATATAAATATTCTTTTAGTATTAATACTCTTATGATACATATACATTTTAGGTTATGATTTAACTCAATTTTTTATATATACATATTATTTATTATTGATTCATTCTAGGTTAGTTTAGGATTCAGTTTTCTAATTCAATTTCAATTTAGGTACTAAATTAGTACCAATTACAAGTATTATACGTAAATCATAAATATGCATCCTAAACCCTAATGTGAAATTAATCACATTAGGCTCAAGTATCTTAAGTATCACTTTTAGTCCTTAATCAGTATTTTAATCTATATGGTATACTCTAAGCCTGCTTTTTTTATTGAATTTATTTCTGATGCGAAAAAATTTTACATTATTCATAAAATTACCTAAATTTATGTTTCCTACCAGATTTATTATATATTACTATTTTGATTATATTATCTAATTTAACATAATATTTTATATTTATTATAATTCCAATTCCACATACTCTTGAAATTACATATATTTACTACATAATACTTCTAATAATCACATCTAACACTGTTAATATTACAATTATCATACCATATTAGATATGAACATCTTAAAACACCTAATTATATACTAAATCAATAATTATTCAATTAACCATTAATTAACAACAAAATCACTAATTATATATATATATTTTTTAAAGGCTTAAAAATTTCAAAAATTCATTTATAAAAAAGGGCTTGATAGCACTATTCTATATCTCTTAAGTAGTCTATACAAAAATTTTAAACCTAAAACTACACTTCTAAAGCTATTTATTTTTAAATTGAAACATGTTTAATTTTACACCATTTCTTAAGGACTACATATTTTCAAATGTAATTGAACCAAACCAATATTTTTTCCTAAATATACATACAACAAAACATCACTATACTAAAATTCATAATTTTCTGGACAAAATTGATAATTTTAATCAATTATACAAAATTAGGTTAAAATTAGACTTGCTTGACTATTAGACTTCTGGCCACCAGTGGTGGTCCTAGGAGTGTCAACCGGTTTAGGCGGTAGTGGGAGGATGCTTAGGTGATGGTAGTTCAGTTCCAAGTGGCTGTAGGTTGTGAGTTTGGTTTAAATGCTCTAATTGCACAAATTTTTTTGTAATTTTTTAGGAAAAAAAAAAAAACCAACTCTCTCTTTTTTGGTTCTCTCTATTTTTCTCACACTAAAAACTAACCAAATGAGTTTCTAGTAAATTTTAGGTATTTATAAAGCTTTGTAGGATTTTTTTGCATTAAATTGAGTTGACATTTACCTTATCTTTTTCCAATTTTGACTTTCTAGTTTGTTGTTTTTAATTGCTGCAATTTTATTTCTTAATCCCAGCATGCCATGACTTTGATTTGGAAAATTTCCCACCTTTCTAATTTTTCCTTGACTTTTTAATAATTTTCTTTAATTATTTGACATTTTTCA
The DNA here is from genome assembly GCA_024138015.1 of Lumnitzera littorea. Classification (NCBI taxonomy): domain Eukaryota; kingdom Viridiplantae; phylum Streptophyta; class Magnoliopsida; order Myrtales; family Combretaceae; genus Lumnitzera; species Lumnitzera littorea. The sequence continues at coordinate 118,713,884 of JAMXBB010000002.1, forward strand.
AGTATTTTAAATAATTTTACATATTTTCTCCTATATGTAAATACATATGAAGTATAAGTAAATACTCTTAAATATTATTTATGTTATTTTATGATTTTTAGTGTATATATAATTTATTTTTAGTGACTCGTTAGTTATTAGAACTCGTTTTTACGTATTTCTGATAAATAATAAGTCATATACCTATAATTTGATATTATAATATTATATTATTTTATTACTTATTTTCTTAAATTTAAATATACAGAATCACTTTTACTAATATTTCAAGTGTTATTATAATAGTTTAGACTCAATCAAATCTTTTAACCAATTACTAAATTTTATGTATTGAATCCGATTCTACAATTGTAAGGCTTACATTTCCACCCCCCCTTTGAAAAAGTTTTGTCCTCAAAACTTTTGTATATCTAGATTACACTTAAATAACTAAAAGCGTTAATCACATACTTTATTAACTTGGAAGTTAGAAAAACCATAGGTACTACTTCATCACTGTTGCTTTTGACTCCAAAGTAATCTCTAAGTCTGGATTTTCGTTCCATTGAACCTTCACGAATTCCATATCTCAATTCCTTAACTTCTAAACCTAATTATCTAGTATTTTTATGGGGTGCTGCTGTTACGCCCTGAAGTCGCGAAGTCGCAGAGTCGCAACAATCCCGCTGTGTAAACCAATCTATGATAGTAACTGGCCTCACAGTGCCTACCATAGACATAATCTATACAAGGCGTCGACGACTCCTCGCTTTGAAGTAAACTGTTCGATTAATAATTATACTACAATTATGATAAATATCACAAATTTCTATTAAACATAGATAATTACAAATAAGTCCACAGAGCTTCCCGGGAAGTTGTACATAATCACCACAGTTTACTAATTTACAGAATAACTATCAGTCTTTAACACTTAACTACAAGGTCAGTCTAGTTACACATTATACTATGCAACTTGATCCTCACACCCCTAACTTCAAAAAGGACTAACCTCTGGGTAATTGTAAGGCGGCATAATACTTGTAGTGATCACAAATCAGAACCTGCAAAAAGATCTATAAGGGTATGAGCAACTACAGCTCAGTAAGTTGAATTGGAGACTCATGAATGCATACAAGCACAAACAGGGTTATCAAACAATTATTTTCATGCAATGCATCAATCAAGTGTCATCGCACAACGTAGTCCAGTCCGTTGTGAAATTAGAGAAATTTCACCCGCTCCAATTCGGGTTGAGGAGTTCCATGTTATGCAGCAGCTAACAACCAAACTCAGGCTTGTGCAATAGAGACCTCACTCCTCCCGCGACTACCTTCGAACCATTGACTTCACCCCCGCCGCGACCTCCTCTCCTATCACTTAGTTCGACTAAGGATGAAGAAGGGACCATTTTGCAATCCTGCGCTATCCCTTTCGAAGGGGTCGGTATTTAGTTGGAGAGTCCTATGATCCCCTAACGGGTTGCAATGCACGACATTTTTGGTTATTAGGGTCGAGTAAGATTAAATTCCGGTTAGGGTGTTCAAACAAATTCATACCAATTCAATCAGTCACTAAAATCATTTACAATACAAATTCCAGCACGAATTCAGATACATCAAACACATACGCAAACTACTTACAATCACAATCATATATAAGCCTAAGTCTCCGAGTACTACAGAACTAATACTCTATTACAATAAGTAATAACCCAACTTACTTGAATTTGCTCAATCACTCGATCTCTTAGTCACGAGCTGATTTGTCTCTGGATATCCTATAATACAAATAGGTCTTTTTAGTACTCATATTTTATGGATCCTTATTCTAATTCAAAATGTAACTCATTTTCCCCATGTATACCTATAACGCTCTAATGATTCATTGTACTCTATTTCGGGGTTCGACTCCTAAACTAGATTCTAGTTTTAATTCCTAAGTCTTAATTAGGCTCGAATTCCAATGTGACATTAATTACATTACGCTCGGGTACTCAAATATCCTATTGGGTTGTAATTTAGTATTCTAAACTATTCGGTACACGCTAACCCTAATTGAGGTATCGGATTTATTCCCGATGTGTAAAAATCTTACATTTTGAGATATTTACTTAAAATTAAATATTATTTCAGATTTATTATTTTTCTGATTTCTATTATATTATTATCTAAATAACCTTATTTTTTTAGATTTATTAATTTACACTTTCACATATTACTAATTTATTATATTACTTACCTAATTTCCCTAATTAACCATACTTAATACCCAAAGGATAGGATTAGGGTTCCACTGCAGAGATTAACATCCCTAAACATATAATTAATATCCCAATCAGTAATTAACATCCTAATCACCTAATTAACCCTAAATCACCCAATTTTACCATCATTTTAGGGCTAAAAATTAACTTAAAAATTTTGAAATTTAATTTTAAAAAAATGGCTTCATAGCACTATTCTACATCATATGAGAATCCTACAAAAAAAATTTGAGCTCCAAAATACACTCCTAAGCCTATTTATTTTTCGGTTTAATCATGCTCGATTTTGAACATTTTGTTAAGGAACCTATATTTCCAGACATAATTAAACTAAATCAATATTTTTTCCTAAATATACATACAATAAAACCTCAGAATAACAAGTTTCATAATTTTCTAGGCAAAATAATTAATTTTACAAAATTATACAAAAATCGGGGTGAATAAATGACTAACCGGTTCGAAGCTTTTTGGCCGTCCAAACCCGGTCCAATGTTGTCGGCCGGTCCAGGCGGTGGTTCTAGTGTAGGGTGGTGGTGGTGGTTCGATCCCAAATAGTGGTTTTAGTTCACTTGGCTAATCTACACAGTTTTTTTTTTTATTTTCTGGATTTTCTCTCGATTTTTTCAGTGTTTCGATTTTTCTTAGATCCTAAACTGACCAAATGACTTCTGAAATTTTTTTCCTTATTTATAGACAATTGTAGTAATTAATATGCATTAATTTGATAAGACTTTACCCCAATTCCTTGATTTTTGGCTTTTTGTTTGTCTAATTTTCATTGGATAATTTTTCTTTTTCTGATTTGAACCTACCATGACCTGATCTTGCTTCAGTTTGTCCTCTTCTATTTTTTTCTGATTTTTCCATAATTATTTTATATTTTTCTTTAATTATTTGCTTAGTTTCGGTCAATTTAGGTAATTACAAGTATTTTTATCTACACGTAAATACATGTGGGGTATACGTGAACATTCCTAAATATTATTTTGGTCATTCTAAAATTTTTAGTACACATATAATCTATCTCTAGTAATTTATTAGTTATTATATTACACTTTTCGCCTTTTTGGTAATTACCAATTATTATGCTTAAAATTTGAAAATTTTATAGTCTCCTATTTTACTACTTATTTTCTTAAATTTAAGTTTATGGGGTCATTTTTATTAATATTTCTCTCAATAGTTTATAATTTGGGTTTAATCGGATCCTTTAGCCGATCGTCCTAAATTTTGGGTTTAAAGCTCAAACCTACGATTACTTGGCTTGGCTTTAGCGCTTACAGCTGCACCATTTGAAAATTCCTCGTTAACTCAACTAGCTTTATTTCCATAATTGCATTAGGGTTCTTAACAAACTTCTTTAGCATGGAAACATGGAACACATCATGATAACCGACAAACTTAGAGGTAATGCTACTCTATAGGATACATTATTAATCTTCTCTAGTACTTCAAACGGACCAATATATCATGAGCTCAACTTTCCCTTTGAGCCAAACCATCTAAGTCTTTTGCATGGGCTTATCTTGATATAAATATGATCTCCAACTTCAAATTCCAATGGCATTCTCTTCAAATTTGCCTAACTCTTATAACAGTCCTAGGCTTCCTTCATTCGTTGCCATATAATCTTAATTTTCTCACTTGTTTGGTTGATTACGTTAGGTCTAATCATTGCATATTCTTCATGATCCCAATATAGTAGCGATCTACATTTTCTCCCATATAGTGCTTCATAAGGTACCATCTATATGGTTGTATGGTAACTATTATTGTAAGCAAACTCTATCAATAACAAATTTCTATCCCAATTACCTCTAAAATCTAATACATAAGCTTGCAATATATTCTTTAGGGTTTAAGTCGTTCACTCGGATTTTCCACCTGTTTATGGGTGATAACTTGTACCAAATTACAACTTTGTACACAAGCTCTATGTAAACTTTTCTAGAATTTGAATACAAAACGACTATCTTGATAAAAAATAGTACTTTCAAGCACACCATGTAATTTTACTATCTCTTGAATATATAGTCTAGCCATCTTTTCCATTGAATTACCCGTTCAATAAGGCAAGAAGCATGCACTCTTCGTTTATCTATCTACAACTACCCAGATTGAATCATAACCAGCTTGAGTCCTTGGTAGTGCTACCATAAAATCCATCGTAATATGATCCCACTTCTATCTCAGTACTTCTAAAGGTTGTAATGGTCCACTCGGTCTCTGGTGTTCTACTCTAACTTGTTGGCACGTAATGCACTCTGCTGCATCTCTTTTCATTCCATTCTACCAAAACATGAGTTTTAAATTTTGATACATCTTATTTCCTCCGGGATGCATAGTATAACTTGTAATGTGTGCTTCATCTAAAATTTCCTTATGTCAAGATCTTGCAACGCACATTCTTCCTCTAAACTTTAATATACCTCTTCTATCCACTTTGAAGTCAGAATCATTTTCTTTGCTCAATTTCTCTTTTATTTCCATCAAATCTTGATCTTCCTCTTACTTTTGTTTAATTCTATCCAACAAAGTAGGTTGCAGTTCAAATTCATTATTTGACTATTAGGTTCACACCAATCAAATCCAATTTTTAGCTTTTAAAATTCACACACCAATTCATGTTGGGAAGTTAACAATAATGCAACATGTTCATTACTCTTTCAACTTAAAGCATTTTCCATTAGATTGGCTTTTCCAAGGTGGTAATTTATATTCAAATTATAATCCTTAATCAACTCTAACCATCACATTCGTCTTAAGTTTAACTCCTTTTAAGTAAAACAGTACTTCAAACTTTTGTGATCAATGTATATCTCATATCGTTGTCCATATAGATAATGTCTTTAAATTTTTAAAGCAAACACCACAGCTACTAATTCTAAATCATGAGTTGAATAATTTCTTTCATGTGGCCTTAATTATCTTGATGTATATGCAATAATTTTTCCATCCTGCATCAGTACACAACCAAATCCATTTTGAGAAGCATCACTATATACGTTATAAGGTTTATCTAGATCATATAATGTTAATACTAGTGTTGTAATCAGTCGGTTCTTCAACTCTTAGAAGCTTGACTCATATTCCTTACTCCATTCAAATTTCACATCTTTTTGGATTAATCAAGTCAATGGTTTGGCAATTCTAGAAAAATCATTTATAATTTGTCGATAATATCCAGCCATACTTAGAAAACTCCTTATCTTTGTAATAGTAGTTGGTTGCTTTCAATCCATCACTACTTTCGCTTTATCAGGGTTTACAGAAATTCCTTCACCAGATACGATGTGACCTAGAAAAGAAATTTTATCTAACCAAAAATTACATTTACTTCTCTTAATTTCTACAATGCCAACCATAAATGTTTCACATGTTCCTCCTTGATTCTCGAATATATTAAAATATCATTAATAAACACCACAACAAATTTATCCAAATATGGTTAATTGATTTGATTCATTGAGTCCATGAACACAGTTGGGGCATTTGTTAAACCGAATAGCATCATCAAAAATTCATAATGACCATATCGAGTTCTAAATGAAGTTTTAGGCATGTCTTCCGACTTAACTTATAATTGATGATATCCCGATTTCAAATCTATTCTAAAAAACACCATTGCATCTTGTAATTGATCAAACAAGTCATCAATGCAGGGTAATGGATACCTATTCTTAATGGTAACCTTATTGAGTTCCAGTAGTCTATGCATAATCTTATGGTATCATCTTTTTTCTTCACAATCAATACTGATGCTCCCTATGGTGAAACACTTGGATGAATAAATCTCTTATCTAATAGCTCTTGAAGTTGCTTCTTTAGTTCTTGAAGTTCCATGGGTGACTTCCGATATGGAGCTTTAGAAATAGGCTTAGTTCCAGGAACTAACTCGATAGCGAAGTCCAACTCTCGATGTAGAGCTAAACTTGGTAAATCCTTTGAAAATATATTTGAAAACTCATACACTACTGGTATGTCCGCTACTTTAGGTGTCTCTTTCTTTACTTCTACAACAAACACCTAACAAAATCTTTAGTCATTCTCTTTTAACTTTATCTCATACAGTTCATCACATATCTCCATCACAACTAAATTCAATTTACTTCCAGTAGCCTTTCCTTGAAATACCATTTCTCCATCATTAAGGATAATAGTTTTACTTTTATATTCTACAATTTCTTTATTCTTAGACAGCCACTATATTTCCACTATTACATCATAACCCTGTAAAGGTAATATTATAAGACTTATAGAGTACTCCTTCTCCTGAATCTTAATTTTACCATTAGCTACCACTTCTCGGGTGGTTATCTTCTCCTTAGTAAGAGTTCTAACTCTATAAGTTGCATTAATCTAAACTACATTAATCTAAACTACACTAATCTCTTGTTCATTTACAAATTTTTTACTTGCGAAGGAATGAGATGTACAAGTATCAAATAATATGAAAGCAGGTTGCCCATTTATCAACACATTTTTTGGAATGTACTAATACTATGATTACTAACTAAACTTGCATCTAGAAATCTTAAAATGAAAACACTTCAATTTAACTTACACTTAAAGCATCATCAAAATAAATAGTTTGAATACGTACCTGTCATAAGTCCTTATCGTTTCCTTCTTCAACTCCCATAATCTCTTTAACATCGTCATGATAGTACTCCTCCATCCAATTCGCGAAATATTCATCCTCTTCAGCTCCCATATCTTCCAAATCAAAAACACGAGCGAGTGTGATTGTGTTATTAAAACCTTCCTTCCTCCTAGTTCCTTGTCCAAATTGTGGCTAATATCTGGAGAAATGCCCCTTTCTATCACATTTATTACATTTCACAAGTTTTATTATGGGGCATGATTGCAGCATATGGTTCTAATCTCCACATATAAAATATTTTCCTTTCAGCTAAGCATAGTTTTCTGGGAAAATGATTTGTGCTGCACTTCCAGCACTTAACATTACCATTCTTATCATAAAAACTCAAACTGGGTACCAACTGTGTTAGGCTACTAGCTAAAGTTGCTGGTTTTCTTCTCTTTTGTCTAGAACTACTATTGATCCTACAATGTTACAAGAAACTAACAACTTGTGAGTGTACTTTCCATACAAAAACTTACCATCAATGTTAATAATGGGTCTATAGAACATCTATGCCTTTATACATGGGCTAAATGCCTAGAAGACCTACTTTAAGTGTAACATTATTGGTTCATTTAATCTATTCCAACCCCAATCAACCTTGGTTCCAGGATTAGTAATTTGTATTGCATTGAGCAGTCCAGGAAGATCATCATAATATTTTTCCCAATTTCCATACATAGCCTCAATAGCCTTCATCTTAGTAGCCCATACCCTTTTATTGGTTACCTTGTACTCAAATTCTCGATTAACAATATTATGTTAATTATGAAATTTTTGTATCTTGATCATTTTTTACCATGTTAAGGAGTACACTGGCTATTACATTTGAATTAAGCTACCGATGATCTTGATTTATTATCAGGTCAACACATGGGTGGGGACTCACCAACCTAGTTATTAAAAACAAGTCCTCAACCTTTTTCTTGCAAGCCTAAAGCCTCCACTTACAGCAGTTGTCCTTCTTGCAATAGAAAACGAACCACTTACCCTTCTTAAATTTACTAATGGTAAAGTTATGATGATTCCTTATGTGGTACATCTTAATAGTTTGTACAAGTTTCTTCTTCATGTTGAATCTCATACTTATATTAAGATCTTTGCTCATTAAGAGATTATTGCATTCGGCATTCATAGCTTCCCTAAAACCTATATAACCATCATCCCCATCGGTTTTGAAAAAGGGTATGGAATCCTTAACTGCTAAGTTCATCATATGACTCTCTGGTGGCTGAAACGAGACTTAATTTTGCTCCATTAAAGTTATGCTATATTCATAGGAATGTGTTGCATGCATTTCAGTGGCATTGATCTAATGTGACTCAACCTTTGCCTTGTTGTCATCCTCATTGTCTTCTTCATCCTCTTCAGCCTCATAACCCTTATCATCCTCATCATCTTCATCACTGCATAATCCCAAACATTGAAGCATGGGGTCATATGAAGCCTCCTTTTGTAAGATTGGTGCAACTACTTCATCAACAACATCTTGTCATCCCACATTGGTGCATACATAGGTACTAGATCATACTCCTCTATAGTAGGGTAGTCAACCATCGTGGGTTGCACAGAAGGTACTACATGGAATGAAGTATCTACTCGAGATGTATACTGCCTAGGATTCCCAATGAGTTCATCTTCAAATAGTCTCACATATAAGTCATGAATGTAAGTCTGCCTAAATGACTTAGCCATTTTAAACAAGTTTTTTTACATCATCATCATCCCTTATCGAAATTAGGGAGTACAACACAACACCTAAATAGGTGATGGGGTACCTACATAATATCTTGACTTTGCTTGCATTATGATCAATCCCAATACTTTCGCATATCCTCCCAAGGAATTCATCAAACGTGGTGTTGGTTTTCATTTTCATTAACTTCATAAGGTCTCTATCATATTTTGAATTGGAGTTTTCTCTCATAATGTTTCCATAGGCATGTACAGAGAATTTCTCAAAACCCATCGTCTTCAACATATAAACATAAAATTCATCATATTTATCAATCTACTATCGTCATTGCAACCTTTTGTGTATGTTTTTGTAGCACTTTAAACCATACACTTCACTACTAAGTAAGCTTTACACAATTTCTCCGTACACCTTAGGGGCATTTTATTGAACACTTTGCATGCATTCACTTGTGTCACATGAATCATACATTTTTACACTAACTTAGAAATAATCTAACTATGAAAACACGTTATCGATGTTATCTACAACCTAAATATATAAATAACAAATTCACAAAACCCTATGATAATCCAAATCCAGGTTTTTAAGTAATTCATGACAAATTAGTGAAACAATGAGAAAAATTTTTATAAAATGGGTATTATGGAAGACTTACTAAAGTGTTTGTGATAAAAAATCAAAGAAATGTGTTACGTGATTGAACTTGCTTCAGGAACTACAAGAGAGTGTGTTTTTTGCTTGTGAAAGTCAAAATGTGCCCACCGTACCTAATTCTGGGATTTGTTTTAAGTACAATGAAAGTGCATTTCAGAAGTGTGCCTTTAATTTTTAAGAAGGTACACTTTTGGAATGCGCCTTCTTTAGAAACTTAAAGGTGCATATGGGCCTTTTTCTTTATAACAATAAAAAGGTGAAGGCGTATTCACAACCCATATTTGGGAATAAGTTTCCACAAAGGATCTAATTACGAACCTTTTTCAAGAAATGTATCCAAGTGCATTTCTCTATTTTGTTCTATCATTGGAGCATTTTTAAAATACAAGTTACAAGACAAATGAATAGCTATTCATAGTAATAAAGGTATAATGACTATTCAATTTTAGTGAATCATACATAATGTTAGAGAGATTAACAAAGTCAGCTTACAAGAGAAATCATTGGACTAATCTATCTACTCTAAATTTTTCTCAAGTAGGTTTATGTACTTAGAAAAACTCTTAATAGGTTTAGATCTTAAGAGGAGCCCATTGTTATTATTTTTGTTTTTCATTTTCTTTTTTTCTTTTCATTATATGATTTTGTCATCTTTTCTTCTTCTTGTTGTTGTTTTTTCTATAATTTTTATGATTTTAAGTAAAAATAATAGACTAAGAAAAACAAAAAAGAAAAAGAAAAAAAACCATTAAATGATAAAAAAGTGGGTCATTAGCTGCTTTCTTATGATGATATTCAGATAAAGCTTCGAATATACCATTCTTTCTAAAGACACATATGGCACAACTCTCTAAGTTATGCATGATTTTTCTTCTTTCTACTTTTTTTTTTTTCCTTCTTTCTTTTAATTTCATTTTTGATTAACTTTAAAATAGGAAAGGTCTATGGACAAGGCTAGCTACTCCTATAAAGATATTTTTAAAAAATAATAGATTTTATGAACTAAAGATCAACTTGAATTTTTGAATTGGGATTTTTAAACAGGGTTTTAACGAAATGGTGGGAACCATCTTGCATAAAAGAAACTTATCAAAATTTAGAATATTTTTTAAACTAAGGCTTTTTTGATTCAGGGTAGTTTTGACGCATATGGCTTTAAAGAAAGAAAAGAGGTAAATTACATCTATCACCCATGTCAACTTGGATGCTTACATGGTGAGAAGATTGACATGTCATCATTACATTATTGCCATGTCAACATTATTAATAAATTATATTTAAATGTTATAAATAAATATTAATTAACTCAAATAATACTAAAAAAATTCAAAAAAAGAAAAAAAAATCAAAATTTTAAAAAAGAATACATTAGTTACATATTAATGAAAAGAACAAACATCCTTAACGAATCTACACTTTTGCAAGAATAGGGATATTTTCATTAGTTATCTGCACATATCATAAAGATAAAGGAGGTCTTTGTAATTTATCCTTTGAATTTTCCCTTTTAAAATGAATTGTTATAGCTTTTGTGATTGGTTATAGGAAATTAATTTGGTTAAATAAATAATCTACTACTCTTATCGGGTAAGTAAACTTAACCATGTCAAGTTAGATAAGCACTAAAGAGAAAACATCTAAATTAAAGAAACTTAAATCTGTCAAAATAATTCATGATATAATACTCATAAAAATATTTTCTTGCTCCAGGAAATTCTTACCTTATTATTATTTTTTACCTTTCTATTTTATTGCTTTTCCATTTTTTTTTCACTTTCTCATTATTTTGAACTTTTTCATCTTATGATATTTTTTAGTTTTTGTTATTTCTTTAATATTTATGAGTTTCATTAAAAAAACAAGTCCAAGTTGAGAAGGAAAACTAAACAATAAAAATTAGAATGTCAACATCCATAAAGAAAAGAAGGGTTTGCAAGAAAAAAAAAGAAAGACCTTTGGTGATATACGTAACTGTAAAGGGGTGATAGATAAATGACGCTTGTAAAGATGACTTGGAGATGAAATGGTTGGAAGGAGAAACAAATAGTCTTAGAGTTCAAATGCACCAAGTGATGGAGTTATTGAGTATCCACCTCACCATTCTTGTTGAATATTGACTTATTCTTTGTTTAAGCTTTGTTTTAATCTTTGAGAGTAGAGACTTCATAGAATTACATTATTTTCATTTTTTTTCTTTCTTTTTTTATTTTGGCCTTTAGAACTCTTGAAATTTATAAAGAGAGGAATCATAATTGAGTATCTAGAGACTCTTGACCAAGGTAATGTCTATCAAATCATGTAGATAATCAAATGAACAAGATTAAGTTTACTCATTTTAGGGCTATTCTTATAAAATTACTACAAGGCTAAGGCTAGTAGCTTGCCTTATTGAGTATTGATTGAGGAAGGTTAAGAATAGATGAATTGGTTCGACAAATTTTGTTCTGAGCCAATAAAGTCATATTTCCTTGAGTCATCTTAGATACAGATTGGATTTCATAAGCATTGTCACTTAACCTAAAATGTCAAGCCCAATAATAATAGGCATTGGTCTAATAGTTTAATATGACAAAATCTACACTCTACACACACACACACATATATATATATATATATTATAGTTATTTAAAAATGGAATAAAGTGTGTTATTTCTACTTAACTCTATATATATATGCATACACATACACACACATGTGGTATATATTCATATTAAAATATATGTCATAAATGTTATAATAACTGATATATAAACAACATAGTAGATTTTTTATAGGGTAAATTATAAAGAAGTAACTTATGTTTTGGGTTTATGGTTGTTAAAATCACAATTCTACTATTTATTTGAATGTATAGAATCGATAAAATTGTAAACTTGTAAAATTATATATGAGAGTTTATAATTTTACTAAAAATCTATATATAAACGATTTTATATCCATTTTAAATAAAAAAAATTATAAAATTATAAACTCGTAAAATTATATTTTTTACTTACGATTTTAACAACCATGTATGGGTCATTTACAAACATATTACCAATGTTTTATTTTTCTGATAAAGAGGTGATTTGTATTATTTAATCCTTTGTTAATTATAGATTTAGACACATGTCGATATCTCATTAATCCAAAAAAAATAATTAAGTATTATAATATTGCTAAATATTTTTATTCAAATAATTTGATAAGAAAACTTAAAAAAGTGCAAAATTAAAAAAAAGAAGAAAATAAAAAGAAATAATTGGATAAACATTTGTTGGCCAACACCAAAGTTAGAGGACTACCAATGACGATGGAGGAGTCACACGACCGCTCTAAGGTCTCCGATGGCCGGAAAACGGCTAGAAAGTGAAAAAATAAAAATAAAAAAAGAAGAAGAAGAAGGAAAGAAAAGGAAGAATGGATCCTAACTTACTATTTGAATCGATTCATCCTATTTATTTAGCGTGACAAATCTTATTCTCGTTAGTGTTTATATAATCAATTGAGTATAAGAAACAGTAACAAACAGTCGGATCAAAGCAAAAAATTCAAAATTAGATGAATATTTGAACTTTTCTCTCTCTAAAAACTAAAAACATAGTATAGTTTCTCTCTCTGTAATTTCTAAACTAATGAAAAACCAAGAGAAATGAAGTTTGAATTAGTATTTTGGGGTATTAATAGATTAAGAAAAATAATTCCTTTTGTTTCAAATTGTAAGAATTTGATGAATTGGAAGCTTAAAATTTGGATTATTAGAGTTTTTCTTTTTTTTTTTTATTTAAATCCATTGTTTTCAAACGTTTTGGTATTAGAGTTAACCATCATGTTTTTTGTCCTATGAAATATCAACTCAATGCTTCCTCTTGTATCCATCACCGGTTGGACTTGAGGAGCGAAAAGAAGTTATCTACTTTGTTGATTATCCATTGATTTTCGTTTTTATTTTTAATTTTCTTTATATTTTTTATTACAAGAATAATGAGATGTCGACGTATGTTTAATCTATAATTAATAAAATATTAAATAATATAAATTACTTTTTTATTAAAAAAACATATATAATATATTTATAAATAACCTAAAGCCCCAGTCACTTTTTTCGTAACTTACCTTTTTTAATATATGGCCAGTGATGGAGATGCGGCCCGCTACCGAAAGAAATGGATTTTATTTGCATTTGTGCTGTGTACCATGAATCCAGTGGAAAAAATAATAATGATAACAAAAACGAGAAAAGGCAAATCTAAAATGCTGCCTTGTCATGACAGAGTCTTCCTCGTACCTGTTCCCTGACTGGCCACCAATTCATCACCATTTCAACCTTCAACGGACCTTTTCCGGCGACAAAACAACCACAGTGCCACCGCATAAGATGACATCTTGGAACCCTAAAGCAACCGATTTCGACATCTTTCCCCCAAGTAACCACGAAAACCTTAACGTTTCCTCGCAGGCCCATCAAGACCTTCAGACCCCGTTTTCGTTGTCACATGCTTCTTCCTCCGATTCGCCTTTCTCGCCTTCTCCATCCTCGATCTCGTCCTTATCGTTCTCTCCGTCCGACGAGGATGAACCTGAATTACCTTCGCCATCGGATTCGAAAGTCACTGCTGGAGGGAAGGAGAATGGTGGGCTTGGTAGTAGGGGGAACCGGTGGTTAGTGTTAGGATTTGATGTTTTGTGGTCGAAAATTTTGGGGCTTCTATTTGGTTGCAGGAACAGGGTTTGGTCATTGGGTGGAATTGGAGTTTTGGTGGTTTGGGGCTATATTAGGGTTTGGATGTGGTGGCGGAGGAAGCGAAGGAGAGAGAGAGTGGATGGATTGATGCGTATTATTACAGAGAAAGATGAGGTTGGTTCTGCGATTCGATTCGATTCGATTGGATTACTAGCTGCACAGATCCTAGTTTACATGTTTGTTAAAATGCCCGTTAGAGACAATGAATGAGCTTGAATGAGTTCTAGTTGTTAGTGGAAGTAGCAATTTAAAAATTATAAAATGAATTGTCATTTTCAGTGGATTTCCATGCTCTGAGCCGGAGGACTGTTTCATTTGATTCATAAATTTGAACATTGAACTGCAACTCGATCTGACGATATTGACTTTTTTTGGGAGGATTTATAGTAAGTGTTAGCACAAGAGAAAAGGCCCATGATCTGTATGTACATGAACATGTGAATGGACAAGGGAGGAAAAGAGCAAACTGTGTATATCAGGAATGAGTGATGATTAGTAGGATCGAATTTCACCTCAGCTAGAATTCCCTAAATTTTTTATGCATGTTCATTTTGTTATACATGAATACAAGTGTGTATGCAGAAGTATGTTTCAAAAAACTGGTTCTATTTGGTGCACATTCAATAGGAATTGCTATGTTGTTACTACTTCATTGCATCTTATTCATGGAGATTTTTTCGTTGGCTAAACTTTTATTGATATTGGTTTGCAGAAAATATCTCAACTCTTGCACCAAATTGCTCAGATGAATGAGGTCTTGCTATCAAAGCACAAGGCTTTGAGTTCCAAATTGGCCAATTGAGCATGTAGGAGAAGTTAGCATTGACTACTTCAGTGTGTAGACTGATCAAATTAGGGATCAAATTTTCTGGTTAGAGCTTCTCCAGATATTGCAAATGACATCATCTTGTCAACACAAAGTTACTAAGTAGGAGAGCTGTGCCGCCAGCTAGTAAAACTGTAGTTCTTGGATGAATGACTCTTTCAGCTAATTAGGACCTTGAATGTTGCTGTTGAATGATGTGGACTGGGCAAAGGCCCAAGCAAGCACTTTGTACCTGAGATGATGCAGGAACTTTATACATAATAGGTTTATACTCTTATTATATTGTTGTATTCTTTTCTTCTTCTTCTTCTTCTTTTTTTTTTTTTTTAAATTATTTTAGGATCCTGAATTTCATGGATTCTATCATGTTAATATGATATAATATGGTAATTTTTGCTGTTGCAGTTTCTTAAAACTCTTAATCCAAGTAAATTGCATTTTAATGCATGGGCTCTTACACAGTCTTCATTCGGGATTTTGTCTGTGCTAATAAGTTGATACTTTCTTTCTTTTGAAAACCCTGTCAAGAATGCGAGTAATAAACCAAGAGCTGAACATCACTTGCAGAGCCCTGATTGTGGCTTGAAGGCTTACTTGAAGAAACATTAGCTCATGCCTTCGAATTTCCATCCCACAGAGTATGAAGCTGCTTACTTTGGGTAGAAGAAGTTGCTATCTCATGAATCGTATGTTTCCCAAAACCGCTGTATTCTCCAAAAGCTGCTGCCCCAACTCCTTACCTACAAGTGCTAAGTAACCGTACTGGCTTGTCTTTGCTACCGTCAATAGCCAATGCAAAGCCGCTTTGCTTTTTTGGATCCATGTCGCTCTGAAACTCGGTAGTTTATGTAACCTTGTCTAGAATTGGATGGTATAATAAATTTTGAGCATTGCTACTGCCACCCTTCATTCTAAAGTATGCTTCAGGATCTCTCAAGTTGGAGTAGGGTACAACAAATGCCGCATTGTGTTCCTTTTGTTGCAGTATGCAGGTGAGTGCATGATTTGTCTTTGTTATGCACTAATCCAGATGGCCTTTCTGGGATGTACATTGGTGTCTAATGCATCTCTTGACCATGGTGGACTCTTTATTAGACACGTTAACATGTATTTCATAGTCTTGTTTCTTTGTTTTTGTTGCCAAAGTCCGTCTTGATGACTAAGAATTTTTTACTTTATTCGAACTAACAAGCAGATGCTGATATGCGTTAGCGTTACCCAACGAAGAGATACTTGTATATCTATTATATTGATGACATAAATAATTTATTTAGACTGCCTATTTAATAAAAAAGAAAAAAAAAATCACGTCAAGAATATTTTGATCTTTTAGGTTCTTTCCAGAATTGCAAGTATCATAGTAAGTTTTCGAGTTTTGAATTAGGTAATTAATACTTTCTAACGAGCAAATGAGTTCTAATTTTTTTAAAAAAAGTTTACAATTGGCCTTTTTTTTTTTTTTTTCATTTTACATATATATCAATATTATGATTTGCACCTCAACTTTGCTATTTTTTTATAATTATATACTCAAAGTTTTGACTTGTTTAATTGTATATAAAAAAAATCTCTAATGATACATTTGATTAGTGGAATGAAATAAAATGGAAATAGAAGATAAAGTAAAAAGAAGTAATAATTATTATCTTATTTGATTTACCTTAAAATGATATTTTTAATACTTAATTAAGACACTTTTTAAAATTACCAATATACTTTTTTTAAGGATATAATGACTCAAACTGACATCTTATCCGTATTTTATTTGTATCAATTTTAAATATGTATTGCTTGATATTCTAGTATTTGGACAACAATCTAATTCATCTATTATTAGGGGTGATCAAATAACCCTATTATACAGGGTATCTATCTAGATCTTACTCAACTAGGTAGGTTTTGAATAGGTAACGTAGGTTATATGTTAGGCTTTGAATAGTAATTTTTCAGAATTTATTCTTAAAGAGTAGGGTATGGGTAGAAGGTCAGGATACTTTATTTCATGTTGTAACTTGTATTTTAATATTACGTTTGGTACGTAGAAATTGTTTATATAATAGAATTGAATTGCATTGAATAAAAATAAATGAATATGTAGTAATAATTATAAAAAATACCCTCATTGAATGTTATAACTAAACTAAAGGTTAAATAAGTGACTTAATTAATAATAATAAATATGTAAAGAATGGAATTATCAATTTTACTACTTTAAAAGCGGAATTGAATTTCTCCTTGAAGCTAGAATCCTCGATTTCATATTATCACGATTCTAATTTCTAAATGTGTTTCTAAATATAGGAAAAGAGAACAAAACCTGAAATCACAATTCCACTATTGTCAATGTTTGCGTACCAAACATGGCATAAAATATATGTGGAACCTTTTTATTTTTATTTTTTTTGCTAATAGAGTACAGGTTCTATGGTATTTTATACTTATCTTGTGATGATAATTATATAATATTAATAAAGTAAAAAAATTAATGCTAATGTTTTTTTTTAGTATTAAAGAAAATAACAATAAAAGTCAATTCATAATAAAATAGTAAGATTATATACTACGTATGTCTACTCTCTTTGAAAAAAAAAAAAGAGTCTTTAGAAAAAAATATTACATCAATGGGGTCGTGAATATGCTTTTTAGAAATGCATCTTTAGTTTGGGTTTTTTTTTTTTTTATTACACTAAAGATGCTTTTCTGAAAGATGCTTTTCTGAAAGGTGCTTTCATGACCCATAGACATAATAATTACATCTAGGATATGGAGATAGACATCAAAGATTAATTGGATAAACTGACTTGTACGTTCGATAAGGAGAGACACAATAGAAAAACGTATCCCTTCAAGAATCAATAGGGTAATTGAATTATGTATACTAACTTATACATGGTTTGATTTGTTTATTAATTGATTGTGTGTAATTATTTCATAATTTCGTTATAATAATCATGCTCTTTTGTGCTTTGCAAGCTAGATGGAGCTTAGACTAATTGATGGATTCATTTTCACTAGACAGGACAAACATAGGTTTAATGTAAAAGAAAACTTAAACTGAAGGTGTCTTTTAGAAAGATGCCTTTATGACTTCATAGACATAATGTTTTCTTTTAGGGATTTTTTTTTTTTTTTTTTTTTTTTTTGTTGTGGAGGAATGCATGGTGCATTCCTCCTTTATCTTTTACTAACTTTAGTATAGTAAGGTGGTGAAAATATATCAATTCTTAATTTATTATCTAATATATTATATCAAAATTACTCTTACATAAGTTTTGTCTTTTGTATATAACCATTTTATAGTTTAATAAGAATTTTATTTTGATGGATTGAAAAGAAAAGACGAAAGAAATTTAAATATAATCCAATAAAGAGTTTGAATATTTCTAACTGCAAAAATATTTTACCTAACAAACTTTTATATTGTCTAAATTTAAAATGCATTATAATTTATGCAAATTATTACTAATGGGTCTAATAATAGTATAGTTATAATTTGATATTGATTATACACTTAATACAAAATTTTGAAGGAAAATAAAGAAAAATATATATAAATTTTAAAGAATATCCTATACCATATAAAATTTACACATATAAGGTGGTTTTAAAGTTTTGTAAGATAGGTTTCAGGTATAAAAATTTGGGAATCTATCCTTATAAGGTAAGATGTGGGTAGGACATTGTATCCTATTTATCTTGTATCCACTTACCCCTACTTATTACTTTAAGACTTTTATTTTTGTTTATATTTTGTATTTGATTTGTATTATTTAAAATCTAGTGTTTAGACAATAATTTTTATTTATATATTATCTTTTATTTTAGACTTGATCTTTGAATGAATTGTATTTTTGGTGTTAAAACGAGAATTGGACGATGAAAGCTTATCTATATTATTTAAGTAAATAAACCATTTTATATTTTATTTAATTAGGTAATTAGTTTTATTTATTTTATGCATATGCATTGTTTGTTAGGGAATATTTAAGGGAAAAGTTTTAATAAGTATATTATATTATATTTATTATTAAATAAAATAAAGGTTTCGTTTGGTTCATTTTGTTCTTGTCTTATTATTGTCTATTTGAATGTTTGTATTTAGTAAGAATAAGTTATTAAAAAGATGGAAATATATTTAAAAAATATATAAATTAAAATAATTATTTTTAATAGATAAAATATATTTCTTTAAATCTTTTTCTTAAAAATACATAAATTTTCATTTTTTAATTTTAACACTTCAATCACCATTTTCATTATAATTATGAAATGGAAAGAAATAAGACATATATAAGATAATTTTTTAAATACTAAATTTTAAATAAATATAGATTAAATATTGAGAAAACAAAAAGAAAAAGAAAAAAATAGAAGATAATCTTGGAATAAAAAGAATTTTAATTCAGTCGCACCATCTCGTATATTCA
Source organism: Lumnitzera littorea (assembly GCA_024138015.1). Taxonomy (NCBI): domain Eukaryota; kingdom Viridiplantae; phylum Streptophyta; class Magnoliopsida; order Myrtales; family Combretaceae; genus Lumnitzera; species Lumnitzera littorea. The sequence goes on from JAMXBB010000002.1 coordinate 118,733,106, forward strand.
ATTGTTATTCACGTTCCTTCCCTTCGAGGCTTCTGGCCACTCTCCGGCAGCGTCCAATCATATCCCGGTACATTAATGCCATTCTCTCTATGCACATTCTGTTTCCATGACAAACTAGTTAGCGCTCACATTCGCGTGTATTCATACACTTGTCACCCTAAAATCCATGCATTCTAATACGTGATCACCGACCGAAATTATCAATCGAAATTCCCACATTCTGATCCTAATTCAAGAACTGTTAGTTTGATAACACATGCATGAGACGATGATCACCAATTTCACATTTTCCTGCCACTCACGAACTGCTACGTTAATGTATATATACAATGTGCTCTGCTATTTGTTTTTTTGTTTATATGCAGCAGTCTGTGATTTGTGAGACACGGACGAAGCTTTGAATTCTTGTCCGTGTCCCTTACAATCGTTGTCTTAAATGTACTTCCTAGTTCTTGGTAGTTTGGTATCGTCGAGACATGAACAAGAATGCCAAAACGGTGCAAGAAAGTTTCATCATAAAAGAGTGGACAATGTGTTAGTTTGAATTTGGTTGTCCATTGGAAAGCGAAGTTATGTGCTTATGTTTAAATTGAGATTACACTGTCGTTTCTGATGAATGAGTGATTTTATTTTTCAATTTGTGTATGTTGATTTTTTTTTTTTTTCCCCTTTGTTTATGTGAAGTTTGGGGTTTGATTGTGGCTGGTTGATGCAGTGGAGAATGATTTGGAGAGAAAGATTAGGGCACTATGAGTGAAGTGTTTGAGGGATATGAGCGGCAGTACTCTGAGGTTTCCAAGAATTTATTGAGTAAATGCACCGCAGTTGGGGTTCTTCATGGAGGTAAAATGATGATGCTTTCTGTTTTCTGATGAATGATAATGTTACTTTTATCGTTGCTGTCATTAAATTGGTAACATTTCGGCTTCTTGAGCATAAGAGTGCAGGAATTCGTCATCTTGCATGTGAATTTAGAGATTAATTATGATGGTATTGATCAAGAGAATGGTACAAAGTGCTTTTGAGTTTCAGCTTACCTGATACATATACATTGGTCCTCAAAGATATGAAACGAATGACGTAAAAGAAATGTATGATCTAGAACAAATTGCAATATAAGCCCATAGCTATGATTGAGTGGATTCTGAAATAAAACAATTCATTAAATAAATTTGAACAAAGTAATCCCTGGGTGACCCAAGTACCCATTATTGTTTCTGAGTCTTGATCACCATTTCTACTGGCACATTCTTGCTAATTCATATAACATCAACTCTTCATGCCTTGGAGTATCTTTATGTCATTCTTAGAAATCCATAGTTCAACCTCTAATGATTGTTCCAAGTAAGTAGGTTGACCTTTTGTTGAATTCATTCAGTCTTTCTTTTGTTGATATTTTCAGCTACAAACTTCTCTCCTCTTTGAGTTGCTTTAGTTAATGTATATTGACCTATCTGCACTTTACTGGGTAACAATGCCCTTCGTCTAGAGTAGTCCTCATAATCTAATGTTATTGTTCGTGAAAATAACAATACAAGCTGTCTTCTAAGTTCTGGGTTTGATGTCTATTATTCTACATATTTCCTTGAGGTATGTAGATTTTGCTATAATTACCAAATCTGTACACGGGAAGTTTATCTCTTCAGCTTCTTGTTGATTTTGAACTTTCTTGAATTCCAGAGCAGAAGAAGCAGCAAAATGCTGAAATCAACACAGGGTTGGATGAGGCTGAGGCACTGGTATGAAACTGTTTGCCAAACACAGACTTTCCCTGTATGGTTTTACTTATTTTCTCCTTGATTTCATGAAATTTCAGATTCACAAAATGGATCTTGAAGCAAGAAGTTTGCAGCCTAACGTTAAAGCAGCACTTCTTGCAAACTTGAGAGAGTATAAAAGTGATCTAAACAATTTGAAAACTGAAGTTAAAAGACTAACAACAATCAATGCTAACCAAGCTGCCCGAGATGAGTTATTGGAATCCGGAATGGCTGATACAGTGGTGGTACCTTTCTCTTTTCAAAAGTCTTATGCATCCCCTTAATATTAATAGATAGTGTTTTTGGGAACATTTTTTCATGCCTTATATGCACAAACCTGAAAAGAAGGAACAGAATAATTGTGAACGAGTTTTTTGTTCTTGATAACTTAGCTCAATGGTTTCTTTGTGAAAAAATTAGTAATCTGTTGTCTCTGTATTTTCTGCTCTCAGCTATAAATCAGTAGGGAATTAATTTGCCACTAGAAATATGGCATGCTATTCTCCTGCACAGAAGCTTCTACCGATTTCCTTCTCAATTTCTGAATAGTACTGTTGATCGTCACCTGAATGCAAGATAAAAACTCATCAAGTCAGAAGGTTTACCTTTTCTTACTTGCACATAAATTGAGTCATGGAGTGAGCAAAATTGCCCCAAAAAGGATAAAATGGATTTCCATATGCTTTCATATGATAATTGATGTTAGGTTTCACTTGTTCTGTCTACCTCCTTTTGGAAGTGCATTTCTCTCAAGATTCCTTTATGGTTATCTAGTTATCTTGAACCTGTGCTATCAGGATGTGCCATATAATGAGGACTAAAATACACATTCCTGATTAGGAAAAGTATGACTCCTGGTGCATGACCAGAAGCATCTTTCTTGCTAGAAATTCTTTCTTTAATTCCTCAATCCTAGTTCTCCCTCTTGGTCTTAACTTCAAAGGTGACATTCATGTGTTGCTACCTCTATGCCGGAAAGAAAGTCGTAATAAATTATTGTAATTTTAGAAGCAGTGCTCCTTTTTTGCATTGTCTTATGCTGGATAACTGCGTTTGATGAGTCAGGCGGCTGCTGATCAAAGAGGAAGGTTATTGATGTCGACAGAGAGGTTGAATCAGTCCACTGAAAGGATTAAGGAAAGTAGAAGAATAATGCTTGAAACTGAGGAGCTTGGCGTTTCAATTGCACAAGATTTGCATCAGCAACGACAGTCCCTTCTACATGCTCATAACACGGTAATGCATCTTATCCGTGTAATTTATATGGTGGCATTCATTTTTTTCGTCACCTTCTGGTACTCGGTAAAACGATTCATCAATTGTCTATTGTTGTCCTAAATTCTTTCTTTGAAAATGTACTTGCTCCGTTTTTTTTTTCTCCACACGTGCACAATGGAAGTGCTTCCTAGTGAAAATATAGATAAGATGAGGGAAAAAAAGGTGACACCAGTGGCATGTACAAATAGATGCAAAATATATCGAGAAACGGATCCGACATATGGGTATTATTTTTTCTTTGTATAGGCCCAGATATCCTTTTATGTTAACAAAAAAATTAATGGAAGATGCAGCACGAACAGGTGTAACCTAGTGCGTCAACATTCTTCTCCAATCACATTAAACTCAAAAGTGTTACATAGCTAGCCCACTCGAAAATATTATAAATCCTGATTCTTAAAGAGAGATGCTTAGATCTATTTACACGACCTCATGTTTTGCAGCTTCATGGTGTTGATGAGAACATTGGAAGGAGCAAAAAGATTTTGACCGCCATGTCAAGTAGGATGAGCAGGAGCAAGTGGATAATTAGGTCAATTATTGCAGCTCTAGTCCTTGCAATCGTTTTGATTCTTTACTATAAGCTGTCTCACTAGATTTATTACCGTATGTGCTGATGTTCGTCTTTCAATTCTGGATTTTGAATTTCCGTTGGGTTGCTGCCGGCTGAATTTTTGTAATGTTCCCATGTATATTCAACATATGTTGTGTTAACATCCTTAGAACTCAGTGACTAATTTCTGTATCTTAACCAATCACATGGTTATGTATAATCAAGAATGCAAAAGTTAAGATACATAGCAAAGATTCCTCATACATGAAGACTCAAACGAGCAAATGATTAGGGATGAGAAATTTGTTTGATCCTGCTCCTTTTCATAGTATGGTCATGTTATCATGGTGCCACGGGCATGGGGGACAAATGCAGCCCTGTCAACAATAATTCTTTTGATTCGACTGTTTTGGTTAATTAGTCAATCATTTTTGCCATCATTGTTTTTTATGTTTTGTATGGTTCTTATGCATGAATCTGTCGTGTTGCTTCTAATATAGTTCGTCTTTTTTTCCACAATAAAATATGTAATTTACGGATCACATAAGCTTCTCGATAATTGCTTGTAGGATTTCTAAGAAAGTCATAGTCGAAGATTGCTGGAGGAATCCTTAAAATTCTAGAGAATGATGCGCATTTCTTCACACGATGCAGGTCTCATATACCTGATCGTTAATATACCACTCAATGTGTGTTTCTCCACAGGATAAAGTCCACCGTTCGTTAAAATACACAGCATGTTAGTACAAATGATTTTTTTTTTTTTTTCCCTATTGCTATTGCAATAAGATGCACTTATATATGCAAAAACTGTGTAATTTATTTTGACCAAAGTTTCATTAGAAAAACTAACCTGTAGGTCTTTCTGTGCTAAATGCACGTAAAGGCAATATTCAGCAGTAATGCAATTTATACTCTTGGCATTAAGCACCTCAGGTTCAATCATACCAATTTTGAGCTATAACAAAGCAACCATATAATCCAAATTTTATTAGGCTACAAAAGCTCACTTAAGTAAATTGCGTATTGTCACACTACATTAACCATAGCAATCATAGTCACAACAATATATAAAGGAGCATAATCGCAAATTTCACTTACAAGTAAACATAAATCTAAATCTACATGCTAACAGTTGATAGTCATCTTTTAACCAGGGTTTTGAAGGCTCAAGCCCATCATTAGACCTGCTTAGTATTCTTAGGGGATCATCTCACCCAATAGATGATTTCCTCACCAAGTACACGAGTCAGAATGTTAAAACACCCCACCACGCCAAGGGCCTAGGCAAGGTCCAAGTGGTCTTCGAGCACCTATCAAGTCTCAAACCCTTTGTTAGCTTTAGATAGATAAAGAACCCAAGCATCCTATAAGAGAACCCAAAGCCTTCAAACCTTTCGAATTCGAGCTCTGAACACTCAAGAAGTTCACTGTGATTGGATTTATCGTCACAACTTAGAGGAGGGTCGAGTTGTGGTAGTACCGCCATATAATACATAAAGATCTAAGATCAAGCACCATCTTTGATTAGGAGCATTTGGCGTACAACACGAGCCATTTCACAATCACAACTTTCTCTTAGTAATTAGCATTAAATAATAGCAGAGCATATAAATTAAAGTTAAATTATTTAAATAATCACTAACATAACATAGATAAGTAAGAATATTAGGTTTCACCTAAATTAGTCATACAGTACCAAGATAAATTACCATAAGTAATCTAAGCTACTCAACAAGCTAAAAAAATACTTAATAAGTGAAAATTAAAGAGAATCCATATATATAAACAAATGGTTCACTTGAGCTCTTAACTTCTTCACATCCCATACCCTTGACTGACGCAACTGATCTTGGGCATCTTGTGGCTCGACTCTAACCGGAAGACCTGCTGCAACAATAAATTATAAAGGGGTAAGCTCAACTATTTAGTGAGTAACCTTTCTATTTTACTAACAAGTAATATCAAATAAGTGATTAAACAAGTGTATGAATGTATAGTTAAACATATGCGATGCAATAGTATATACAATTTACCAATAACTGTATACAGCATGGTTTTAACGGTTACTACTGCCTAAGTTAGGAAGTATTTTGGTATGTTAGGATCCAGGTATACACGTCCAATTTAGAGTCTCTTGTTATTAATATCACTCTTAGCAGTAGACAAGATGCAACCTCATGTAGAAGGCAATACTCTTTGGAGCCAAGTAGTTCCCAAAGGTCAAGGTAGGAACATGTTGCACAAAGTATGTTATACGATAATAATTTTCAATACATAAAATACAATATAGATCCAACTAAACATAATCTCCCATTCTACTATGTGATGCTGGCGGCTATATTATCATGTTATAAGATAAGATGTGTGTTCGGTTTAATTAGAGGTCAAGTATTTATTAGTCTAGTTCATGGGTGACCCAAATATATATATACAGACACTTCAAGATCCTAAGTTCTAATCCAGCAAGCATATAATATTCATATTAACTTAAGATATTTTTGCAAATAAGGTCAATCATATCAAACACATACAATTTTTCGTTTGCCCTAACATGTGACAATTTCAGTTATTGGATATAATTAAGTATTTTGCTAACTACAAACACAAATAAGCAAAGTAGGAGTGGTATATTCACTTGGCTATGATACTCAACAGTCCTAGTAATCTTTTACTGTGTCTAAGTTAAACTCCTCATCTCCTAAAAAAGATAATTAAGGTTTATAAGTATTCTATGTGCATCAATTAACTAAGCTTACAACTCAATATTCTAGAGTTAGTTGTTTTCGTAATTTGGGCATATCTTCTTCGTTTTAACTCCGTTTTTAGTGATCTTATAGTTGTTTTCATTGTTTTCGAATTTCCTTTCATTTGATGAAGTTGTTTTTAAGTTTCTAGGTTAGCAAGTTTTCGGTTTGGCCCTTATAACGCCGTGGGCCCAAATGGTGAATTGGGTCACTTTAGGATTTAAGCCTAGTTTTAAGTCTTAGGCTTGGTTTTTTACTTTAGACTTTATATTTAATAATTTTGGGCTTCCTTTAAGTATTTTAAATGAGTTTTTTCTGCCTAACACTTCAAAATTTTAAAGTGGGCCTTAGTGACACTCTTATGAGTCCGAATGGGCCTTTTTACTAAGTTTAGGACCCTAATTCACTAATGGGCCTATGGTGGGTGTATTTGATGGGCCTTTTAAATAATCTTCCTAAGCCTTTTAACCTAAGGTTTAGATATGTTCACCTAGCTACATGGACTCTAAAATTGATTCTTTTGGGCTTAATGTGTCTAAATCACTATTTAGGGCCTTGGGCTCAAGCTTACTTATCTTTTTGGACATAGGTTTAACATTGGACTTAAGTTTAACCCACTTTTAACATGTTTATAAATCTGGACATTACAATTCTTGGGGCTATTAACACTATTTTTATGCTTATAATTACTAACTAAGTTATTTAAGGCCTTAACCATACTTTAACCTACTTAACTTGATTAATTAAGTCTTAAACCATACTTAGCACTAATTAAACATGTCATTAAGTTATTAAACAAGAATTTCCAGATCTAGTGGGTTCATGAAAATAGTAGGCATAAGTTGTTCATAGGGTCCAATTTTCCATTTTCATGCAACATTTGATTTTTATGATGTTTCTACTTTAGTAACTTATATTTCTACTAATCTAAAACCATAATCACTTCATAAAAGTGTGTGGAAGTATTGTGGGAGAACATGTATGGGGCGGTATGCATGGAAAACAAAGGTCTTATCAACCTACTTGAAGATTTTCTACTAAAACTTATACTACTTTACACTACTTGGTTTAATAGTGTTACATCTTCTACTAAAAGGGGTTTTTCTTGTACTAACCTTTGTTGATCTTCTTGAAATACCTTAGAACTTCTATGGAGTTGCTGTAAAATAAGTTTTAACAAAGAAGACACTAGTATCTAACATTATTTTGCAAGAAAACTAAGGAAAAACCTAACATAAATTCTTATTAAAGCAAAGTGTAGAAGAGTCTTCTAGAGATGAGTGCACCGTGAGCTTTAGTTTGGGTGTATCGGCCAACAAGGGGAATGTGTGTAGGTGGCATGGGGCTTGGTGGCAGTGGTTGTGGTGCGGTAGTGGGGGTACCAAGGTATTACGCCCCGAAGTCGTAGAGTCGCAACAGTCCCGCTGTGTAAACCATTCTATGATAGTAACTGGTCTCACAGTGCCTACCATAGACATGATCTACACAAGGCGTCGACGACTCCTCGCTTTGAAGTAAACAATCCGAATAACAGTTATACTATAATTATGATAAATATTACAAATTTCTAATAAACATATATAATTGTAAGCAAGTCCACAGAGCTTCCCAGGAAGTTTTACATAATCACCACAGTTTACTAATTTACATAATAGCTACCAGTCTTTAATCTTTAACTATAAGGTCAATCTAGTTACACATTATACTAAGTAACTTGATCCTCACGCCCTTAGCTTCAAAAAGACTAACCTTTGGGTAATTGTAGGGAGGCATAATACTTGAAATGTTTAGAAATCAGAACTTGCAAAAGGATCTATAAGGGTATGAGCAACTACAGCTCAGTAAGTTGAATTGGAGACTCATGAATGCATACAAGCACAAACCGGGTTATCAAACAATTATTTTCATGCAATGCAACAATCAAGTGTCATCGCACAACGTAGTCCAGTTCGTTGTGAAATCATAGAAATTTCACCCGCTCCAATCCGGGTTAAGGAGTTCCATGTTATGCAGCAGCTCATAACCAAACTCAGGCTTATGCAATGGAGACCTCACTCCTCCCGCGACTATCTTTGAACCATTGACTTCACCCCCGCCGCGACCTCCTCTTTTGTTACTTAGTTCGACTGTGGATGAAGAAGGGACCATTTTGCAATCCTACGCTATCCCTTTCGAAGGGGTCGGTATTTGGTTGGAAAATCCTATGATCTCCTAACAGTTTGCAATGCATGACATTTTTTTTTTTGTTATTAGGGTCGACTAAGATTAAATTCCGTTTAGGGTGTTCAAACAATTTCATACCAATTCAATCAGTCACAAAATCACTCACAATACAAATTTCAGCATGAATTCAGATACATCAAATACGTGCGCAAACTACTTACAATCACAATCATATATAAGTCTAAGTCTCCGAGTACTACAAAACTGGTACTCTATTACAATAAGCAATAACCCAACTTACTTGAAATTACTCGATGGCACGATCCCTCAATCGTAAGTTGATTTGTCTCTTGGTGTCCTATAATACAAATAAGTCTCTTTAGTACTTATAATTTATGATTTCATATTCTAAGTTATATTTTAACTCATTTTTTTCCGTGTATACCCATTATGTCCTAATGATTCGTTGTACTATATTTCGATGTTCGAATCCTAAATGAGATTTTAAATTTTGATTCCTAAGCCTTAATTAGGCTCGAATCCTAATGTGAAATTAATCACATTAAGCTCGAGTGTCCAAATATCTTATTGGGTCATAATTTGGTATTCTAAACTATTCGGTACACGCTAACCCTAATTGCAGTATCGTATTTATTCCCGATGTGTGAAAATATTACATTTTAAGACATTTACTTAAAATTAAATGTTATTTCAGATTTATTATTTTTTTATTTTTATTATAATATTATCTAAATAACCCTATTTTTTTAGATTTATTAATTTACAATTTCACATATTACTAATTTCTTATATTAATTACCTAATTTCCTAAATTAACCATACTTATTACTCCAAAGGCTAGGATTAGGGTTCCACTGCAAAGATTAATATCCCTAAACATCTAATTAATATCTAAATCAGTAATTAACATCTTAATCACCTAATTAACCCTAAATCACCCAATTTTTCCATCATTTTAGGGCTAAAAATTAACTTAAAAATTTTGAAAATTAATTTTAAAAAAATGGCTTTATAGCATTGTTCTACATCATATGAGTATCCTACAGAAAAAATTTGAGCTCCAAACTACACTTCTAAGCCTATTTATTTTCCGTTCTAATCATGCTCGGTTTTGAACAATTTGTTAAGGATCCTATATTTCCAAACGTGATTAAACTAAATTATTATTTTTCCCTAAATCTACATATAATAAAACCTCAGAATAACAAGTTTCATAATTTTTTGGGCAAAATAACTAATTTTACAAAATTATTCAAAATCGGGGTAAATAAACCGTCTAAACCCGGTCCAAGGTTGTCGGCCGGCCCAGACGGTGGGTCTAGTGTAGGGTGGTGGTGGTGGTTCGGTCCCAGGTGGTGGTGAAAGGTAGGTTTGGCTCACTTGCTCAATCTGCACAGTTTTCCTTTTTTTTTTTTTTGGATTTTCTCTCGATTTTTTCAGTGTTCCTATTTTTCCTAAATTCTAAACTGTCCAAATGACTTCTAGAAATTTTTCCCCTATTTATAGATGATTTTTTTTAATTATTATGCATTAATTTGACAAGACTTTGCCCATTTTCCTTGATTTTTGGCTTTTAGGTTGTCTAATTTTCATTGGTTAATTTTTCTTTTATAGAATTGGACCTGCCACGACCTGATCTTGATTCATCTTATCCTCTTCTGATTTTTTCTGATTTTTCCATAATTAATTTATAATTTTCTTTAATTATTTACTTAGTTTTTGGCCAATTTAGGTAATTTCGCGTATTTTTATCTATACGTAAATACATGTGGGGGACATGTGAACATTCCTAATTATTATTTTGGTCATTCTAAAATTTTTAGTATACATATAATCTATCTCTAGTAATTTATTAGTTATTAGATTACACTTTTCGCCTTTTCGGTAATTAGCAATTATTATACTTAAAATTTGAAAATTTTATAGTCTCCTATTTTACTACTTATTTTCTTAAATTTAAGTTTACAGGGTCATTTTTACTAATATTTCTCTCAATAGTTCAGAATTTAGATTTGATCGTATCCTTTAGTCGATCGCCCTAAACCTTAGGTTTTAAGCTCAAACCTACGGTTACATGGCTTGGCTTTAGAGCTTACATAAGGTGGCTAGCGGTGTGGTGGTTGGTGTTGTTGAGAAGAGGAAGAAGAAGGGGTTTAGAGCTTGATTTTTGAGAGGACATTTGAGAGAGTTTTTAGATGTCTTTTAAGGATGTAAAATAATAAGATATAATGGGTTGGTTAAGGATTAGGGTTTGATTAAGGTAATTGGTGGTGATTAAGCATGATTTGGCTACTTAAGTGCAATTAGGATGTGTTTAGGGTTTTGTTGAACTTTGATACTATATTTTAGCTAAATCAAATGCCTTACATGTGTACTTAGGGCTTGGTGTTTGTCTATAGTAATTTGATCCACGTACAAGCTTGAAGGTTAAGGTTTCAATCGTTTAGTACTATCGATCACTTGTATTGATCGATTTAACTTTACTATCAGTATTTATTTGTAACATTAAGTTATTTGATCACTTATTTAGAGTTAGATGATCATTCTAAGGTTTTACTATCGTTTTAGGGTTTTTCAAGTATTAAAGTTCCTACTTGTTTAGTAAGGTTTTTAGAGCTTACTTCATTTAGGGTCTTAGTTAAACACTTAGGATTCGATTCTTTTACCTAAGTTTTATTATTATGTTTAGGTGGTTTTAGGGACTATCTAAGGACTCTTTCATCCAATTTCGTTTTTGGGTTATCGAAATTTCGTAAGGCTTACATCTACGACCCATTGATCCCCATTTGACCACGAAGGGGAGCCACATCTACCTTCTAAAGCATCCTTTAGGATATGCTTCACTAAGTAGAGTTGAGCTCTCTCTCCCTCTCTCTCCATTAAATGTTACATAACATCCCAACTTACAACCTTAGGTCAAGCTACCTAGGCTATGGCGACCGCTTACTTAGATATTATAGGCTCTTTCCTCGAGGTCTATCAACCAGTAAAGAGGTACTTATCCTTTTTTGTACTAACAGTACCCTTACCTTTGATTGTGCCTAAGCCAATCCTTACGCACCACGTGACTAAGCAGGTCAGCTCCCTTTTTTTATAAATAAGAGTTAGAACTCCAAAGGAATCAAATCCTTAACTTCTATATCTTTGAGTACACTCTAATCTTCGTTCAATTCTCTAATACTCTCCTTACTAACTTGAACGTTGGAGAGCCTTCATTGGTTATGCCATAGGAGACTTTATGTAGGTCCACCATTGTCAACAACAGCTGGACCATTAAGAGTGCAAGTCGAGATCATAATTGCAATATCCACTATCACCATTAACAAAAAAATCTATTCATAGAGTTTAATAACTAGATGTGTCTAATGCCTAAAGGATGGAAATCCCTTACCTAGATTACCAAACAATACACATATGTTTACATATTAGATCTATTAATAATTTGTGCACTCTTCTTAAATGGCTATGACTTTGTCACCTTAAGTGTAATTTTAACAAATTTAGTGTTTCTATTACCCTTATTCTACTAATACATGCTATATATGATACACTAAATTTGGGTGAGTTTTAGTTATTAAATTACCCTTAGATCTTAAGTTCCTCATAATAAAAATTTCCTCTCCTCTTACCTTTAGAAGAGACTTCCAATTGGAGCTTCTAAGGCCATTCTAAGGTTACTTCCTTCTTTCAAAATGCTTTCAAGGCTAACATTAGTTGGTTAACTAAAGCTAGAGTTTCTCAAATTTCCTTAGGATTTTCCCAAGTCAAACTTTATGCTTTCCCAGTTGGTTTCAATATTAATAGTACTGACAATTTAGCTAAGGAATCTACAATTAGAAGGTTTGGTGACTTTCTTTTTGGTATAAGACACTCCTACACATGTCATTATAATTAGAAAATTCAAGAAACTTGCTAAAAGGGCCAAAATACACTTACAATTCTCAAGCATCATAGGATAGTACATTAGACATAGAAAGGACTTAAATTTCAATCTATACTAAACTTGTCCTTACTTAATGATTCAAACGGAATACGATGCTTACCTCAATCCTTAAGAGCTCCTTAGGATGAGCTCACTTTGCTCCTCTCTTATTGCTTTAGAGATCCTTTATGTCTTCTTAAGTTTAGCATATGATTAGATTTGGGCTTTAACTTATGGCCATTGCAAACTTAAGGCATGAAAGAGCTAATTGTATGTAGTTAGGGGTTATTCAATATTTGGTTGTTTCGGAGGGGGGTAGGTAAGTGGGTCTGTAAAAGAAGCCGCATGCCTTATTTTTTTCAAAAAAAAATATTTGTATCGAAGCCGCATTAGTGAAGTTATATGCTATCTTTTCCAAGGGGCCTATTTTCATTTTCATTTTGCTAAGTATACTATTTACATACAAAACTATACTAGTCATATATGTTTTAACCATAAACATAGTGACCATGAGGAAGATAACGGAAAAATTAGTTGGGACCTTTGATGAAGTTAGGGAGGTGAGGCATGAAAGAGCTAACTGAGGGTTGTAAATATTAGATTGAAAATTCCTCCTTTCTAGGGAAGTAGTAAATTGTAAGAATATCTAGATTGGATACCTAAGGTAGAGAAAATTTTATTGGATACCTTGAAAGATTACCTCTAGCCAAACAATATTGATGGAAGAAAGTGGAATTGGAAGTGGACTCTCAAATTCTTTTCAATGCATTAAAGTCAAAGTCCTTACATTGGGATATGAAGCTACTAGTTGGTGAGGCTTTAAAAATTTGTCCTGATTTTGATTATTTCTCTATAAATATTGTTAAAAACAACGTAAATTCTTATGCCAATTAGGCTGCATCTGAAATGCAAAAAGAGGTTGTCTGTATGTTTTTGAGATTTCAATCCCCATCTCTTTACTTGAGCTTTTGTTAGACAATCACATTGTCAACCCCTCGAGACTTGTCTAAGGATAAATGCTTGACATGATTTTATAAATAAACCCTCCATTTTATGGGTTGGGGGGGATGAGGTAGGGTGGGGTTGGAACCATGGGATGTTAAACAAATCAATACTACTTTACAATAACAAGATCACCATAACTAAGAGATTGACAAGAAGATAATGCTTTAAAGATAATTGACTAAATTCTCAGTAATCCATAATCTCAAGAGGGTTTCTTGACAACAGTTCAACAATAGGTACCGGTTAGATGACTTGATAAACCTTCTGATCTTGATTTTAACTATTTCTTTGAGTAATTCAAGATTTAAACTTTTACAATTATGTTGTGCAGTATTAGTTAGTTTCAATTCATATTTTTTATCTTTGGTAAAGGATGTATTTTTTGTCTTAAATTTTCTTTGATTGAAATATATTGTCTGTTTGCTACATGAAAATGACTACATTGAATTATCATCCCTTTTTAATATTCCATCTTTTTAGTGCTGGATCTTTCTATTGTAGCATTCTAATATGTTCATGTCAACCTTATTTTATTTTCAACATTTTATATCATCTATTACTTTTTGTTGATCAACTATATTTAGTTAGGCTTATCATTTGCATATGTTGTTAGAATTATTACTTTTCAAAATTATAGTTATATAAGAGAACTAGAAGTGGGAACTAGAAATGGCTAGTTAGAATTTTGACTTATTCTTTATTTCATAATGAAGCTTTTTGAAGATTGTGATCAGAGTATGCGAATCATCATCTTAGATGCATAAACCTATATGAAAGAGATTGTATAGTTCTAAACACTAGGTTAGGAGCACTTGTATCTTAGAAATAGACAATATATCAACTTTCATGCTTAGATAGAGAACATTTCTAAAGTGTTGAAGGGAAGTAAATCCTCATTTTAGATCTATGTGAGTTCTAATTTGTTGTGGCATCTATAACACCTTGCTTTTGCTTGCATTTGATTTACGTAAAATTTTAGGAAGCCAATAGTATAACTTGAAGTTGCTATTGAGGCTATAATTAGAGAGGTCTATGGATGGAAATAGGATTTATCAACTTTGTCATGATAAGAAATATTGATACAAAAGGTATGCTTTCGGGTTTAGATGGTCATTCCATTTTGCAACATTTTACTGAATTAGTATCCTAAATCCTTATAAACTTCTTATATAATGTTATATTGTGATAGTTCATTCTCTTTTTTGTTAGAAACTTTGGAATGTATTATTGATGTTGGAAAGTAATCTGTTTATACATGGGAGAGAGAGTAATTCGCTCATGCTCAATACTTGTGTTGCATTGGATAGATAGCTACTAATCAAAGAGAAAGATTTATAATAGTCCAATAAAAAGGGATGATAGAAAAAACGATACTTAAACTAGAGGAGCTTGGTATTTCTATTCATAAGGATTTTAATTAATAAGGTCTTTCTCCATGCCAATAACATTGTCTGTGCTTCTTCCCATCTAAGGTATGGCTAATTTTAATCCTTTTTGTTATCTTCATTCTCTTTATAAATACGCTCATCAATATAGCATTAAGCAGTTACATGCCATAGCATTATTTACTATAAGGAATGATGTAGTACTAGCAAGAGTAAAAATATTTTGTCGGCTGGGCTCTTTATGATAATGCAAGACATTATGCATTACTAGCATCGTTCCAATTGCTATATGTAAATATTTACTGTACAAATCAATGGTAATAGCTTTTTTTTTTTCCTTCTTCTTCTATTGATAGCCTTTTTAGACATGGGTCCCAAGGCCAAATAGAACTACCCAAGATGTGGGCTAAGCTCCAATAGTTTAGTGTCAATATAACTTGGCCTCATTTCTTATAAATAAAGGATGAGACCCTTGGATAAGTGGACTCTCTCTTCCCCTCTCTAAACACTCTCATGCTCCTTTAGGATTTTTTCTCCTTCATCATCTTTGCTTTGTAACTATTTTTTATCTTGCAAGTAGTTGGACAATAGAGCGAAGAATTACAATCAATAGGAGTGACAACTAAAAGTATGTAAACAAAGTTTTAGAAAGTACTCGTAATGATTATTTTGAAAATCAAGGGGCCCATATATTAGAATTTTCATAATATGAATATTTTACACTTTTTTATAGCAATACTTACTCTAATGAAATTACTTAAAACCCTCTACATCTAATACTTGCTTTGTTGATAATTGTAGGACTTTTCCTAAATATTAAAAGTAATGATCATTATTTGGAGACCTTTTCCTTTCTTTCTCTCCCATGTTCATCTCAAACGACCTACTTTCTTCATTTAATGGCTTCATGCAACGAAACAAATAGAAAAGTTAGATCAATTAGAGTATCACCAATGCAACTCCTTGATACGGGTTCCAAAAATGAAGGTTGTAATGTAGAAGTCTTTCTCTAATGGAGCCGGGTCTTTCAACTTTTTGGCATCCTTGGTGATGAACCTCAAAAAGTTATGATATTCTTTTGCTCTATTTTTAAGTGATATTTTTATTTAAAATTTATATTGTGGTTCCTAAATAATATAAATAAATATTAAAAACTTTTATTTAAGAACCCAGAGGATAAAGTAGAGAGATCTTTAGAAAAAGATATTCTTAAATTATTGATGTAATATTAAAAAATTTTAAATGGAACACCCTTATTAAAGATGCTTCAAATTACCAACGTTGTTTGGCTATTGATTATTTCATGTAAAGCAGGCATTAAACAATAGAGAGTGCCATTTTCTCCCACAAGTTTGTGATTCTTGGGGTTTGATCATATAGACAATCAACTATTATTAATGGGAAGAGTGATAGGAATTGCAGGGTATAATTCATTTACTTAGATTTCTTCTTAGTATTGGTTAATTTTTTAGGTTAATTTAGGTTCTGTTTGGATTTTCTTTTTTTTCGTCTATATCTAGTTTGTGTCTGATCTGTATTTGTTTAAAATTTGATGTTTGGAAAACTATTTTATCTATATCTATTCTTATTTCATAAGTATGATAAAAATGGTGATTGGAGTGTTAGAATTGAAAAATGAAAATTCACGTACTTTTAAGAGAAAAAAATTGAAAATATATATGTTTTATATATTGAAAATAATTATTTTAATTTGTATTTTTGAAAAAATATATTTAACCTTTTTAGTGTCTTATTCTTGTCAAACACAAATATTTAAGTAGATAACAACAAGACCCAAATAAGATAAAAAAAGACGAATGTCCCTTAGGCTAATACTGCTAATTTTGATTTCCCATGTGTTGATATAATTAATTAAACTAATTTATCTCTTTTTTTAACTTAGTCTTTAAGCAACTAGTTTAAACTTAAATGACATTTTATTTTTTATCAAAATGTAAAATGTGGAAGGTACAATTAGGAAGTAAAGAAATAAATTTGTTATGGATAACCCAAGTAATAAGTTATGTTAAGTAAGGAGACCCTAGAAATAAATTATTTAGATAATAAAATAACAATATAACTAAAAAGCTAGTAATCATTCATTTCTGCCATCAAAACTTGTATGTTAACTTGCATTGCTTCAAGTTTTGTATTCTATCCTCCAACTTATCAAGACAAATATCATTTCTCTATATATCTTCTTGCCATGCTATAAAGCTTCTTGTGCTATTAGCCATGGAAATATTCAAATTTGTAACAATGAAAGCACCAAATTAATAGGCCTCTATTCGACTTGGCCTAATTCTACTTATAGTAAATCTCTAATTTGAAAAAGTAATCCCTTAGCTATACACCAATCAATCACACTCTCCAAAAGGTATACTCTTTATCTCTCTTTTCTATATTCTTTTCTTTTTCTCAAATGTTCCACTATCTTTACAAAATACAAACTAGGATTTCAATCAACTTTCAATTGGTTACTCAAAAACAAAATCTAATTACAAATCTTGTAGCTATGTTTACTAATCTACAATTTGATACTAATATTGTGTTTGTTTTCTTGTAATGAGAGGTGCAACAATATGAAAGGAAAAGAAAGGAAGGAAAACACTTCTGGACTTCAAGCTTTAGGTAACTCCTAACAAGCTAATACTTTTAGTGACATGGATGCCTCTCCTATTTTGTTATCTACTATTTTCAAATGTATTAAAAGTAGTTATGTTGTTGGTTGTAATTTCAATAGTTAATACAACATTAATTGTAGAGCAACTTCTCTGTATTATTGTAAACAACTTTTCAAATGTAATCTTCTAATCTTTTAGGCCATCTCCTGACTCATTTAGGTCTCGACTCTTGCACATTATTGTTATTTATAACAACTAGATATGGCATATTAGTTGTTATTTATTGGAAATACGTGATTTGTGTTTAGATAATTAATGAGTTCCTAGAGAAAGATTATTTGGACACTAAAATTTATGGAATTATGTAAAATAATATCTGGGAAATGTGTATATAAAGGCTAAAGACATTCAATATGAAGAAATATATATTTATTTGCAAATTAAGAGAACAAGTATAAATAAAATATCTAAATTAGTTGAGTAAATAGCAACTCAATAATCAACATATATCCAAATGTATAGCAGTTGTAGCACCTTGGCGTATTGGGATTTGGACCGAGCAAAGGGTAACTTAGATGATGAGATTCCTATCATTAGACACATAACTTATGTTCTATTCTAATTGTTACGGAATCTTATGGTATGGACACATGGAAATAAAAAGAGGGTCTCTCCCAATCGACTTTGCCAATTCTATGAATAGCAAAGTCTTCTTCATTTTGGGCATTTTACACAATTAGAGTCTAAGAAATCTAGAGAAAGTCGCTTAGGGATTTAAGAGTAAATTGAAAAACAAGAAAATACAAGAGTAATTGTTGTTGCATGTTGTACCTCAAGCGAACCACAACTTAATATCCAACCACCACCATCTTTGGACGGAGCATCACCTGCACAAGGCCTTGCTGCTGGTTGTAGCCAAAAGTTTGTTCGTTGTTAACTACTTTTGTTTAGCCTGGTTTACTATTAATTATTAAAAATATTACATAATCTTAGAAAATTATGAGAATAATGTATTCTTAAATTATTTTGTACGTAGTTTCAAGGAAATATGATATTTTGTTGAAATTGAGTAGTTAAATATATCAATCTTCATAAATGGCTAAATTTCGACGAATTTCGCTTTTATTTTCAAAAACCTAAACAACATAGTTTCCTCTTCTAAATTTTTTTGTAAAGTACCTACACTATCTAGTTTCATGTTTCATAAAAAGTTTCTAAAAAAACTTGTCTTAATTTTATTGAATAATAGCTCTTTAATAATGGTTATATTTGCATTTCATAGAATATATTATGATTCTTTAAAGAAAACAACTCGGTTTTTTATTTTAGTAAATTGTAGTTAATTTTTATGATATACAGTAGTGTTGAGATGAATTTTATAGGAAGAGATGGTGGATTTCACAAATATACAATGTTTAAAGTCAAAACCATAATTTTTCCCAAGTATGCTATTTTATTGTTTTGGTTAAATTGAGAGTTGGATGAGTATTCATAAGGTGCTATATATACAAAAGGAGGTGAGCTTATGCATATTTGCTGATCTTAACTTGAAGTGGATGAGGGAACCCAATGACTTAAATTAGTACTTTTGCAAGTTCAAAGGATATTTAAGAGGATTTGTTAGGTACATCTTATATTAGGATTAAGGAGTTTACTTAGAGATTGAATCAAAGAATGTTGAGTAAGACTTTTAACAATTGTGAAGTCAAAGAATATGTTAGAGAATATCCTACTAAGAATTCTAAAGTCAACTTAACTTAGAGGATAATTTAGAATATAAGTTAGATAGTAGATTAGAGGATATCTGCAATGAATATTTTGCTAGAGAATGACCTTAATTCTTAAACTTCTAGATACAACTAACTCACTAAACTAGGAATAATAGACTTACTTCCAAGAATGATAATTTAGTTAATTGGCTAACGAAGTTTAATTGGATTAATTATATGGTTATGATGACATAATTTAGTTTGGATAGATGGGAGCTTTCCTAATTACTTACCTTGTTGGATAGGTGAAAATAGCTATGATGAATATTAGAATAGACATTGACCGAGTAAATGCATGTACTTATTTATTTTGTGCATATATGGTGGCTTAAAACACAGACCACTCACTTGCTTGTAGTTCATAACTGTGAAATTTACTTAAGTGAATATCTTGACTTTGAGTTATTATTATGATAAACTAATTCTTTGCACAATAACTTGTACATTAAATTTGGCATTTATAATTTGCAACTCCAATAATAAGTTGTTATTTGAGATATTAAGAGAAGTATGGTATATGTCCCTTGACTTGTGCTTAGAACGTACGTTGGTAAAGTTTATTGTGGATTCATGTTCAAATGTAGAGAATATCTTCCTTGATTTTTTTTTTCCCGATAATATTCCTTACCTGATATTAGATGGTTGTTTCTATTACTGTCGAGAATTGTTCATTTTGGGAAAGTGTGTTAAATCCTAAACAAGTCGATGAGCTTTTAAGTGAATATTGAGTTGACTAGGTTTTGTGTTAAATTATGATATTTGACTCATGCCATACCTGTTATTATGATACATAACTGTAGGGTTAAAAACTAGGATGGGCTGTCTTGTTATTGCAATTTAACTTAGAAATTGAACTTGGTTGACTAGATGTTCTATTTGATTTCATACATGGCATAACATGGACAAAAAAAGACTTGTAGGTCAGGTTTTCTAAAAAATAGAGATCTTACTAGGTTTGGATACTTGTTATAGCCTTAGGCAATGTTTTGCCTACTCATTATAGCGTTAGACAAAGTTTATTTTAGGATCTCTACTATCTAACGACTCCTTGTTGCCTTAGGTTGGGTAGAATACCAAACTGATGTATGTTACGTGTATTAGCATGACATCCACATGATGTATGAACCATTGTGAGTATGCTTGTTATCGATTTATTACTTGGATATGATGGGGTCTTGACTTTGTAAGCTGGTTATTCATAATTAAGTATTCTAGGTCGTAGTTGTATTTTGGTGTATTCTTGGTTATTCATATTCTGTATCATTTATTATCGAGTATACTTGGGTATAGTATTGTTGCTTTAGTTTTGTGCTCACTTGGGTCAAAACTAAGTTAGGGGATTAATTTGTCTAACTTTAAGTATTGAAGACAATGTATGCTTAGAGTTGGAAGCTAGGATGGGTAATGGAGAGCAATTGGTTGCAAGATTTCAAATCAAGTCTTGACTTTGCTAGAAGTTCATTGAGTTACATAGTAGGTTTTTATTGTAGTTATTGGAATATAAAGATTCATTTTATGTGTTGGAAATGAGTTTTACAAGAGGGTTAAATTGTGATACTTAGGTATGGTCCACTTGTGAAATTGTTTAGCTATGAATTTGTTGTATTAATAAAGAGAAATTTTGTAAGATATCAATTCTCAATCTTTGCTTGAGTTATTGTGTAAAGAACTACAATCACCAAATTTGTATGAGCAATGTTCTTTTCTTCAACTTTTGATCTTAAACTTCCTTGAATTTTAAGGACAAGCAAAAAAGAAGTCAATATGTGTTTAGATGAAGTTAAGGCATTGGTATTAAATTATCTATAGGTTACTTTTCTTTTTCCTCCCCAGAAAATTTTCATATTTGCAAAATGGATCTTACTATAGGACCTAAGTAGGCCTCATAATCCGATTTTCCCATAGGGTTAGGGTTGGGTACTAGACCTTAAGGGCCAGTTTCAAGTTAGGCATGATTTTGATTTGATTCACACTCATGTATATATTTCTAAATTTTATAAATAAATTGGTGTAACTTATTAATTATTTAACTATAGGTACATAACTTTTGAGTAGAATTATTTAACTATAAGTACATAACTTATTAATTATTTAACTATAGGTACAAACTTTAAAGCAAAATCCCATCAATTGAGACAAGGTGCTACTTTTGAGTGGAATTATTAAATTTAAGTAGAGCAATGAAATTTTCAAGATGAATGAAAAAGAAAAAAACTAACATGGTTATGAACCAAAGACACTTTATTTGTATTTTATAGACATTACATTTTTAAGGAAAGCTGCAGAAAAATAACAAATTTACATTAAAAAATGTAAAGAAATGCCTTCATCGAGCAATGATGTGCTTTCTGTAGAAAATTGACGAACATTTGTAGGAAAATCAAATGAATTCTTTGAAAATTAAGGAGATAAGTGAAATGTAAAGTGTGTTTTCAAATTTGTGGAGAGTTACAATAGGGATTTCGTAAAAACTAAAATTCAAAAAAAAAAAAAAAAAAAACAAAATCTAAAGACAAGTTCCAAGATGTGGAGGCTAGTTACTGATTTCAACCTAAAATTTGGAGAAGAAAAGGCAAATTTACTAAAAAATTAAGCAAGGTTACTAATTTACTGAATTAATTTTCTTTAGGGAGGAATACTAGGTAAATTAAGGACATTTACAAACATAAACTTAGTTATAATTTATGCACTCAAGTTTATGAACTATTTTTTTTTTTTTTCAAAAAAGAATTACAAATATTTAGGAGACTTGTGGAAGAATGAAGCACGTTACGATTTTTGTAAAAAATAGTATCATAAATTAAAAATGAATTCTATAGCAAGTTCTTCAAAATAAGCATTAATTATTTTCCAAAAGCGAAAACATAGAAAATGCTCTATTATTAAAATTGGGTTCTATTTGATGAGTATCATGATGCACTTGTTAATAAAGCTAAAAAGTAAAATTTCTGTTTCTCCTGAGCTCTGACTACTTACTTTACAAAAAAGAAATTGTATAGAAGTATGTAAAGGTATCGATCGGTCACAAGCCAACATTTATCGCTTAAATTTTTAAGAACACGTACAAACTATTTGAAGCGATGTAACATCAAATAAAACAAGGCTACATATTTTCTTAGCAGCTTTACGGACTTCATAAGAAAGTTAGGAGATATAACTTTTAAAACGGTTTCTTTTTTGGAAAATATGATAAATGAGTGAATAATTTTATAAAATTTATGCAAAGTTGCACTTTTTTCAAGACATATCAAGATCACTCAAATTAGAGTTATGAAAGATCGTTAAATAACCAATCTTCACACCATAATCAAAGGTCAAACATTAAAAAAATTTCCTAAAATTTAGCCAACAAGGAACAATGTAATGAAATTTAAGTAGAGTCAGAAATTTATGAATTTTCGCCTGAAAATTGATTATGAACATTTTAACCGAAGATGTATAATTTTTATGTGGAGTTACTCTTCATTACTATTCTTCTTCTTTTCTCCCTTTACTTTTCTAATTTCTCAAATTTGAAATATCATTTTTTTAGACGTCTTCTTATTATTTTTCAGACAGCCGGATTATAAGGCAAGGTGTTTGCAGCTTATTATTAAGGCAACACTTCTTGAAAGGTTGGGATAGTGCAAAAGTGATCTCAACACTACATGGCTGCAATGTTGTAACTTCTAATTCCTAACGGAAGATGCATGTATTTGTTTTCACGGACACAGGCTCTTGAAGCTTCATGGCGTGGATGAAAACATTGGAAGGGACAAAAGAATTTTGACTGCCATGTCATCAGAACGACCAGAAGGATACTTACCTACGTTATAGCTGTCTTACTGGATTCACCACTGTATGTTCGGATTGGTCCGACGAACCACTATATATATATTAAAAAAAATGATTGTTAG
This sequence comes from Lumnitzera littorea, assembly GCA_024138015.1. Classification (NCBI taxonomy): domain Eukaryota; kingdom Viridiplantae; phylum Streptophyta; class Magnoliopsida; order Myrtales; family Combretaceae; genus Lumnitzera; species Lumnitzera littorea. The sequence continues at coordinate 118,756,229 of JAMXBB010000002.1, forward strand.
CACGAAAAATTGGCACGGATGTCTTTCACGAATAATTTGGCTTTTGAATAGCATTTGGATTTTAGATTCTGAGTAAGGGAATCTCTTGTGACTTGAAATATTAGTAGGTTATTAGTTTAATTTTCGTTCTTTTTTCCCGTATTAGTAGTTAAATATTAGTTAGACATCGGTGACTTTCATGTTAGTACTATTAGTAGTGTAATGTTATTTATTAGATATTGGCGTTTTACTTGATAGTATGGATAGTCATATATGTAATTGCAAATATTCATTCAACTTTTCATAACACAATCAAGAAATTTTGAAATTCTCTAGGAGAATTTACAAAATACAAAAAAAAGGTCAAGGAGGGCGAAGACTATCCTTATTGTGTGAGTTCTAATATACTAGGAAGATAACCTATGAATAAAGGGTGTTAGGAATAAATTAAATTACACACTATATAAAAAGGGAAAAAATTAAACTTAGTTGTAAAGTTTTGCGATAAAGACATTGCATATTTAAAAGGGAGAGATTATAATACCTCGTGCGAATACAAATTAAAGATGTAAATAAACTAGGTTGGTACTTAAGCTCAACTTGAATTTTACTCTAATTCAATTTAGTAATAGTTTAGTCAAGCTCAAACTCAAGCTCAATACTTTGAGTAAAACTTAAATTGAACTTAAGCTACTCAAGCTCATGCAACAAATTGAGCCAAGCCGAGCTCAAACTCTAGAATACTAAACTTGTTAGATTCATAAGTCTAATAGAGCTTCGTATAGTTTTTAATTTATTTTTATTTTTTAAATATAAGTGAATTTAGGGTTATTTAGAGAAAATTTATAATGAATTCAAGTTTAATCGAATTAATCGAGTCAAACTTGATCTTGCCATATATATTTTCAAGTTGAACTCGAGCTCAAATATTAAAGCTTGGTCAAATTCGAGTTAAGTTTAAGTTTCAAGTTTTTATATTGAGCTTTAAGATTTTATACCAAGTTCGAGTTTAAGCCTGATATTACATCAATTCGACTCTACTCGAATAAAGACTTACATTGATTATGAAAATAATTAGTAATGACTTATAAGGCTATGGTAGAGAACATTAACACAATAATAATTAGGAATTTTTGTACCATGTGGTTTGAAATGCCCATTATTGGCTTGTTAATTTACTATTGACTACTTTTGACTTTATATATGTATATTTGAAGTGCAACATCTATTATGTCTCACTGTTACAGCTATTTTTATTGAATTAAATTCACAACTTGTTTTCTACAATAAAAAAATAATTTACAAGCATAAGTTAAATTATTTATTGATGGGTTAAGATATAATAAAAATTATAATGCCATTGGTTGTAGGATGGAAAAAAAATTATCGTCAAACCTATAGTAGAAAATAATCTTTGGTTACATCCTTCTATGTGTATTTACTAATATAACTTATAAATTTTATTAATGATATCTCTACAAAACTACAATACTTTATATTTTTCATAAGTATCCATGTGATACAAGCCACGTAGTGCTAATACATTGCATACCATATGGCACTTGTCACAGATGTGAAGATACTAATGTACACACACACACACACACACATATACATTTTAGAAGAAATTAATTTCCATCTCATTTATATTTTATCAATCACTTTCATATGATATCTATCATAGCTATCATTTAGAATAAGCTTCTCCTAGGTGCCTCATGATATTAAAGCCAATGAGAAAGTATATAGTCTAACAAGTGGTTTTTAATTTTCTTTTGAAACGATTACCTTTGTGGAAACTATATTTTATACTTCTGTTCACTTAGACAATTACCTTTGTGGAATCTCATGTGTTGTGATTATTCCTCCTAAGACCCAGTGTAAATCCCGTTTGAAGAGTTAGGGATAGCAAAAAGGTCATAACTTGAAGATCACAACATAGGTTTTTAAAATAGTTTTGTGAAATAGATTTATAAAATTAGATAAATTAGTCTTTTTTTTTTTTTAAATTATGAATTTACTCAGAAGAATTATGTCCTCTTCTAACTCTACTTTCTTTGAGCAATCAGAAGAATCTATGTTAAATAATAGAGATGAGATACATATGAAAGATTTTGATAAAATAATATATGGTTGGAAAATTTCTAAAACTTCTTATGATTAAATCTATCAAATGGCTAAATCGAAATTTTTTGGGAAAAACGATTATATCATAGCTACAAAAGAAAAAGATATCCATATTTTTTATGGCTTAACAATAATAAAACTTTTAAATGCTAAATCAATTAAAAAAATATTGTAAAGAATGGAATTATATGCATATAAGTCTAGTTCAAGTAGAAGCCAAATCTCTTACTAAACTAGGTTTAGACACTTCAGTATTCATGGTCCTTAGAAATGCTAAGGAACTAAACTATGAAAGATCAATGCATGCATCAATTGAGACTAATCTTAGCACTGGTCCAATACAATTTGAATGTTATTCAAATGTTACCCTTAGTCTTAGGGATAAGACCATAATGAATTTTTTAATTCTTTGAATTAAAACTCATAATTATAGAATGATAGTAAGTGTTTTACTAATATACAGAATATATTTTAAGTTAATGAAAACTGTTTTTGGGTCTAAAGCATATAAAATTGATAAGAGATGTCAAACCCTTTTTATTCAAACAGACCTAACCAAAGTTAATGTGTCCGTACCTAGAGTGATTCAATGGTCTCAGGTTAACCTACCAGAATTATGAGAAGTAGAAAATTCACTTCTAAAACAACCTGTTTATACTACCAAACTTTCTAATGTAATCCAACACCTTAAAGGCAAGGTAACGATTCAATTCGCTAGGAGATTTTTTGATCAACCTAGAAGACCTTTAGAAATAAGGTTAATATCATCCTCTTCTAGAAGGTTAGTAGATTTACCTCTGCCTCCATCTTCGCCTCTGCTCCGCCTATAATTTATTCACCGTTTAATGTTTATTCCAATGTTCAGCCAAATGTTCAATCCAATGTTCAGGATAATCCTTTAATTTCTAGTATAATCAACAATAGGTTAGGTATAACTCGACTAGTTTCCCAACCTAATAATGAACTAAAACATGGGGAACCTATAATATCTATGTTAGGTGATCTAGAACTCAATGTTTTAAAAAAATATTTTGAATTAGATAGATTTCTTCTAAACAAAGAATTTAACTCACCAAAAAATAAAAAAAAAATTAGAGAATGATATTTTCAAACATTTAAAAATGTTATCCAATAAATAAAAGATGAATATTATAATTTCATGAATGAAGTTAGTTCTGAAATATTTTTCTTTGAATGGTTTGAAGAATATTGTTTGAAACTAAAAGAAATCAATGTTGTAAATGAATGTTTTAAATAGAAATTAAGTGATGGACAAATAATAGGATCAATCATCCACCACTTACTAATATAAAATCTATACATAAAAACACCGAAATAACACTTACGCTTTTTAAAAATGCTACAAAAGAAGAAAGCTCAAGTATTAAAAAAATAATAAACCAAAATAATTTTACTAACTAATATTTACGCACAATAAGAAAACAACTAGATAAAATGAAATGTAATAAACAATGAAGTTAATAGGATTCATGAAAAAAACTTCGATTAATAAAAATGTACATTTATTTAAACCTTTTGAAATGGCTAAAAATCTAAATAATGAATTTTTAAAAGCCTTAGAGGAAAGGAAAAGAATCATAAAAAATAAAATGGTTAAAGAAGAAACTTCGTCTTCAACAAAACTAATTGATATGTTAAAATTAGATACCCCAAATCTTCTCAAAAGAAATATTGTCGTAGATGATACTCCATCAAAGAAACTTAATGTCCTCGATGAAACTGATAATAATTCAATTAATGATATAATGTCCAATATTTCTTTAAAAGATTAAACATTAATGAGTCAAATGATGAAATTAACAAAATTAATTGAAAAGAACCTCAAAAATTATATTATCAAAGAGCAACTTCTCTTGATATAATTTTAGAAGAAAAGAACGATAATTATCAAAATAAATATTCTGTATGATTCACATATAAATGGAATATAGATGGATACTCAGAACAAAAAATTCTTAATGTTCTTAATTAAATGATAATGTTTTCTAATACTAATAAAACTGTTCCAAATGTTACTGATTACCAAATAGTACTCTTTTTTATTTTTAGTTTTACGAGGCAATTAAAAGGTTGGTGGGATAACTATCTCATTAAGAAACAACGATTTAATATTTTAACATCATATAAAATTGATAAAAATGCAATGAAGATTCTTGATGAAAATAATGAATAAATTCAAGATATGGTTAATACATTAATATTTTCAATAAGCCAATATTTCATAGGAGATTCTTCACACATTAAGGATAAAACCTTAGATTTGTTATCTAATATGAAATGTACGTCCGTAGGAGAATTCTGTCAATATAAAGATATATTCATTCTTATAAATAATTGTAATAAACCTTTCTAGAAAAAAAAGTTCTTAACTAGTTTACCTAAATTAATAGGAAAACAAATTAGGAATAAAATATGGGAAAAAAACAATAATAAAATTCCTTATGATAATTTGTTATATGGTGAATTAGCATCATATGTTTACAAAATCGGAACCAATTTGTGTACAACAATAAGATTGCAAAAACAATTAAAGAAAGAATAACACATGAAATGATAAAGTTTAGGTGAATCCTTCTTTTGTTGATAAAAAGAAGAAAAAGAATGTAAAACACTTTCATTCACACTCACAATGCTAGTATAAAAAACACACAAGAAACTTTAAGCAAAAATCTGTTAAAAAATTGGAAAAAGTTGAAAATGAGAAAAAGAATAAAAGTATAAGAAGAAATCTTATAAACAATTAAGATGTTATAAATGTAGAAAAATTGGTCATATAACTAAATTTTGTAAAATCAATAATAAAATTAATGAATTAAATCTTGATGAACAAACAATGGATAACATTTTACAAATTTTCTATGATAATGAACCTATGACATCTGAGGAGGAATATGATGGTGAAATTCAAGTCAATAACATTGATCAATATCAACATCTTCTAAAGATAAAAAAGAACTAAATGTTTTGACTAATGAAGAAGAAGAAATACTTCAAAAGATCAATCAAATGTTTAATGATAATGAAAAACTCAATTGTTTAGAAAATGTTAATAAAACCATTTTTCCCCTTTCAAGTAATTTGCCTTCCAATCTAAAAGACATTTTAGAAAAAGGTAAAAAATTACAGAGAAAACATATTTCTGTAAATGATCTTCATAATGAAATTAATGTTAAAAAAGAAAAAATAAAAGATTTAAAATTAATGCAATTAAAACTTCAAAAGGATTTTTTTGAATTAAAATAGAAAATGATTATTCAAGAATACTTTGACAATAGTTTTGAAACTAATACAGAAACCTCAAATAGTAATAAATTTTAACATTTTGATAATTTTGATTATTTAATGCAACTTATTGAAGTAATAACAAGAAAATAGATTATTAATATCACAATGAAAATTAATAATGAATTTGTTTTAGAAACAATTTCATTTTTTGACACTAGTGCTGATTTAAATTGCATTAAAGAAGGTTTAATTCTAATAAAATATTTTGAAAAAACAACTCAATCTCTAAAGTCTATATCAGGAAACAAATTGCGAATCAATTTCAAATTATCTAATGCTGAAATTTTGAAAAATAATGTTTCATACAAAACCGCTTTTACTCTTATCAAGAACTTAAAGCAAAATGTTATTTTAGGAACTCTTTTTATTAATTTAATTCAACCATTTTCTATTGATGATAAAAGCATGAGATACAATATTTGAAGAAGAAAATTGTTTTCAATTTTGTCTCGAAACCTTAAACTAGACATCTGAATGAATTAAAAGACAATTCAATTTTAGAATTAAATTGCTTAATTGAATGTAAAGAAAACCATTTAATATTTTTAAAAAATGATCTTGAATTCAAGAGAATTGGATCTCAACTCTCTAATGAAAACTTAAAGAAAAAAATTTCCAATTTATAACTAGAAATTAAAAATTCGATATGTTCAATATTATCTAATACTTTTTGGGATCGTAAATCTTATATTGTAGATTTCCCTTATGAAAATAATTTTAATGAGAAAAATATTCCAACTAAGGCAAGACCATCCCGTATGAATAGTGAAGTTTTAAATCATTGCAAAAATGAGATTAATGATTTATTCAATTAAAAACTAATTCGTAAGAGTTAGTCTCCTTGGAGTTGTTTAGTTTTTTATGTCAATAAAAATGCACCTTAGTTAGTAATTAACTATAAACCTTTTAATAATATTCTAAAATGGATTTGGCATCCAATATCTAATAAAAAAGACTTACTTAATAAGCTATATAATGCTAAAATATTCTCAAAATTTGATATGAAATCTAGATTTTGGTAAATTCAGATTAAAAAGCCTTATAGGTATAAAATTGCATTCACCGTTCCTTTTAGTTAGTTTAAATGGAAAGTTATACCTTTTGGACTTAAAAATGCCCCCTCTAAATATCAGAGAATAATGAATGGAATTTTGAATTATTATTCAAATTTCATAATTGTCTATATAGATAATATTTTAATATTTTCATCTAATACAGATCAACATTTTAATAACCATATTAAAATTTTTACTAATGTTGGAAAAAAGAATGGTTTAATTGCGTTATTGTCTACAATTAGCCTATTTCAAACTAAGGTTAGATTCTTAGGGTTCCACATAACTAATGGCACCATAATTCCAATTCAGAGATCAATAAAATTTACATCTAAATTTCCTAATGAAATCAAAGACAAAAATTAACTTCAAAGATTTTTAGGAAGTTTAAATTATGTTGTTGACTTCTTTCCTAATCTTAATATTTTGTGTAAACCACTTTATCAAAAATTAAGAAAGAACCCTCCTCAGTGGTCTGAAATTCATACTAATGTAGTTAAACAAATTAGAGAAAATAATAATGAAATCCCATGTCTTCATATAACAAATCCATCATTATTCAAAATAGTTGAAATTGATGTATCTGAAATAGGATTTAAAGGTATACTCAAACAAAAACAGAATGATAAAGAATGTGTTGTCCACTTTATTTCTAAATATTAACAAGAATATCAAAAGAATTATTCTATAATCAAAAAAGAAATTTTAGCTATTGTTTTAATAATTTCTAAATTTCAAGGAGATTTGCTAAATAATAAATTTCTTTTAAGAATTAAATTGTAAATCTACCAAAAATGTTTTATTAAAGGATGTCTAAAATATTGTTTCCAAACAAATTTTTGCCAAATGGCAATCAATTTTATCTGTTTTTTATTTCAAAATTGAGCATATTAAAGGATCATCCAATTCCCTTCCTAACTTCCTTACTTATGAATTCCTACAGGGAGATTGTTCCCAAAATGTACAAAGGAAAGGGGAAGGAACACCAAAAGAAAGGTCTAACCAATATCCGGTCATAGCTTGAAGCCACCAAACCTAATGCTTCGCTAATGATCAAGGAAGAATCCTCTTCCTCAATGATTCCCAATGAACAATCTACAATGACTCCAAATGAAAAATTTCAAATGACACTACAAATATATACCAGAAAAACCAACCAATGCTTCGATCAGTGTTCCTATAGACTTAGAACTTCTTAAGTCTTTAGAAATGGCTATTCAACTCCTAATAACATCTTCAATGTACGCCTCGAAGTGGCAAAGTTGCAATAGTCCCGCTGTGTAAACCATCCTATGATAATAACTGGCCTCACAGTGCCTATCATAGACATGATCTACATAAAGTGTCGACGACTCTTCGCTTTGAAGTAAACAGTTCAATTAAAAATTTAACTAAAGTTACAATAAATATTAAAGCTTCAAGTCAACATGCATATATGATTACATCTATATTACCGTAAAATTCCCAGGTGATTTTACATCATATCATAATAATCAGCTGATTTATATATCAAATATCAGTCTTTTAGTCTTAAAGCTACTAGTGAGACTCTAGATGTATATTAACTATTAGGCAAATTGATCCTCATACCCCCAGGCTTCAGAAAGAACTAACCTTCAAATAGTTGTAAAGCGGCATATTACTTAGAGTATTCAAAGATCAGGACCTGTAAAATGATCTATACAGGTATGAGTAACTACAGCTCAGTAAGTTAAATTGGAGGCTCATGAATGTATACAAACATAAACAAGATTATCAAGCAATTATTTTCATGCAATGTAATAAGCAAGTGTCATCACACAACGTAATTTGGTCCGTTGCGAAATCAGAGTAATTTCACTCGCTCTAATCCGAGTTGAAGAGTTTTCATATTATGCAACAACTCACAACCAAACTCAAGTTTGTGCAATGGAGATACTGCTCTTCCTAAAACTATCCTTCAAACCAATGCCCTTATCCTCACCATAACCTCCTCTCCTATCACTTAGTTCGGCTAAGAATGAGGAAAAGACCAATTTGCTATCCACCGCTATCTTTTTCGAAGGTATCTGTGTTTGGTTGAAAAATCTTAGTGATCCCCTAAAGGGTTGCAATGCATGACAATTTAGGGTTTTATGATCAAATAAGATTAGGTTCAATTTAGGAAGTTTAGACAATTTCATACCAATTCAGTCATTACAATCATCAATCACAATACAAATTTCAACACGAAGTCAAATACGTAAGCACATGCATAAAACTACTTACAATCACAATCGTACACAATCCTAAGTTTCCGAGTACCTTAAAATAATACTCTAAATACGGTAAAGTAATAAACCTAACTTACTTGGAATTTTCAATCGCTCAATCACTTAATTGCAGGTTGGTTTGTCTCTAGGTATTCTATAATACAAATACGTCTTTTTAGTATTTATACTTTGATGATATATATTCGAAGTTGTAATTTAACTCACTTCTCCATATATACCTATTACTTACTAATGATTCACTCTACATTAGCTTGGGGTTCAGTTTCTGAATTAGATTTTAGTTTTGGTTCTAAATTGTTTTTAACTATAAGGAATCCTAAATACACTCGAATCCTAATGTGAAATTAATCACATTAAGCTCGAGTATTCTAATATCATATTGGGTCTTAATTTAATATTCTAACTTATTCGGTACACTTTAATCCTAATTGAGGTATTAGATTTACTCCTAATGTAAGAAAATTTTACATTTTTTATCCAATTACATAAAATTAATTTTTGTTTCAAATTTATTATGTACTGATATTATTATTATATTATCCAATTTAACATATTTCTTTATATTTATTAAAATCCCAATTTTACATATTCCTAAATTTCCTACAATTACCACATAATTCCCATATTAATTATAATTAACACTTCAAAGACTAGGATTAGGTTTCCACATCAAATATTAACATTCTTAAACATCTAATTACCTTCTAAATCAATAATTAATCATTTAATTACTTAATTAAGACAAAACTATCCATTTTTTTCATCATTTTAGGACTAAAAATTTACTTAAAAATTTTGAAAATTAATTTTTAAAAAATGGCTTCATAGCACTGTTCTATATTACTTAAGTATTCTATAGAAAAAAATTGAGCTCTAAATTATACTCCTAAACCTATTTATTTTTAATTCTAATCATGCTTGGTTTTATCTAATTTTTTAAGAACCCTATATTTATAGAAGTAATTAAACTTAATCACTATTTTTTCCTAAATCTACATACAATAAAACATTAGAATACTAAATTTCATAATTTTCTAGGCATAATAAACAATTTTAAGGAATTTTGCCAAATTGAAGGAGATGTGAGACTCACTTGGTTCAAAAGTTTTTTGGCCTCCAACATCGGTTCAGGTGTGTCGACTAGTCCAGGTGGTGGGTTTGGAGTGGGGTGGTGGTGTGTAGGTTCGACCTTTTTCCCTTATTTGCACAGATTTGGGACAAAATTTTTAAAACCCTAATTTTTCTCCTCAATTTTGGTTCTCTCAATTTTTTCGAATTCCCAACTGACCAAATGAGCTCTGTAAATTTTCTTGCTATTTATAAGGCCTTGTAAGAATTAGTGTGCATTAATTAGGATAAGACAAGACTCATATCTCTTCCATTTTGCCTTCTTTATTACTTGTTTTTTATTGGTTAATTTTGGTTTCTTACTCCCCTTACTGCTACGACTTGATCTAGTTTATTCCACCTTTTCCTTGATTTTTTTTCTGATTTTTCCTTAATTTTTTATAATTTTCTTTAATTATTTAGTAAATTTTTAGCTAATTTCGGGCAATTTAGGCAATTTTGCGCATTTCTATCTATACGTAAATACATGTGGGGTACAAGTAAACACTCTTAAATATTATTTAAGTCATTTTATGATTTTTAGTATACATATAATTTATCTCTAGCGATTTATTAGTTATCAAAATACATTTTACGCACTTTCAATAAATAACAAATAATATACTTAGAATTTGAAAATTTTATATTCTTTTATTTTATTACTTATTTTCTTAAATTCAAACTTACAGGGTCATTTTTACTAATATTTCTAGTTTTAGTTTATAATTTAGATTTGATCAGATCTTTTAACTAATCGCTTTAAACTTTGTATACTAAGTTTGATCCTACGATTACTTGACTTATCTTTAGGGCTTGCATTTAATAAATCAACCAATGGTTCTAGAGACTCAACAAGTGGAAGAGATAATTTCACTTAAAAGGACAAACCAAAATATACAATTAATTGAGGTGGCGTCCTCCTCTATGAAGGCAGTTGCCCCTTAAAAATCAATATTTTTTGTCAAATCAATTTTCAAATATGTTTTTTCAGTTGAGAAAATTTTTTTCTATGTGATTATGCCAAAAAGATTTTTACTCACAATTTTAATTATATTCCCCATGACTTTTACAAACCAATTGAATTTTATGAAAGGATTCTGAGTGAAACAAGTTTAGTTTCATTCAAACATTTTGAATCTAATGGAATAATAAGTTATTCAACAGTTAGAATCGTAAGGTTATGAATATTAATGAATGGAGTGGATCTAGTCATCTTGCAATGCCCAAGAAATTCCAATTATCTCCAATGAAAGCATAACTCAATTACCGAGTTACTTATAATTATTATGATTATAAGCAAGCTTAATAGAATGCTTTCTTTCAAATGAATTAGAAGAAATCACATACTTGGTTAATATTCTTTAACAAATGTTCTTCTTAAAATCTACCATATTGGTTTACACACTGGTGGGATGAGTTTAGAGTCACAATTGACATAATCCATGAAAAAGCTCATAGTAGCTATAATGCCTTTATGAAAAATTATACTCTAAAGGTTCATGAAAAATGTTTTGATAAAATCATGTTATACTTTATGTACATCAGTGTTTTATGAGTTATGATATGGTTCTATCGGTATAAGCAATATTATGACTTTGGGACTACCATATTAACAAGCAAATATAAAGTTCAATGGTGGGATAACTTTAAAATGCAAGATAAAGTTAAGGAAAATGCTATCTTCAATTGGATAAAAAATGATCAATCCCCAACAAATTCTTCTAATGTTTTCAACAATCAAGACAATCCAAATTCCTTTTCTCCATAATAAAGGATTTTTTATGTCTTCAATGGTAAATGTGAATTCTCCAAAACAAATGAAGCAACCATTGAAGGAGGCATTAACAAGTCTCAATAAATTAACCGGTGGATCAGCTTCAAAGTCAACTTCTCATCATAGTGGCAATACCAATGAGAATGATGGGATAGAATTAAGCTATTAAAATTATGTTTAGGACAATTGAGCTTAAATTTAGGGCCTTAAAGGAAAGTTATTCAATCGAGTTCAAACTTTATAATTAAGATAAAAAAGTTAGATGAAGTAACATCATAAAGTTAGATTTTGGAAATAGCGACCCAAAATCCCAATTTTGCCCTTAGAAATAAGATTATTTAATATAGTATTTAAATGCTCAGAACTCCTAAAATCGAGCTCGAATTATAATGAGAACTTAGAGATAAGTTAATTTAGCTCCAAAATGAGATAATATAATATAATTTACTATATGAATATACTCATATTTTTATGAGTATACCCGGTATAAATAATTACTCGTAAATTAACTCTAAAATTATGTAATTATGTAGTTATATATATAATGTGATCAATTCATGCAAATAATTAAGAGAACATATCTTAAACATAAAAAATATGTTAGAAACTTAATTATATAAGTATATTTGTATATTACATATGATATATACGTAGAATCTCTATACTCATAAACAAACAAAAAAAAACCATCAAATACTAACATATATAAATATATGATATACTATTTCATTAAAATATTTATAGAAGCTTATCATTTGGCCGAATGATGTTTGGATTGGGGTTGGAGAAAAACGTGGCATCATTAATTCAAATGCAAATGTTGAATCAAAGGGTAATTGCATAAAGAAAGGACACCTCCTACTTGGAAAAAGGAGAAAGAAAATAAAAGAAAAAGAACTTAAGTGGTGAACTAAACTCTATAAATAGCAAAGGAAGGCAGACATGTAATGTTTTAGCATTTTGAAACTTAGAATAACAAAAGAAAAATTTAGAAAAATCATAGGAAATTAAATTTAAAAAATAGAAAAACAGAGCACACATCGAGTTGAGTTAGTTCCTAAGGCTCTTGATGTTTTATTGTTGAGCCACTTCACCACTAAGGAGTATCCCCAGCATCTAGGGCTTCCGACAACCACCCAACCATTGTCAGCCATCGTAGCATCCAAGAACATAAACGTCAATTTTGCTGCCCTATTTTTCGATAACTTTTAAAAAATAGTAAATCTACCTAGAAAATTATAAGAAAAAAAATTATAGTTAGGTTATTTCAAACATGCTTTCATGTGATATTTTTATTTTTGAAAAATTCGTAATATTTAGTATACTTACCTAAAAAAACTACTATTTATCCGAAGTTTGAAGTGCAAAATAAATGTACTAAATAATGTTATTTCTAGCTCAAAATTTTTATGTAAGATTTGTATGATATACAGATAATTGCTATGTAGCCCAAATTTTGATTTGAATATTTTAATGTTTATTGCATTTTTTGGCCTAAAAATAGCTTGAAAATAGGCTGAAATAGTGAAATAAATAGGAAATTATCAAATTAAATAATGAAATGAACATGTACTGATCTCTAGTGAATAATAACAATGTTGGGTCATATTGAAATTTATTTTGTGTAAAAAGGATCATAATTAAGTACTTTAAGATAATTCATGAGCAAATCGTAGATATGAATATATAAGCGATAGATCAAAAACTTGAAACCAAGTAATAGATGAGTTATCCATATTTTTAGGAGTTTATAGAAATTTTCGGGGAATTATTTGGTAACTCAAACTATTTATTATGAATTTACGTAGTAAAATGGCTTAAATTATAAATTGAGACGTATTTTTAATAATAATAGATTAAAATGAAATAAATAGTTAAATAAAAACTATGTATAGGTGTATTGGTTAGATTAGGTAAAAAGTGTATTTTTAATATATTTTTTATAATATTTCACTATTTGGGATATGTTATAAGTATATTAGGATTAGACAATACATATATTACAGTATTATATTGACAAATTAGATAAAATATGGTTTAATAACATAATTTTCATATAATACGATAATATTTATATAGATACGTATAACTGTATTAAAAGCTCGAATTACCAGTTAAAAGTCATTTTTAGAAATAGAACTCGTAACATGTGTTGTTAGATCTATACGAACCCAATAATACTAATTTTATTAAAATCGAGTAATGTTAAGTAATATAACCTATAACTCTATAATATTCTAGAATATGTGTATTATGGTAACCTTATTGGAATTGAAATGTGATTTAATAAATTAAAAGTACGTTTCGATCCAATCGAAACGATATATAATACGTAATATTATAAATTACATATATTATTAATAATTAATAACTTAACTCGATATATATAATAATAAAACTATATATTATCGTGACAATATATTTTTATATATATAACCGTTATAGATAAAACCCTATTATTTTCGTAATTATTACAAAAATTGAATTTGGGTTTTATGTGTATATAGGATCTCTCAGTGGTCAGACTGTTAATAACTCGAGTCTTCCGTAGTAAGCATTTGAACAAGTAAGTTTAGATTTGTAACTTCACCGCTTATTGGGATATTGTATCAAAATATCTGGGGACTCAGGAGTACTTCTGGTTGTGTTTGTAATTAGTTATTTGTGCACATACTATGTATGTGTATGATACTCAGTTGTGATAGGAGTTAAACTTCTTGGTGTGCTGTTTTGCATGTTGCATAGTATCTGTAATGTATGAACTTGATTGGTCTTTCTTGAATACAACTAATGATTATGTGACTACAACGAAACCAGACATACATAACATCCATTAGGAGAAACGATTAAAAATGTCAAGTCAAGGATGGAGGCTGTAGTTCGAAAACAATTACAGGAGGAGAGTGTTCTCCATTGTACAAGTTCAGGTTTGTTTTGATTTGAATCGTGATAAAACTCCTTAATCTAGGTTAGAACGGATGTAATTTCTCTAACCTTACAATAAACCGAATAACATTGTGCGATATTTCATTTGATTGATTGCATTGCATTTCATCATATTTAACAACCTTACTTGTAATTGTTTGGTACTCTTCTAAGTTCATCCTACTTACTAAGTTAATTGTGCTCACGTCTCCATAAACTCTTTTGTAGGTACTGAATGAGGACCAAGATATTCCGATACTGCTACCCATAGGTTAGTGTGCTATTGATTGGGAAAGTGAAGAATGAATAACCAACTGAACATAGGGTTTTGTCTTTTCTTTTGAATTTTGAGAAAACTAACTAGAAATTCCCTAGGATGCTCACTAGTTTCTTAACTTATTATAAATAGTCTACAAAACTTCTGGTTTTTTTATAAACTTTGATTGTAAATTATAACTCTGAATATAATACGTTTATGTAAGTACTATTGTGTTATGAAATAACATATTACATAGAACAGATATTTTGTAAAGTTATACTACAAGTTTGATTATTCAAAAGTATTATAACGGATGCTTCAAGCTAATTGAGTTGTGCATGCCTTATATAGATTATATCTATAATAGCAGCTGTGAGGTCAGCTTTTATTTTATATTAGTTTACATAGCGGGACTGTTATGATTCCTTCTATTCGAGGTGAGACAATAAATTTAGCAGATCCATGAATGTTCAATATATGTATTTTGTATTTTCTAATGTATTCTGCACTGTAACTTACCGATAGAAATACGTTTGTTCACATGTAACATAGTAAATGATGTCATCATGTTATCACAATGATGTAAGATTCCATTATCTGACATAATGATTTTATTCCTCCACAATTATCTACCATAATGATTCACTTTCACTTGTCAAGGCTTCTTTTCTTATAAAAGTTACTTCATTCTTCACTTCATACCAAGTCTTTTTCCATAATATTCTCTTCATTTGAATTTCCTAATATTCCTCTCCTCTCTTCTAATATTCTTTTAATCTTTTTTCATCCTTTCTAATCTTTCTATGCTTCTATTCTTTCTCTTCTTTCCTTTTCTTCTTCTTTCTCATAATTGAAAAGCGTTCCTACGCTTCTGTCCTAAGGTATGAGATCATACCTTAATGCTCTTCTTATACCTTTAATGTTTTTTTTTTCTATGTTTTTTTCTTTGAGCAAATGATCTATGCTCTTGTTTTATAAATACTTTTCAAGTTAATGAAATGAATTTTCGGTTTTAATTATCTTTCTTTCTTTTATGCATATCTTATGAGGGGAGTCTTCATATATATATATATGGGTGTAACTCTATAAGATTTAAATTTATATACTTATATTTCTTATATTTATGTTTTATGATTAAGACCTTATAATCGGCAGGTTATATCGCCTATGGTGGTTTTCATTTAATTTTCTTTAATATTCATACATGTATAATACCTCGTTAATCTTGGCTAAGTCGCCTGTAGTGGTTAATATTTATGTTCATTTAATGTCTTTATATTAATGTTCATTTAATGCTTTTATGTTATTATATACATCCCATTAACTCAATAAGTATATAGGCTGGAAATCCGGACGTGTGGGTTACTAACCCAAAGTAGGGTAAACAATCCCTAATGGACCTGGTAAGACAACGCTACATACAAATGAGTTATAGGGTGGTTCAATGTATATTTCATGTTTTTATGATTATGATTTAATTATGTATAGTCTAAAGAATTATATTAATTATTACTTAAATAGAATAGTTAGATGTAAATACAATCAAATGTGTATGAGAATTTAAATTGAATATTTAGAAAATATTGTTAATGATCTTAAAAAGAATGCTTACCAAGATAAATTTTTCAATACTTGTCTTGAACATCATCTAAATTTAATTTCAAAATATGAATAAAGAATATTTGAAAGTAAGAGAAAAAATATATATTTTTGTGAAATGATTTTAAAACTTTATTGCTAATGTTTGTTTAATGTTTAATGTTTTAATATCTCAATAAGTTAAAAATAATAATGGTAATGATCTAATAGAATTTAATAAATATTTAGAAGATATAATAGAATTTTTATTATATATAGTTTAAGCTCATTTTTTTCTTGGAGAAAGGTTTTATCTATATGATATTTATTTTAGAAAAAATTAATTTTCATCTCATGTATATTTTATCAATCACTTTCATATGATATCTATCATAGCTATCATTTAAGATAGGCTTCTCCACATATACGTATATATACATATACATATGTATATATATATATATATACATATATATATATAGGTTAATTACAAATACATGATGTAAGACCTACAATTAGCTATCCAAAGTTTGGTTGGTAGAATTTAGGGCGATCGGTTAAAAGATCCGATCGAGCTTAAATTATCAAATAAAGCTAGAAACATTAGTAAAAATAATTTTGTAAGTTTGAATTTAAGAAAATAAGTAATAAAATAAAAGAATATAAAATTTTCAAATTTTAAGTATATTACTCGTTATTTATCGAAAAGGCGTAAAAAGGTATTTTGATAATTAACAAATTACTAGAGATAAATTATATGCATTAAAAATCATAAAATAACCTAAATAATATTTAGGAATATTTATTTGTACTATATATGAATTTACATGTAGGTAGAAATATGCATAATTACTTAAAATACGTGAAATGTACTAAAATAATACTAAATAATTAAAGAAGATTCATAATTGATTAAGGAAAAATAAAGAAAAATTAGAAAAAATAAGGAATGATCCAGATTTGGGTCGTGGTAGTTGGGGAAAATAAGAAAAAATTTAACCAATTAAATTAGAACAACACAAAAGGCAAATTGGAAGAAGATAGGCAATTGTCTAATCAAATTAATGCACAATAATTCTCCAAGACCTCTATAACTACCCAAAATTTTTTAGAAGTCCATATTGAATGTCGGGAAGTTTAGAAAATTAGAGAGAGGTAAAATTGAGAGTAAATTAGGGTTTTAGAAAAAATCACAAAAAAATTGTACAGTTAGAGTTTCTAAGGAGAACCCAAACTCGACGAACAACTGGGAATAGATGCCTACTACCATCACCACCACATGGTGGTGGTAGTGCCAAGGTGGGCTGACATACCCATGGTTACTGACGGTAGTCGGAGCCGCCCAAACCGATGAATTTGATTTCTAGCTCAATTTTGTGTAATTTTATAAAAATAGTAAATATTCTTAGAAAATTATGCATTTTGTTATTTTGAAATATTTTAGTATGTAGTTTTTAGGAAAAATATTATTTTGATGAAAATATATCCCGTAATATATAGTCCTTAAGAAATCATACAAAACCGAGCATATTTCAGTTTAGAAATAAATGACCTTAAGAGTATAGTTTTGAGCCCAAAATTTTTGTATAGACTACTTAGGTGTTATAAAACAATGCCATAAAGCCCTTTTTCAAAAATGAATTTTTGAAAATTTTAGATAATTTTTAAGCCTTAAAATGAGGCATAAAATGACTAATTTAGGGTTAATTAAGTAATTAAATGGGTAATTACTGATTTAATGTACAATTATATGTTTTAGGATGTTGAAATCTGATGAAGTATGATACTTGTAGCATTTAAGGTGTTAGATGTAATTATTAGGGTAATTATATAGTAAATAAGTAATAAGAAAAAATAGTACATTTTAAGTTAATTTTGTAATTTAGGGTAATTAGGTTCAAATTTGATTTGGGATGAATTTAAACATTTTAAAATGTTAATTGATATTGAGAGATGGTAATTAGAGTTATAGAAATATTAGATGTGTATTATGTACATAATAGGTGATAATACATAATATATGATTATTGGAAATATTATAAATAAAAGATATTAAGATAAAAATTGATATTATATAAATAATAGGGATATATAATAAATCTGATAGAAAGCTTAAATTTATGAATTTATATGAAAAATATAAAAATTTCTCACATCATGAGTAAATTCAGTACACTAATAAGGATTTAAGTAAACCGGGGAAAATAAAATACTGATTAGGAGTAATTATGGTATTTAGGATATCTAAAAGTAATGTGATTAATTTCACATTATGAGTTGAAATGAGTTTCTTAGGTTCGGGTATAAAACAGTACTTAAAAATTGAACTAGAACCTAATTTAAAAATCGATGCGGAAACTAAACCTGAATCTAGCCCCAAACGAAGAATAATTGTAAAAGATTTGAGAATCTAGATAATTGGACATATTAAACCCTAAACCAAGGATAACGATAAGTGTTATGGGATAAAATAAACTTATAACAATTATATGAAAAATGAGACAATGTTGGTATTATAGGGATCATTGGCTATGGACTGAACGAGTCCCACCTCGAGTGAGCAAGAGAAGAGTTGAGGTAAGTTAGGATTAATGCAGTATTGTATTTTGGAGGCTTGAAATTGTACTTGATTGTGCTTGTTCTAAGCTGATGATATGATTTTGATTTGCTGTTTGGCTTGCATTATATAATTTGTATGAAATGATTTATCACCATAAACTGGACTTAATCAAATATATAACTTGTAATCATAAATCGGACCTATATAGCAATCCATTAGGGGAAACCCAGGATTCTCCAGCCAAATACCAACCTCTTCGAAAGGGATAGCGTTAAATAGCATAATGAGTTCTTTTTTCATCCTTAATCGAACTAAGTGACAGGTGAGGAGGCCGTGACAAGAGTGAAGTCAATGGGTCGAAGGTAGTTACGGGAGGAGCGGTGTCTCTATTGCACAAGCCTAAGTTTGATCATGAGTTGTTGCATTAACGGCAACTCCTCAACTTGAATTAGAGTGGGCGCAATTTCTCTAATCTTATGACGGGTTGGACAACGTCGTGCGATGACATTTGTTTGAACATGCATTGCATTTAATAAATTGGTTAATAACCTTGTTTGTGTTTCTAATATAGTTTTAAGTACTCTATCCCGATTTACTGAGTTGTAATTGCTTACATCTCTATAGACGTCGTTGTAGGTGCTGGCTAAGAAGCGGTTTACAACCACCCTGAAGCTAGCAACTACTGAATCTTAGGGAGTAACGAAAAACATTTGAAGAACAAATATATATATTTAAAGTCTAAGCTCTTATCTTAGAATTTTTCAATTTTGAATAATGTATTAACTATGAAATAGATTACGGTGAAACGTTGTAAACGTTAATTGTAATAATTGAATTCTAGTGTATACATATATATATATATTTACTTTATTAGGTAAATGATTTATTTAAATTATGAACTGTTTACTTTAAAGCGGGTTAATCGTGGATATCTTATGTAGATCAAGTCTAGGATAGTGGTTGTAAAGTTAATTTCTATTTTAGAATAGTTTACATGGTGGGACTATTATGACTCTGCCGCTTCAAGTTGTGACACGTGACTTTTGTTATAGTAGTTTTGCAAATAGATGACCTAAGTTATTTTATTTTATTTTTATAAAGATACGACCCGTGTTTTGTATTTTTTTGTTAATGGAACTTAAGGGATGTAAAGTACGCTTTTATTGGCTGATTGAATAATTAAATAAATTATAAAAATAAATATAATTAAAATTATTTTAAAAATGCGTTAAGTAAATATAAACAAAAAATAAAGAAGCTATGATGCATTTCATGCTTATGTAGGCCATGAAAGAGTAAAATGAATCCTCATAAACAGGGGAACCATTTTTTTAAGGTTAGAGGCTTACAAGTACAATAATAAGAGGTAATGTAACTGGGAAAATTTTCATATGATAACTAACCTCAGTGAGTACTATCTCAAATTTCTCAATTACAATGAATGATATTGGCATATTGATAAATGTTACATTTCTTGTAATTTTTTTTATTCTAGAGATGTCATGAGCAAAAGCAAATAATAAATAAACAAAATGATAGACAACAGGTTCCCAACAAATTTCTTTAAGCCATCGTACCATTATCCACACTAGATAAATCAAGGAGTTATTTCAAGCCTTGCTTCAAAGCAAAAGTAAGTGAAAAGCTGAAGTGGGAACCTCTTTGTTACTAGACATTTTATTTTTCAGCTTTTTTTCTATTTATTTTTACTTATTGCATTTTTTAATAATTTTTAGTTATATTTGTTTCTATAATTTATTTAATTATTAAATTTTCCAATAAAAAGTATGTCACATGTCCCTTATGTTTCGTTAACAAAAAATTGCAAAATACAAGTTTTGTCTTTGTTGCAAAAAATAACTCAGGCTACCTTTTTGCAAAACTACTATAACATAGATAACGTGATACGGTATCTAAATATGATTTAGAATTTTAAAGCTCAATCTTGACATTGAACCTAATCAAGTTTAATATTTTGAGTTTGAACTTGACTCAAGTTATACATGATAAACTGGAATTCGACTTGATTAATTTGTTTCAACATGGTAATCTTAAAAAATTATTAATTTAATCAAAATAATATAGATTCCTAAAATCAACTTGAACATTAATAATATCTAAAATCAACTTAAATTTGATTAAGCTTACGAGCTAATTAACCTAATCATTATAAAGCTCGAATTCAACTCGATAAGGTAATAATAGCTCGAGGTTGAATTCGCTTGATTATGGCCGAGCTAAATTCAAATAAATGTCAAATCGAACTCATATAGATCATTTGTATTATATCCTACTTATATGAGAAAAGGATTAATTAGCCTGTTTTAGGCAAACTACTTTTTAAAACATGTTTCTAATAAAAGTTTCAGTTAATTTTACTTTAATGGAAATTTACAAAGAAATCCTATCTAAATCATGCGATTTAATTTTGAATAATAAGTAACATAAAAGTGTCATGGACAAGGAGAACTCATAAGTCAATGCTACGATTCATGAATCATAATTTATACATGTGATTTATAACTTGCAACTCCTACCATGATTACTATAACAATAGTACTCCACCTAATTCATTTTTAGCAATACACGTTTGATACAAAATAATTGGTAGCACACATACTACACCTGATATGATTTAATCAGTAGCACACACATGATACCTAATAAAAGACTAGTACGCTTGATACAAAATACAAGCAAAAAGTATACACTTGAGTACAACATAAACTCATTCCCAATTCTAAAAAATGCTACATTTGCAATTATCACAAACCCTATAGCATCTTCCCCCAAACCCAAAA
This sequence comes from Lumnitzera littorea, assembly GCA_024138015.1. Lineage (NCBI taxonomy): Eukaryota > Viridiplantae > Streptophyta > Magnoliopsida > Myrtales > Combretaceae > Lumnitzera > Lumnitzera littorea. The sequence continues at coordinate 118,777,952 of JAMXBB010000002.1, forward strand.
CCTAATCTATGACTTTAAAAATTCCATGTCAAATCTCAACTTCATGGCAAGAACAAATGGGAGGAATTTCAAATTATACAAGCAAATTTATAACTAACACATAAACCTTTGGCTTAACTAAATCATAAACATTTCATAAACATCAAAAGTCCATCCATGTTAGATATGATATAAAATACATGTCTCTACTCATATACTAAGGGAGAATTATAACAGAAGGGATTAATGTTTGGGGGTAAGTTCAAATAAAGAATTAACGTTTCATAAAGTAGTTTAAATAAGATATTAATATTTTGAAAAGTTCAAATAAGGGATTTTTGTTTCACAAAATGGTTTAAATAATTGTATGGATTGGCTATTATGAATATTTTATTTAAACCACTTTGTAAAACGTTGATTTCTGATTTGAACTTTTTGAAATATTGATCATCTATTTGAACTTTTTCTTAAATATTAATTCTTTCCATTATAATTCTCCCATATACTAATCAAGCTCTAAAACTTATGAGTCTAATCCCTCCTTTAATGTTGCCTCTCAAAGTGGAGTCGCCTATATTGCCCTGAAGTCTCTCTAATATGGGAAGAGCTACTCTACTCTTGATGGTGAGATATAGGTAGGGATTGACTCCATGCAATATGTCATGAGTTTCTTTGTGTAATGCCTTCAAATGTATCAAAACTTGCTGGATACATGTAAAGGTAAGGAGCAGGTAGAGTCACTATAATAGAGGAAGCTTGATCAATAACAAATGTGAGGAATGATGTGAGATCTAATGCGATAAGTGATGAGACGATATGAATTGGAGCATCATGCCATGGTGATTGATGTGATACTAAAGAGTAGTGTGTAATTAACAAGTCTAAAGGGGAGGAGGAGACTAATCCCATAGTGGAGAAGGAGATCAATCCAGAAGTGGCACTTGATGAAGACATGTAGGAGATGCTACATAATAGTTGCAATCGCTTGTGACTCTTGTAAAGTGCTAGTAAGATTGATATGGGAAAAAGGAAAATAATATTGTGATTTTTAAAAATAATCCGAAAAATAAAGCACCTTAGAAAATAATCTTACAAATACCACATCTAAATTCGGCTTTTGAAAATGTCAATTCAAATTTAATTAAATACGGTTTTAACTAATTCTAAGAATACAAACACATAATCGGCTTTTGTAATGCCAATTTTTATATGAATAAAATTGGTTTTGCAAAAGCTGATTTCATTAGAAGTTAATGAAGTTAGCTTTTGAAAAGCCAATTTCATTTAAAATTCATGAAATTGGCTTTTCAAAAGTAGATTTCATCAAGACACATACCTTAATGAACTTCCTTCTTCCTAACTCGAGATTTTCCCTTCTCTCTCTACAATTCCCTTTCCTCTCTCTATGCTACAAACCCTAACCTGAAATTACTCTCTTCTCTACCTTATCTAGGCTATTTTTTTTATCGGTCTAAGTTGAAATTGCCATCTAAATCACTATTATACACTCTATTTAGCCGAATTTTATTATTTTTTCGAAGAATCACTTATGTTTGCATAACTTTCTCTCTTTACCAATGATTATGCACGAAGGTATGGTGATTTTTGTGCTTGCAATGTATGCCTTAGCATATGATTATGTGTCAATAATGTATGAATGTGTTTTTCTATTATCTAGTTTGTCCATGATTGAGAAAATTGAGGTATCTATCTATGTGTTTTAACAATTGAGTGAAGTTTGTATCTAGAAACTGGAGAAATGGAATATACATAAATGATTTTTGATGATCCATGTGAAGATTTGATAGGTTTGATAAATCAAATTGGAGAGTCTTTTATCGATTCAAAGGATAAAGAAGCTATATGAAGTAGTAGATGCAACTCTTTCTCACATCGAGCAAATAAATTTAGATTACATGATGTTAATTTCTAAATTGTAATATTTTTTTAGTTTACATGCTTATTGTAGATGGAGTATATATGGTGCGGTGCTAGATTATTATGCCTAATACCAGCCAATGACCAGACAATACATTGGCTGGATTATGGCTATGGTAAGATACATTGTACGTTGTTTCTTGTTGTACTATGCTTATTTGATAATTTTTTGCATTGTTCTCTAATCATTTATTTCAATCATGTATATTTGTGAACATATTTCATTGATCAGCTACCACAGATGACATATGTAGATATCTTTACTAAGCAACCGAAGGTTAGTAAGATTGCCTATCAATTTAGTGATGTCACTTTACAGGAGCCAAATAATGTGCCCCTACTAAGCTATAATGCTATGGGTGATGACCACCCACCACATGAGGTGCCCTTGGTAGGACATTAGTAAGGACGAGGTGTCACGTCTCAAAAAGATAAAATCGTAACAATCCTGCCGTATGAGCCATTCTAAGATAAAAACTGTCTTATAGCTGTTATCTTAGATCTAGTTCACACCAGACATACTTAACTTTATCCATTTGAAGTGTTAAATTCGATACTTATTTGATATAAACCTGTGGAGTAATCTTTTTAAATAATTTGTTAAAATTAAACTTATAATTTAACCTTATAAAAGAGTGTTAGTAAATTCCACAGGTACCTATCATTTCACATATAAATCAAAATATTGAAAACTATCAAGCCCTTTGAGGAGTCTTCTATAGTTTTTTTTTAAAAGATAAAAAGTTAATATTAAGAGCAATAACCAGCCATTTCATGTTACATCTCACCCCTTGCCTCAGTTTATTAATGTTCTGGTGTTGGGGAGGTACTTATAACTCATTTGAAACCTATAAAACAAATTATAGGGAATAAGCGATAACTTGCTCAATAAGTGGGGGCGTAGATAGAAGTATGCACTCAGCACATCACAAGCAGGGTTTTCAATCAAATTGGTTAGATGCAATGTATGTACAAGCAAATGTCAATGCTCGACGTTATCCAATCCATTGTAAGATTATAAAAATTATGCTTGCTCTAATTTAGGTTGAGAAGATTAATGTCGCGTACTTCACGAATCGAGATCAAATTGAGACTTGTGTAATGGAGAACACTTTTCTCTCGTAACTACCTTCGAACCATGGCCCTCAATCTTGCCGCAACCTCCTCTCCTACCACTTAGTTCAACTAAGGGTGGGGAAAGAACCATTTCAATTATCCTCATCGAAAGAAGTTCGTGTTTGGTTAGAGAATTGTAGTTGTTACCCCTAGTGGGTTGCAATACATATTAGGTTAAATGTTAAGCCAAGTTTGAGTTAGTTTATTCTTAAGGTGATCAACTAAATTCAAACAATTCAAATATAATAATATTCCTAAAACACCCATATCATGGAGCTTAGCTTCAATCATAGCAAATTGAAACCCAACCACAAACGCTACATATGCACAAACACTTAACTATAATCACAAGCTAATACATACTAAAGTCTCTAGATATTCTGAAATAATTTTCCAAAATGTTGTGAAGTATTGATCTCACTTACTTACTCAGATGCTCACCACGGAAGACTCGAGTCGTTAACAATCTAATCATTGGGGAATCCTATATACATAAAACCTAAATGTAGTTTTCGTAATAGTTACGAAAATATTACGGTTTTATCTAAAACAATATGTGTATATATATATATATAAAGAAATATGTATATATATGCAAAGTATATTATCATTTTTCTTATGTAATAATGTATAGTTTTATTATACAAGTCAATTTAAGCCATTAATTACTAATAATATACGTAATTATACTATTACGTATAATAAATTGTTTCGATCATATCGAAACGTATTTTTAATTGGTTTAACTATATTTCGATTACGGTAGGGTTATCGTAGTATGTAAATTCATAATATTATGGAGATATAGGTTATAGTAATTTACTTAATAATATCTAACATATGCAGTCTTACTATTGCTTATATTATATCGTTTCGATTATATCAAAACATATTTACTAATGTTTATATTATGTTTTAATTATGGAAAGATTGTTGTAAGATGATATTTTCCATGATATTACAGAAAACATCTATTTTATTACCTAATGTAATTTAGTTTTAGTAAGGTTGGTATCGTGGAGTTTGTATGAACTTGACTATACGTATTATGTGTTCGTTTAAATGATTGTCTTTAAAGGGTATATTTTTTTTAATTCTAGTATACAAATAAAACTGTATAGCAATCGATATCCTACTGATATTGTATTGTGTAATAAAAAATATACGTTCATATAATTTTGCAACAAAGTATAATGAATCATGTATACTCAAATTTTACGAAAATAATGATGTTAAATTTGTAAGAATAAAATGTTTAATTTTTAATGGTTCCGATAAATGATTATTACTAGAGATCTACTCAATTTAAGACTCAGTACTAATAATATATAAGTCTTACAGTTATCAATATCTTAAATTTATAGTTTAAAAAGAATGAAATGATATAAATATAATACATCATTTAGGAAAACAATGAAATAATGTATATCTTCTTTCTATAATTATTAAATATCAATTAAAAGACAACACTTATAACTATAGAATTGAGGTTACCTAGAAATATCAAATGACGAAAAATTTTAAATCTTCTAGTTTTTTTTTCTTCTTCTTCTTGTTTTTTTTTTTTCATTTTTTTCCTTTTTCCTTTTTTTTTTCTTCCTTTTCCTCTCTTTCTCTCTCTTCCTCTCGTCTTTTCCTTTTTCTTTTTTATGCCATCTGCATCTTCATGGCTTTTAAAGCCATTAAATAGCCCATTCCCACTAACTTGACTACATGTGGTGATTGATATAAATTATTTTTTTTTGTTTTTCTTTGAGATATTTTAATATATTTATTGTATTTTATTTCATACTTATTTAAATTTCTAGAATATTCTATTGTTTCACAGTAAACATCATTCATAATCACAAATTTCCTTTTCTTCCATATGTTGTTATTTCGGGTGAGTTTTAATACAATTATTAAAAAAAATATTAGTAAAATATAACATATAGTTAAGTTATATTAATTGTTTAGGACTTATTTATATATATCTTATATGACATTTTACTCACCAATATTAATTATTAAGATTACATAGTTGATTCTAAAATATTTATTCTAAACTATATATAAAATTACGAAAATTTACGTTATACTGATTAGATATGATAAACTTAATATTTGATAAACTTAATATTTCTAAGAAAGTTTTATATAAATAAGCTTAAATTGAAATATTAAAGCTATACAATTTCTTCATTTAAATTTTCTTTTAGTTATGAGAGTTCAACTTAATCCCACAAACATTATTATAAATTATAATTTTCAGAGTGTTTCTCAAGCATTAAATATTTCAATTAATTTCTTATTAATTTATATGATTATATATCTATGTTTAGATGTAATTCTAATATTCTTACACCTATGAATGCTTCCAATCAATTTAATGAAGAGAAGATATCCGACCAACCAGGTTTATACTAATTTAATTACTTTTACGTATTATCTTGTGTCATTAGTAATATTATTATACTCATTATTCTATTATTAAAATCCATATTCTTATGGTTACGAGTAATATTAGTATAAATTATTTTACACTTATTGGTTTAACTTATAAATATATTTTTCTATAAAAAATATAAACTACTCGAACGCTAGTAAGTCGGAGCCATGTGGCATTACGTATTATATATTTTTAAACTTTCGGGTTAATTTATAGGTATGATTATTATTTATTCCGAGTATACTCATAAAAATACGTGTATACTTATATAGTAAATTATACTGTATTATTTCATTTTATAGCTTAATTAACATATCTCTAAGTTCTTGTCGCATTCCGAGCTCAATTTTAGGGGTTTTGAGTAATTTTGTATTATATTAAGTAATCATACTTTTAGGGACAAAATTTATTATATTAAGTAATCATATTTGTAGGGGTAAAATTGGGATTTTGGATTGCTATTTTCAAAATCTAACTTTACTGAGTCATTTCAATTAACTTTTTTTATATTAATCGTAAAACTTGGGCTCAATCGGATAACTTTTCTTGAAAGGTTCTAAATTCAGGCTCAATTGTCCTAAATTTGACTTTACAGACTCATATAGAGTAAATTCTCACTATTTTTATTATATTCTCGATATTTTTATTATTTTATAGACTTCTAAACATATGGGAGTTCCTCGATTAGGGTTATCAGGTTTTTCGTAAGTTTCTAACTTAATCAGTTTATTTTCTCGAATGCCCTAAATTAATTACTGACCATAATCATATAAGGACAAAGTATTATCCTAATACTTAGATGTCAATGTCTTAATTGCTAATTTATGTCATATTACATGAGATATTGGTTGAGGCCATGGACAATGTAGAGCATAAGCACATTGATATGGATAATTGGAGAGTAGAGATGATCGCTCACTTGAGCCTTACTCACCTTAACGTCTTTAACCCCATGGATCTCCTTTATAACTTACAATCGAGTATCAGATGCCTACTATAAGGGAAAGTTCTAACACTCTTTCCTAGATACCTCTCACTCCATTTAAGAGTCAACTTGCAGATCTAGGTAATGACATGGGTGATTTGAGTAGTGACATGGGTGAAAGATTCACATAGGTTAACCCCTCCCCAATACCTATGCACATGATACATGTGCATAGCTCATTAAGTATAGATTGGGATAGTGCATAGAATTTACAAGTAGATTAGAATCAGTTGGTATAGCCTTAACCTACTACTCAAACAGATGCTCAGGATAAGATGCGTGTCTATTGGTGTCGGTGGTGGAGATATCCTTAAATAGACATCGCTATATGTATTCATTAGATATTTTATACAAATTTTGTATATATATGCATATTGACTATATCGAACTAATGAAAATTTTTAAAACTTATTAAAATTGTGGTTTGTAACTTCTTTATCTATTTTTTTTTTAATTGTTGATTACTAATGATTGGGGTTGGAAAAAATGTAGTTGAGGAGCTATGGAAGTTTTGTACACACACACACACATATATATATATACACACACAAGCATATTTTTTTTCAAACATGCTTATGGAAAATTTTATATATATGTTTTTTTTTTTTTTATGATTGTTTGTTGAGAAGTGTGGTTGGAGATGTTTATAGACGTTAAAGTTTGGATGTGTGATAAGATATAGTTGAGGAGTAGTGCAAATGCTCACAAATTTGTGTTATGGATAATATTGTATTTGGATGTATGGATTAAACTTTGTTGAAGGTAGATTTGACGGCTTTTGTGAAGGATGTGGAATTAGGCATTTGATATAATCTACTTTTAAAAAGTTGAATTTAACAATTGCAATTGATTTGATAACGTTAGACTTTTGAAAAGTCTACTACTTTTATTTAAATAAGGTGACTTTTCAAAAGCTGATCCTATGCAAATAGAGGAAGTTAGGTTTTTTTCAATTATTTCAATTTTACTTTTGAAAAGCTAAATTCAATTAAATCTGAATTTGTATTTTTAAAAAGCGAATTGAATTACAGTATTTCTAAAATTATCTTTTAAACTACCCTATTTTGGGATGCATATGCTTACACAAAAGAAGAATAAAATTATATTTACGCACATGTTAGCCATAGAACATATAAATAAAGCGATGTGATTCACATGCATACAATTAACAAATTGTGGCCAAAATTTATTATATATAAAGTTTCCATCGACACTGACAACCGGTCTGCAATATTGAAATGACAACGGACCAAAATGTCCAAATACACTCTCCGGAAAATTTCTTTCTTTCCTTTACAATTGGCCTGCGTTGTTGACAATTTTACAGCAGGTATTTGACAAAATGCTATCACTAGAGGCCTGTTTTAAAAAGTAACTTACCATCAGGGTAGACAGACCTTTTCACTTACGTATATATCCCAAGCAGAATAACGTTTTACTTATTTCATTTTAACGTGTTTATGATTTGAAAATTCAAGTGTACCCTCACCAGTAATAATAAATTCCCAAATTCTCACTCTTTCCAACACAAGTCCATCAATCCACCTCAAATTTCATTCGTTTTTATCCTCCCATGGACGTTATTGCCCCACGAATATGCAACTGTAGCCGCTTCCAAGCTGGCTCTGTGGCAGCATGCAGCTTCTGTGGCGGATCACCGCCGCCGGCGTCGTCTGACGATTTACTCTATACTTGGCCTTTCGCCTTGCTAATTAGGGTTTTTGAAGGGAGGTGGAGTTTCGTTCACGTGCTTCGGTTGGTTGGCGCCACTATAATCGGCCTTCTCGTAGGGCTTTTTACTCTTGGTAATGACAGGAACGGTTTAGAATCGTAAAAGCCAAAATTTATTTGTCTGTTATCGTGTTGAACAAAAGCATGCAAGTCTGCCTTAGTCCTTAGGGAAATATTGGATTTTATGCTGTTTATGAATTGTTAAGTGAATTACGGTTTCTGTAGATAAATCCGTTTAGAGTTGATAAAATCTTGGTTGGAGTAATTTCTGGTGCGTCAGAGATTGGAATTATTGGTTTATTGTAAGCTAGGATTAAGATTTTAAACTACTTGTCTTAAAAGGAAGAAGGGGTTATAAGATCTCGAATAGCTATCGTAAATTCAAGTGGAGAAAGATGGATGTACTCAATGTGTTCGAGCTTGCGTATTAGAAATGGTACCTTGAGATGGATGTAAAGATAAGCAAGTTGCTTCTGCTTCAAGTACCTAGATTGTGTTGGTTGTAAGAGATGTAACTTTAGTCTCAATTCTATGCAACTGAACATGAAGATGGGTTTCTATTTTATAATTGCTACAAAATATAGATGAATAAATTATTTCGAATTTTGTTGAGCTTGAAATTGTTTTTCCTGCATATTTTTCTGGAAAATGGTTTTTTATTTGCATTCTAGTTGTTGGTGGAGGTGGATAACGTCTTCAATGTACTTTATTCTCAAAATCTAGAAAAACATTCCCCTGAAACAAACATGCCAATGTCATAGCAATTTTCCCCATGTGACCCTTCTGTATTTTAACTTTTGTTAAATGCAAGTCAAAGAGGAGTATATTTCAATGGTTTTTCTTACTGCATCAATATTTGTAGGATGGCTCTTTTTGTTTCTATGTTCTTTTTGGTGTGTAGGGAATCTCAGCAATAAGCATTTCTTCTATTTTTAGGTGGAGCTTCTATGGGAGCAGTTGCAGGTGCTTTAGCTGGTCGGGCATCTGATCGTGGTGTCTTGCACGGAGCCCTTCTAGGTGCAATTGCTGGGGCTATACTTTCTTTGGAAATCCTGGAGGCATCCCGTGCTTACTGGAGTCTGGAGCAAAGTGGTGTAAGAGGACCTTCATCAATGGTTAGTCTACTAGCTTGTTGTCTAAGATCTCTTTTGACTATGTTTGAATGTTATTGTGGCAGCAAGATTGGTTTGTCATATCCTTTGTTTGAATTAGTATGTTCAAGCAAAAATTTGAGGCCATTGGGCAGATGAACCAAGTTACATGGAAAATATTGAAGTAATCGATAATCAATGTGCCATCTTTAAAAACCAGCTACTTAAGCCTGAGAAAGAAATTCCAATTGTTTTAATTTGACATATTTCTACTGCATAATTGAAGCTTATGCTTTGCTGTTGTGTTGTGAAAAGCAGCCTTCTCTTGAATCTTTAGTTATAGACTCTCTATCTTTTGAGTCCAGGCAGATTTCATAGAGGAGCTCCTCCATGGGAGATTTTTAGAAGATGAATTTGAAACAGCTGTGCTTACTGCTTATCACTGGCAGGTCTTCACCTTCTTTTCCACATAAATTGTGTGAAGAAAAGAATTGCTATGCATGCTGTTCATCTAAATCATGTAGATAAGTTTTTTCTTTAGTTTTTGTTTTTGTTTTTGTTTCTAGACATTTTTAAAAAATTTTTTTTGTGGTGCTTTTTTTTGGCATGGTTATACTCCTTGATAATATAGGGAATTCTAGTGTAGTCACTGAAAAGTGAATATATGATTTAGTTAGGCTTTGTTTATAGTAAAATCTCTTGAATTATAGTTAAAATAAGGCTTATTAAAACTAAAAAGGAGCTATCAACGACCTATATAGAAACTGTTGATAGTTTAATTTTTATAATTGACCACCCCTTATTTATAGTAAATAGGGCCTATTAATAGTTAAAAGTAACTACATCATAGAATTTGTATAATATTGGCCAAAAGTCTTGCATCTAGTAGCCTGTAACAAATTCTACCTACCAAGGTATTCTTGTCCTAGACCTTTGTTAGGAAATTCATGAACCCTGGAAGTAGGAAGACATGTTGCCTTGAATGTCTTCAAGTATATGCACTATCAAGCGAATGTTATAGCAAGAAGTTTATACAAGAGCCAGCCAGGAATATCTAACATGCTATTATGGAATGATTGCTAAAATATATTGCAAATTACTCATACATAGGGCTAATTTAGCTGGTTCCGTAAATCCATACATTAAGAAATTTCTTTTTACATTTACATTTTTCATTTGGCTTCCACATGGTATGTTTTAATATTGCACGTTTTTTTTTATGTCAAGTGGATGTCAACTGGCACATGTGGATTTTCAGAAATGCAGAAAGCCTTCCCCCATACCAACCCCCCCCCCCCCCCCCCCACCAATTTTGAAGATAAAAGGAATATTTTTGTTCAGAGGAATGCTTAAGGAGACAGAAAAAATTTCTTGAAGAAACAACTATAATTGTTGTGGCCTTTGATAATTGAGCATTTCCTATGACTTTTTGCTTTGGGTGTTACTCAGCTGGTAAATTTGCAATTTAGCTCCTAATCCCAAAAAAGAAAAATGAAAAAAAAAAAAAAAAAGAAAAAGGGAAAAAAACTGCAATAGTGAAAAATTTGGAACTTCATTAGGAATGATGGGTTTGGTTGACTAGTGTCTTGAAAAAGAACACCCCCATAATTTTAAGGGTGATTATATATTTTTATGAAAGGAAGTACATGAACAAATGAATGGTTTCTTTTTTTGGCCTCTTAACCAGTGCCCAAGGTTATCAAAAGGTTCCACCAAGCTTATTTAGTCTGCATCTTGCTTTATTGTTGGATGGATTTTTCTTATGCTATATTTTTCTGTTGAGATGGTGCATCGTGGAAATGTTGCAATATTAAGTCTTTATAGGTTTATTGGAGTGGACAGGCGAATATCAGTTATAGGAGATATGAGGAAATTCGTGAAGGCATTGAGGAGACAGAGTCCAGAGGATTGTCCCGCCATTCACTTAAGAAGCTGCCCTGCCATAAGATTCTGGAGGAATTGAAGCCAGCACAGAGTACTTCTTGTTCAATATGTTTGCAGGTATGTCTCTTCAAAATCAAGATGCTTTTAATAATGCAAATGATTCAATTATTTCTAGATATTCTTGTAATCACTCACAATGACAAGGATAACGACGCATTCATTGCAGAACATCGAAGCTGGAGATACTGTGAGGAGCTTGCCCGGCTGCCACCATATGTTTCACATGACGTGTGTTGATACTTGGCTCATAAAATGCAGATCATGCCCTGTTTGCAGGCAGATTGTTAAGTGCAGCTAGCTTCTTGCTTTTATAGCCTATGAAACTCACCAACTGAAGAAACCCGGCCTTATTTCTAGCATTCTGGTGAGAGGATTATTATTGTGAATATTATTTGAGAATGTATTCCCGATGCGGATAAACCGTGTAGTGTAGTTGTAGTTTAAGAATGAGATTGTATATACATAATATATGTATATATTTGTAGAACTGTAATAACATGGTAAGGTGAACTGTGGATGAGTTTACTTACTGTAATTGGCATCATCGTAGTGCCTAGAAGAAGAGCTGTTTGATCTGCTGTATAGTCTGGAAGTGGCGTCTACATTATATTCCTGATTCACTTGGCTGAAGTATGATATTCATCTTACAAGCGCTATTTTTGCACAATGATAATGTTCCAGCGAGAAGCGAACGTGCTACTCTTCGTTCTGAAACATTCGTGCCTGTCAAAAAGAACAAAGGATTCCACTGTTGATGCCCTAGTGAAGAGACCTGCATCTTGTTCATATATGATTCTCAGATAACTTGTCTGAAATTGATTGTCCGGATCTTGCTTTTAGAATCACATTTGTTAGAGTGAAACCTTTAAGGACTTGCTGGAGTTGGATGGTTTTAGGATCACCCAACTTTCATTTTACAATTTACTTGTTTCCAGTCACAATACAGAGTTAATAGGCTACTGATCTGGATTTTCCAGTTGAACGATGGAGAAGTAGGATGGAAATATATAAGTATTTTAAAACGAGTGATTACATTATACAAAATTATTAAAAGAGAATCGCAAAAGAAAGAGGTAGCTAGAGAGAAAGGTAAGATAATCCAGTTAATGCTTAAATTCCTCCATGGAAATAAATTTTAAACATTTGGAGGCATTATCTGCACAGGTGAATCTGAAAAAGATTGCAGTTGCATTTTTTCGTTAAGTATATAATCATTTTGGAAAAGATAAAAAAAAAAAAAATATTCCTCTTACCAATAATACCCGTTAATCAGTGCCAATTTAGTTGATTGGTAAGGATTTGGTCAACATAAGCCCATACAGCGATGTTATTTACTTAAGATTGGTTTTCGTACAACAACGTCACTTCAAACATCACCAAAAATCCAAGTACAAATTTGAATCATAATGCAATAATTGCAAGAAACCAACTGAATGAAATTTCATTGAAAGCCTAAGGGATGATTTTAAACATTGTACGAGTGCTTTCAACAAGATTGAATATCCCTATACTTATATGGTACACAATTTATATCTCACTATGCTATTTCAAGATGGATTTTGATTCTTTATTTCATCTTCAAGTCCAGCCAAATGAATTCCACTAGAGAGGACGAAACCACAAGCATGATCATATATTCTTCCAAATGGCTTTCATTGCACATTATGATCTGAAAAGCGAAAGACAAAATTTAAAATGAATACCAACAGCAATAATGAATTTAAATTTTGCAAAAGTTAAACTATAATTTCTTTATTTTTCTTTTTTTTTTTTTTTTTCTTTTGGGTATATCTAAAGCACTTCTAATCCACCCACTCACATCTTGTGATATTTCTCAAGAGAAACATTGTCAAACAGCTTCCTTCCATGACTAGATTGCAAAACTTTGATGAGGCAGATAGGTTAACAAACATTATTTGCTGGATAGGTTAACAAACATTAGTTGCTGGAACAAGAAATCATACATGGTTCCTCAGGACATTAGTTTACAGCAGCTGCTACTGGCCTTTTGCTGGCCTTGATTCCTCGGATGGCTGTAAGAAAGTCAAGATCAAAGATGGGGTCAAAAAAACATTTAGTGTTTGACCAAAAATACAAGATGGCACCTCTCAAGACTAGAAGGTTTTATGTAGTCCCACCTTCAGCATAATCTTTAGCACCAAAAACAGCAGAACCAGCAACGAGGGCATTAGCTCCAGCTTCAATGACCTAGTAGCACACCCATTATCCAATATCCATCACATGTTCGGTATAGCAAACAACCACAAGGTTTACACACGAAGGAATCTGAATCTACATATTTAGCAATATCTTCCTTAGAAACAGGTATTCTACGCTTCCATTCTTCATTTTTAATTTCTTTGCAGACCAATTATATTATAGACAAACTCTCACAACTAATCAAGGATATAAATTTTGTATAAAGAAAGGTTCACATAATGACTCCTCCAGCATAATCACCTATATATATAAATAGATCTTTGATGAAGCTTCTGGAAAGCAATAACAATCCAAACAAGCTGCAAGGAAATGTATGTTTGTCATAGGACTTCTCATTCACCGTGAAAAGAGTTAATCCATGATAAATGAAGGCGCCATAAGCATGCCAGTGGCCATAAACTTATAGTTGGGTTCCAAGGGCAAAGCAAATGTCACCTAGAGATTAGATAAATCATACTTGGATATTTTTTAAAGAGCTACATGTCCAAGAAAGGTACCTTATAAGCATTTGCAGGACCAACACCACCATCTACTTCAATCCATGGGTTTACTCCCTGCCAGAAAATATTAGAAGCTCATAATATTCTTGGCAAAGAATGATGAAGACGTTGCCAAGGCATTGATATAGGAAAATGTACCTTCTCAGCACACATTCTTCTCAAATCGGAAGTTTTCTTTACTTGGCTCTCAATAAAACTTTGCCCACCAAAGCCAGGGTTCACCGACATGATCAAGACCAAGTCAACCACTGTTTTCACAAAGTTGTTCTGTCAGAGAGATAGACAGCATAATTTATTATATTAACTTTACTTTTCATTAGAGGTTCAATCATCAATCACTTAATAGATTTTTTTGTTTACCGTAGTCAACTGAGTACTTGAGTAATAAGCTACACAATCTAAGCAGATGGAACAAAACCTGGCGGTTAGGTTCATTGCATTCACTTGTTGCTGGCCTCATGATGCTTCATTACTATTTCATTTATGGAATTATTCAACCACTGGAACCTAAGCAGTTGACAAAAACTGCTAGCTTTGGACAGTCCTATCCAATGAGCATTTCACATCATCTGAATTTTTGTTAACTGCTTAATAAAAGTCCATCCACCTTTCCCAAAGTGCAATAAACAATCTTCAATTTATATATTCATTCTCTACTATTAAATTGAACTAAGGACCACATACATTTTAAGGATAACTACCTAGAATTCCTCATTTTTGTGCGACAATTCAATCATATCCTCTATGTTTTGGTGAATTATTTAAGCCATCTATGTTTGTACAAAGTACGAATTTAGTCTTCAATATTTTGGATGAGTCATTTATGTCCTCCATGTTTGTGTGAACCAATTTATGCCATAAATCATGTAAGATATCAATGATGGACTTGTGCAGTGAAACACAGACATAAAGGATTTAATGAATCCTTTACAACATGTAGGGCTTAATTGAATTTTTGTACAAATATAGAGCACTTAAATAACTCAATTAGAACATAGAGGAATTGATTGAACTTTGGTACAAACAAAGAATATTTTGAGTGTACTTATTCCATATATTTTAGTCCATACCCTGATCGTTATACTACATCTGAAATAATAATACTCCAACTATTCTCCTTACATATGGGGAAGGGAAAGAAGGAAGGAAGAGTAGGTAACAAGGGGAAGAAACAATAAAACTCACCATCAAGTACATATTCTATTGCACTTAGTGGGGTAGCGGGGTTGAGAACAACTCCAGCTTTAGCTCCTAGACTCTTTATCTGAATGATAAAGACACAGGTCAATTCAACCAAGAACTAGGAATGTAGGTAGTAGTTACACGGATATGAGTATCACACAATAATGAATAACCTATACAAGCTAGTAATCTAAGGGACCTCTTTCCAACAATGAGCAACAAAATGGTACAACTTTGATAATATTACCTAAATGGCCACACTGTTCTGTTTATGAAAATATAGCAAAATCTGGTATTAGCTTAAACTATATAGAGAGACCATAATCACATAATATTGTTTTTTATGGAGAAAGAGGACAGTTTGAATGGTAAGTAATAAGTTTCTTCTTCAAGACACACAAATATGGTAAATCGCTAGGAAGGATCACACACAACAAAGAGAAATCCGGGAAAAACTTTTTCTAGCCAAGCTGCAACAGTTTGAAGGGTAAGTAATAAGTTTCTTCTTCAAGACACACAAATGTAATCACACACAACAAAGAGAAATTCAGGAAAAACTTTTTCTAGCAAAGCTGCACATCTTCAAATATACCGGATAATGAAGATGGCAAAAAAGATTAAATAATAGTTGAATTCCCATGGTATTTGGAAGAAAAGTTTGGTAAAATTAAAGCAAGTCTCTTACTTGATTAAGTGTACGATGCAGATGAATTGTTGCAGATTGCTCACAATGAACACTGACTATGTCAGCTCCAGCCTTAATGAAATCAGGCACACGCTGCTCAGGTTCGACAATCATCTGCAGAATTTGAATTTCACCTCAGTAAAGAGTTCCACATAGTGCTTTATCTAGTGAGAGTGATAAATATAGCATATTAATGATACCAAATGCACGTCCAAAGGAAGATCTGTCACAGGACGCAAGGCATTAACAATAAGGGGTCCAATGGTAATGTTTGGAACAAACCGGCCATCCATAACATCGACATGAATCCAGTCACAACCTGCCACTTCCACTGCTTTTACCTAAAAAGAAAAGGGTGTCAAATCCCGAAGAGAAAGGAAAAGAGAATATACGATGACATAATATTCAAATAATATTTTGGAAGAATCATTTTGTTAACTCCATATGGAAAGATCTTTTAGCTTACATGATTTAAGCATATTGTTCTAAAAACAATTGTTTTGTACTGACTTTGTAAACCCTTAATGCAAGTGCAAGTAAAAGCGAACCTGTTCTCCTAGTTTTGCAAAGTTAGCGGAGAGGATTGATGGAGCAACAATAATATCACTCTTCGAGAACTTGTCAACTCGAGCCGTTGCCTTAACAACCGTTTGGATTTTCCTCCTATAAAATGTGTAACAGAAGGAATTAGAAAATGTTGATAGTAGATGGCAAAATAAATGCATTAATCTTCATTGATAAAGTCCCAGAAAAATGCCTATGTACTAGTCTAGGCAAATCCCACCATGTTTACTAACGATAATCAGCCTTACTTTATTATCTTATGATTAACAACATAAAACCAGTTACAAAAGCACCATCCTTCAAAATTCATGCTGGTGACACAATGCATGGTGCATAAGACTATAAGAGTATGTACCCATGGATATAATGAATAAAATGATCAAAATCAGAAGTGTTGTTCAATGCAATTGCTAAGTTAAAATTCTCAAGTCAACAGTGTACCCATCAGCTAAAATCTATAGGCAAGTTACAATCAACATCTCTAGTGGAAAAATTAAATGCAATCAATACAGCAGCTGGTACATCGCACTGATGTGAATTTGTCAGAAATTTGAATGACTTTAGAATATAAAACTTACCCTGTTCCAACTTTTGGATTTTCTATACATGTATGTAAAGTGCAGACACATATCTTACTTATATGCCATTAGAAAGGAAGCTTTTCTTATGCTAAAAAAGAATGTTAATGCAAGTAATAGTCAACGCACTCCACACAAGAACATGAACATAGATCAAAAGAAAAGTTCGGTTCAGACTACTAACAAACACACAGAAGGCTATATCACACTCTCAACTGTTTTTTTCCAAAACCCTTACACCCGAATCATTTCAATCTACCGGTTAGAAAAAACTCAAACACTTGGTATACTCCAACCTCCATTCAATAACATCAAGTTTAATTTCTTACACAATTTGCTATTCATTTTTCATTTATTTTTTCCTTACATCTTCAAACAGAAAGATTCACTTCAGCTACACAAACACAATGAGATCACAGAAGGAGAATTGAATAATTCATAGTAATTCAATACATATTCATCAAAACCATAAAAATTTACCAACTGGATGCATGAAAATCACATTATTTGGACTAACCAGACCTTAACATCCATAGGTCGATCACATAACTAAGAGAAAAAAAATTGAGGAAAACAAACAATACCCAGAAAAAGATAATGAACCAGGTTGATAAAGACCCGGCTTTTGAAGCTTTAAACCAAATCCATTGATTTGGGAATGAAGCGTGGATGAACAAAGTGAAGCACTTGACATTTCTCTTCACTTCTCTTTTTTCCTTCTGGGTTTTTAGTTTTGTGAAGTAAGTTTCAAGCTTTAGTGGGGTTTGTGAAGAAAGTTTGAATCTTGGCCACTGTTTGGGTTAGGTAGAGAGAGAAAGTTTGGTCAATTTGTGGTATGTGTGTGTCTTAATGTTGTTTTACGGTTATGTCGTATGTAGTTTCTCTCTCACTTGGTTCTTACCAATCATTCAGAGGATTGTGTTGGACATGGAGATAGCTAATAAGGTAAAGAAGATCTCAATGGAGAAAATCAGGAGGAGGTGCCACGTGGCAAGAAGATGAGTGGTGTGTCCTTTGCTTATCTGCAATGGTTGGTTTAGCGCCCCCATGTTTGCTGACTTGGAAATTGGAAGATGCAAGAAGGGGATTTTAATTTCCTTTTACTGTACATTTAAATTTGTAAAAATATAGATATATGGAGAAAGTTTATTTATTTTTTTAAGGAAAAAGAGGATCATAGAGAACATTCCAAGCATCAATCAAGTATAGATGGTGATAAAAGAAAATTGAGGATGGACATTGGTAAGTACTCCTATTAAAATTTATCCACATAACTGGGAAAAAAAAAATCTAAATATCTTACTTAAAAACCATAAGGGGTCGGGGGCTTGTGATGGGTTGAATTTGCATCGGCTTGGGAAAAGCAGATTGTTAAATAGCAAGGTCATGTGAAATCGGTATATAAAGTAGTTAACGATAGATAAACATTATAGAAAAATTTAACACTTTACTCACTATAATAAAATTATAAATCTTATAACTATTAAAATTTCACCTATTCTCACGTACCTTGTCATAATCCACTTACTACATCATCCATAATGAAGCATTTCTTGCATTGGATTTACAATTTGATCTAAGACAAATTGGTTTCAAGTTACGCCCGTTAAATATCGATTTTTTTTTTTTTTTTAAAAAATTTCTCTTCTTAGTTTTGGTTCAAAACTGTGATTCTGCGGTTTGCGCCTACCGTTCTACTCCATCACCACTAGACCAGTTCAAAAGAATAGTGTTGAAGTTTAAGGTGGTACTATGTCCAACCTTGCAAATAAGAAAGGCACCATGCAGTCATTATAAGCGCTTCGACTTTTTTTATCCGCTAAAAATTTTATAAGATTTAATTTTATAGAGTTTTGGGATAAATTTTAAAAGTGATTATAAAATCTTATAAAGTTTTGGATCGGATTCTAAAATTTAGAATAAACTCGATAGAAAACTTGAATTCGGTTAAAAATAATAATATATACATATATGATTCTAATAATTTATTTTTAGTACTCTATTTATGGGCTAAGCAAATAAATGTTTAATCTAAAAGTTAAATGACAAGAAAAAAACGATGAAAGAGAGCTTTCTTTATGATTCACGTTGGCTTATAAAAGAAAAGACTTAGAGATGAATTTTTGGTTTGTGAATTTAGTTTGTTGAAGAGGAAGACATCAGGTGATATTTCATATTATTATAATTTTTCTTTATATGATTACAGTAATATGTAAGAGACTTATATAAGGACATTAAAAATAAATAAATGAAATTATTATCTAAAATAAACCACGTGCCATTTGATCTATTCTTTTCTGTATACCTGTAAATTAATTTTTTATTTCATTTTTTTTTAATAGGTCGAGTCTTAAATTGGTTTTATAAAATTTTATAAAAACGGGTTCTTGTAACAGACTAAGAACCCTATACGGTATTAGGAATAGCTATAAGGTACTCGATCAAGTTCAAGTTTTACAAAACCCATTTCGAACTTACCCTAGTAGCATCGCTACAACCAAACATGTTTAGGGCAAAAAAGACTTAAATCGGACTAAGAGTCCCTTATTAAATTACGTTATGGTTCTCTTATTTTGTTCCCTAAGCTCATGGATCAATATCAAAACATTAATAATATTAGTTATAGTGAGCTTAGTTGGATAGGCTGTACTAGTGGAAAATGCAGATTTTGTGAGAGCATAAAATAATTGTTGATAACAATTAATCCAATATGAGTATCCTTGGACCTACTTTTGTAACCAATGTAACTTTATATTTTTTTTTATGTAAAATTAAATTTGTAGAAAAATACTTAAGCTATATTTAATCTATTTCATGTTAAATTTGTGTCAATGCTAAAAACACATGAATTTGAATAGATATCATATGTAATTGAGTAATAATATATTGTGTTTATTCATAACATAATTGTATTATAATCGTGACTTCTATATAATTGAGTTACAATGTAATCGGGGTTCTTTGTGTTGTAATTGTATCATAATCATATCTTCTTATTGTGCGTTATGTTTTCTTATGTAATGATGCTCATAATCAAATTGTGTTGTGCCGTATCTGCAATTGCAAGCCATGTAATGGGAACTATAAAATTAAATGCATAGGAAGGAAAAACCGATACTCTAATTGAAGTCTTGAAGTTGAAAATGTACAAATATCCGACTGATGAGGGTGGTGTTTTCGAATTTTGCACTCCATCTATGAAATTATTCATATGACTCATCAATTGATCATTAGGTGTTGTTTTTTTCATTTTGAACTCAAATCTAGCCATATTCAAATATCCGACTCATAAAGTTATCCAACACATCACCGTCTGGTGATGTTTTTTAATTTTGCACTCAATCTATGTAATTACGGGGCATAGTTGCTACTTCATTATCCCCTTTCTATATTTATCATTCTAAATAAAAAACATTCGACAATTTCCAAAGTGACAAAAATAACTTGATTTTAAAAGAAAATATAAGCTATACGACAACATCCAATATGCATTAACCTTTTGAACTAATTGAAGTTAGGAATGAATAGAAAAAACGACTTAATTGTGAATTGAATTAAATTGAATAGACCGAATATTCAAAATTTTTATTAACTTGATTCAATTTGCAGTTTGGTTCAAAGTTGATAATTTGATTTATAGTTCAGTTTGGATATGCAAATCAAACCGAACATATACACTACAATTATAGGGGAAAAAAAGGACTACTGCTTTACATGAATAATTTAAGTTTAGATCAATGATTCACCATTAGTAAATCACTGAAGGTAAAAGGGTTGCTTTTGCTCTTGTTGATGCTAAAAGATAGCATGAAATGCTTCAAGGGAGTGATTGAGGCAACATTCACGGGGTTTCTGCTTGATGGCGATTTGAAGTGAATCTTACCGAAAAGAAATGAAGCTGCTATACCAACTATGTACATTCTGATAAATTCTTATACCTACTGACTTTTCTCACTTTCTGATATTATTGTAGTTTTTGGTTATATTACCAAAAATTAAACGTGTTTTTTGAAAATTATTTTTAGATTGCCTTGTACAACTTATGCCTGATAACACCACCACAGGGATGAATAGTACAACGGTCTCATTGCCATATGTGAAAGGCTTTATTAGAGGTCTTGGAGAAAATTAGAAGGCATTAAAACATTTTCATTTTACGACAAGTTTAAACAGGGTCCGTTGCTCCGTGGGTGTTGAAGTTCTGGATTTCTATTTTACCTACCTTATTTTGTTCCCGCTCCAATGTTCAATGTTGTTCCATAAGGTAGAAAATGCTCATGCAAAGATTAGGGGATAGAAAGGAACCGCAAAGAGTGTGGGTATATATACATTCTATATGTTTTTTCTCGGTACCATACTTTTCCTTGAGGATTATATTTTGGGAAACTAAAAATTTTAGATAAGGAAGTAAAAGAAATGGATTAGTAAAAAAAAAAAAAAAAAAAGAAAAGAATAAAACACCGTGGAGATACTTAGAGTTACAAACAAGCCGAGTTGTTTATGAAATACTCGAGTTCAAATTTAAAATAAAACTTATTTATCTAAACAATAAACAAGTCAAGTTTGAGTTCTTGTTTAGAATCATGAATAAGTTTGTAAGCTTTATATAAATTACAAATACTATATATATGTATATTTATATTGTGTACAATATAGGACTAAAATTTAAAAAAAAAAACAGTATTTATACAATATATATACATAAATATGTAATATGATATGAGATAATATATAATAGACATAATATGTAATCTAATCTTTATTCATTATTCATTAATCTTCATTTGTTTCATCTTGTATATTAAGCTCGTGAATAGGCTCTATACAAACTTGCCTTGATTGGAGCTTGATAATCAATAAACGAAACGAGCTCGAGCTTTCGAAAGCTCAGCTCAACTTGACTTAGCTTATTTGCACTCCTAAATGATATACTTTTATCCTAGCTCTCACATTGAAGTTTTTGTTTTTTATTTTTCCAATCTCACATTGAAGTTTAAACAAAAAATTTAGATATAAAATTTAATGAACAATTTATGGTTTGAACTATGAATGGAACTAGATTGAATTGTTTTTGTTTTTGTTTTTTTTTTCCTCTTGTTCAAAATAAATTATGAATGGAATCATAAGATATGGTTTAAGGCCTTAAAAGAACTTAACCATAAGATATAATTTAGTTTAGTTTGAAGTGGCAAAGTAGACTAAAATACACTACGCTTACTCTTAATTATAATGTGATTAAAAATAAAATTTTATTGTTTTAAATAATAAAAGGAACCCTTGGAATCTAGTTGGTCCAGTTTACAATATTAAGCTCTTTTATCAACCAAGTGTATATATTTTGCTATTATATTTAGGTGAAAATTAATAGGTAACTTCAATTAATTATTAGTCACTATTCTCCTCCATATTTTCTTAATTAAAATATTTATTATATTTAAGCTAGTAAGAGTCATTCAACTCCACTTTTAAAAACCATAGTTTAAAACCACTTTTTAAAAGTCACTTAAAAATTGCTTTTACACACTTTATGTACTCAGTAATACAATCGGGTCAAGTTTGGAATGGATGGGTTTTATAAAGTCGTAACTCATCTCTATTGGGTTCTATATTTCCTTAAACTCTACAAAGTCCTTAGAAGGTTTTTATTTTTATTACTAAAACTCACCTCTATAAGGTTTTGGGTTCCTAAAACCCTGTAGGATTTTCCTTCTATTATTAAAATCTATTCTTAAAGTCATTATAGATCTTATATCTAAATCCCCTGATATTGATTATATAAAATATTTGATTTTACTTTTAATTTTTGTTATTGTTGTTAGTATATTCTAAAAAGATTTTTATAACAAATGCTTAATTAACTTGTTAATCTTCTTGATAAGAAAATATAATATAAAGTCAATAAATAATTAATTGTTTCTAACTTGATCAGGTTTTCCATCTTTTTTTTTTCTTTTTTATGATTGATGATGCGTAAGATCATATAAAGTAAAGAGGTGGTCATTTTAGGTAATCCGTCCATCGTGCTTTATGGAAGACTAGTAAAAAAGCCTCTTGTGGTGGTACTAATAGAGGCTTTTTGATACTTAAGTTAGTAAGAAGAGAGAGTAAAGGGAAGTGTTGAAAGTATTTAAAGGTGTTTTGTAGAGAGTATTTGAGAGTGTTTAGTGTACTAAGGAAGCCAAAAAGAGAGAAGATTTGGTGCTTTTAGCTCTTTGTCCTATTTACAAGACAAAGGAGCTTACTTGTTAAGGATATGTGGCGTCTTAGGGTTTGATCATTCGTAGTTGTTATAGGGGACAAAACGGCTTTGTTGCTTAGTTAGCTTTGGACTACCTAATAGTTAAGTTTGAAACCTAAGAGGTTGACATATGTAAGCCTATAGGTATGCTGGTTGTATCATGAATGTTAGAGGGCAATTTATGGAGAGAGAGAGAGAGAGAGGGTGCTAAGTAAGAGTATTGTGGACACTGAGATGCATGCTGAGCACCTAGTGTGTGCTTGAAGGGACTAAGATTACCTTGGCCTGAGGAGTTAAGCCACTCTTTCTAAGGATCCTAAGGTACTTAGGTATGACAAGGTGTTTAAGGTAGCTCAAGTAGATTGTACTAGCTCTAGGCTGGATCGAACATGGCAAGGTACTCGGGAGATCTCAAGCAGGTTCCATGGTTGGGTTTGAGCTCACAAGAGGTCGTTGAAGGAGGCTGAGCGCTTCATTTTGGGAAGGTGCTTGGTGATACTCGAGATAAACGAAATACTTGGATTGGGCCTTAGGAACTTAAGTGTAAAATGATCTATCAACAGTAATACCAAAATTCGACTCTAAACCTTATAAGATAATCTTTATAGAATTTTTTTATTGAATTAGACAAGTTTGATACCATATAATAACTCGTCCGATTGCATTCCTGTATATATTGCTACGTTCCCTTGTTCTTTAGCTATTCTGCCAAAATTGCAACGTAACTACCTCATATTCTTATTTGCAAATACAGCAACGCAACTGCCTTCGGTGGCTTTGTGATTAGTTTGTTTTTCCAAGTGAAGTGATTAAGGATTGGACATGTTGTCCTTATGGAAATTATCTTTTTAATTCTTCTCATGTTACGCGAGAATTTCTTTTACAGCTTGTTGTTATGCTTATATTGATATACTTTAGTACACACATCGGGGTACGCGTCGGCATCCACATCCGCTGGTATTGATTTAATTGGATAATGTAGATATTTTATGACAATTTTCCAAAAAACCCTTATTGAGAAAGGTAATTTTGTGTATCTTCTATATATATATATCTTATTGATGATTCTACGCAAAAATTATATAACACGTTCTTATCTATCTATCTCCCTATCAAATCCAAATCGGCATATGGTGTGAGGATTTAACTGATTATTTTTATTTAAATACAAGTATTTCCTTTAAAAATTTTATTTCCATGTAAAATAAAACAACCATAAAATCATCACACTCTCCATAATTAATACCGAAGTTGCTCTATAATACCTTTGATGGATGAATATGTACCCATCACACCAACAGCAAAACCCACAACTATAATACCACCAATCATTAGGGTTTTGAATCCTCTTGTTTTGTAAGCTCCAGAAATCTTCAGATAGCAAATGCAAGGCAGCAACACAGACACACTAACATTTAGGAGAGCTCCGATAAGTGCAACCAACAACGCAAAGAAAGGAAACACCAGTGCCACAATCACTGTGCTGATCACCAGCAATGTTCTTACTACGATGCATGTGACAAGATTATAGTATCGATCTGGTAATTGGTTCTCGACGGCGTGCGCGATCGGAGTGATTATTAGGGCATATTTGGCGACGGGATTGACTAAAATGGTGTATATTGCTATTTTGGAACTGACTTTGCTTGTTGGAAGGTTTAGTGTCACTTGGGATAGTGTGTGGTTTCCGAACATCAAGTAGCCGATTATCGCCATGGATATGTATGCCAAGGTCGTCAGGGTGAAGCTAATTATCAAAACCTGCATTTCAAGGTGAATGTTACATATGCGATGATAGTTTACATTTCGAGTAATTACAATAATTTAAAGTATGACAAGATTCTTAGTAGGGTGTCAATCGAATGATTAGTATGCTCTAAGTGCGGTTTTACTTGGTGGCTTTCAAATGTAACCGTTGAAGAAAAAGGAGAATCGAATACAAATCTGTCCCGTTAATGTTTAAACTGTTAAATCACAAAAGAATCTTGGCTATTGATAATGTATTTGTAAAGGATTCGAATTCCCTTCATTTAAAACATTCTTCAAGTTTTCACAATCTAGGAATATTTTCGTATAAATATATATATTCTGGTACTAAAGTATAAATTTTAGTATATATATTTTGTATCAAAATATGTATACTTTTACTTATATACCAGAGTCTTTACGTTTGTATCAAAATATACATAATTGTACTTATTTATCTACTTCGCCTATAAATTTTTCTTATGAATTAGTCACATCAAAGTCGACGAGGGATGTTGATTCCTCTAGAAAGGAGGATGAATCTATGCGTTACCTAGCAGTGATGCAACCTCAACACAGTTAATTATTCGCTTTTAGCCAATGTTGTACCGAATAAAGTTCTAAGAAGTAAGAAAAAGAAACCTACAAAATATAGCACGAGAAAATGCTTTCATACTAATTGAAAAGCAAACTTTTAAAGGTCACATTCTATAACTTTTGCTGTCCATTTATTTTAAGATAATAAAGAGAAAATAAACTAATTATTTCCTTACAACTGTTTATCACTTTATTTATTTAAAAAATGAGTAGGAAATTTTTTTGTAGGCTTTTCTATTTTTCATTTTATTGGAAATAGTTGCTACTTAGGAAAAAATTGAATTTTTAATTTTTTAAAAAATTCAAATAATGCAACCATTGTATGCTTATTGGTACTGCAATTAACAATTAAATAGGGTAAAGTGGTGTTTTTAATTGTATTTTCAATTTAATACCACAATTAATGAGGTGAAATAATATTGAAATGATTGTTAAGGATAACAATTAACAATTAATTGTACTTTTGTAATAAAAAAAATTATATGAAGTAAATACTAAAATAGAAAATTTTCAAGATATAACTTTTCTATTTCTTATTTATTTTACTTAGAAAGTAACGGGATAGTAATATGTATATATTCAAGTCTTTCATTTAAGGAGACAACTATAACAGAATTGTTATTGACTAAAATGATTTATATCATTTTTTAAGAAAGAATAATTGACACTCTCTTAACTATTATCAAAGACAGAATCCCTCGACATTTGAAAAAATGAATTTATCCCTTAACTTATTAAAATGGTTTTTTGTTTTTTCAATAATATGAAATTCAGCCCAATGAAGAGTGGTTTTCCTTACGATCAATTTATCATAGTACATTTTAAAGTAAGAGAACCGAATCTATTCGATTTTATTGTGGAAGCAGTGTTATTATCACTAATATACAAATTTATATATGCCAATTAACACATATACCGATACTAAACATTGTTTTCGTTTTAGTGTGTAACAATGTGTGCGGGAATTGAATTCGAAATCTCTTTACATCATGCAAGCCAATATGGCTGTTTGCCACATGTAACATGACTACTGACACTATTTTGAGAAAAAAATTAATATTATTAATATACCACATGCTTGAATTATTAGTAGATAAATATCAATAATATTTAGATACATATTAGTGATAACATGGGCTCTCTATGATTTGATCTCTTAAAAGTGACCATCTAATATATATATATATATATATATATATATATTTTTTTTTAATTTAATAAATCACTCTCGATCAAAGATAAATAATGCTTATTAACGATAAAAACAAAATCATTGACAACAAAAATAAAGTTGTTAACAACTTTTCATGAATGACAACAAAATTGTCGATAACTTTCTTAAGGCTATTAATAGCTTCTTTTATTATTAATGGATATTGTTTTACTATAAATCGAAGGATATTTACCGAACTTAAAAGTTATTATATTATATGATTACTTTTGAACGATCGAACTATATAGTATTATAAAATCATTATTCATACTTTTACGTATTAGAATTTTATTGATATTTCTTTTTGTCTATTACACGTAGATAACATATTAAGTTATATGCTTCTTAAAATGTTTAAAACTAGATTGTGAAGTAAACCATGTTTTTTTAATGAATTAAACATTCACAAGTAGTTTAGGAATTGCACCTTACCTTGGAGAACTGGCTTTTATTTTTCATGGCGGTGTACAACGTTGGAAAGACCGGATGTGTGCCATAGCAGAAGGCATACAAACCAATGGTAAGAGGCACTCCACCAATATCAAACACCTTCCCTTTGGCATGAAACCCTACCCCATCAACCGCACCAACCCAAAATATAGACAGGATGATAACAAGAGTCGACGCTATGGCTCCTGCTGAGACATACGAAAGCCCTTTCAAGTCCTTCAACCACATTGTCGGCAATATAACAACCGCCGCCAAGATTATGAACAGTTGTTTCCCTCCTAGGTGGTGTCCTCCGATGTTGTCGACATGTGGAAACATCTTGTGTAGATTGTCACCTTCAAGGATTAAGAACCCTGTAGGGACAAAATACAGTTCAACGTACTTGAAGATTGATATGATTGTTCTTCCTCTTGGTCCAAAAGCGTAATATCCGATGTCGGAGTAGTTTTTGATAGATGGGTTGTAATCCATGCTCCATTTTATCAGCAAAGCAGTGTAGCAAGTGACAATGGCCATTGCAAGGAGTAATGCTAGGCTGAACCATCCAGTTTCTTTGAGTGTGTATGGGATGGTGATTATTCCGATTCCTGGAAATAAAAAGGAAAAAAATCCTTCTTATTAATTTAAAAAAAAAAAAAAGGGAAGAAGTACTACCAATGAAACTAAGTTATACTATGGCTACTTTAGTACCCATAAAATTTGAAATCGATTATTTATAGGATAAATATTATATTTAGTATATAAATTTTACCTTTTTTTGCAATTTTATTGGTCTAAAGTTAATGGTTTCTCTTACTACTTGTAAACTTTTTCAAGATTATTTATATTATAATACTCGAATTAGGTAATTAATTGTAAAAATGAATAAAGTTTAGATAGTTAATTGACAAAATGGATGGTTTTAAGTTAATTTGTTGTAAAAATAAGCAAAATTCAGATATTAAATTAACTCTTTTGAAATTTTAGGTAGTAAATTGGAAAAATATGTATAGTTTAGTTAGATGTGACATTTACTCTTATTTATATTAATGATTCTTACGCATTTGTTGCAACAGATAAAGCTGGTGTCATATAAGGATTTGGCAAAATTAGACAAGGAAATAGAAGCGGATAAAAACGAAACCATAGATCCTAATATATATTATATTATATGTTTGCTACATGCGAGTTTACTTAATGAAATCCCCAAAAATTCACCAAAGAACAAATCAGTAGTTATCACTCTCTTCTTGCAGCTTGTCAGAATTCATTAAATAGGAAACAACGAGAACAAGAGCCAAGTTTGTTAGTAACAGAATTAGGAACCGAAGATTTAAACAAGTAGGATTGATAGCATGTACCTAAGTGAACAATCTTAAGTTGTATAACCATCAATTTAAGCCAATTCAGAAATCAAATGCTTAAAGAGAAAAAAAAAAAAAAAAAAGAAAGGAGTGAAATCTAGTTTATGCTAACAAATCAAAATAATAAAGATTGAAGTTAGTCAGTAACATCATCTAGGAATTTCCGAAAGCAAAGTTGATAAGTTAGACAAGAACATGGTTTATCATAAATTACTTTGAAGATTCGGTGAATAAAAGGGTTTTCTACCAAGGATTCGGAAGAAGGTAAAAATGGAACCCCAAAAGTTAATAATATCTGTAATTATTAGTTATATTATCATTCATGTAATGACTAAAATGTGGACCCCGTTGCTTTTCCTTTCCATTCCCAGACAATACAAACTTTCAATCTATTGTGTCTTTTCCTTCCGATCCCTTCCTCCCCCTGATTTCTCTCAATTCAAACAAAAAAGAGTAAGAAATTTGTTGATGCATTAGTACGGCGTGCGACTAATAATACTCTTTGCTAAGGAAGGAACTCATTTAAATTCTACTACATTTTAAGGTACTAAGAAGCCCTGGCTACGAGATGAATAATTTCAACTGAATTACTCAAGTGAGTATTGAGACCCTCTTAGATTGTATTTCGATGAGTGAATTTCAATTAGTCTATGAAAAATTTAGTCATATGCATATAATGGGTTACAAATGGTACGAGACATTATAAATAGTCATGTATTACTTGCTGGTTGTACATGTTTGAACTTGTGTAGTGAATCCGAAGTTCACTAATCGTATGTTTACAGCGTAGAATAGGATAAGTGGAACATGGAATGACTGTCTTAAAGTCACCCTGATGATTTGGATCATTAGTATTATGATTTATAAGCTTTGAAAATTGTGAATTGCGAAATGTAGGATCAAGGTTCGTAATAACTCCGAGATTCAGGATATGAGTTTAAAATTTGAGAGTACACCGTCTATCAATTTCTTGTCAATCTAAAGAAGAGATAAATTAAGAAATGATTTCACATTTGCTGGATATAATTTTAAGCTTAGGAAAAATTACCTGATAATGCATTGATTGTGTTCAGACAGGTTTTGAGGGAACTACTTGTTCCTCTGTTCTCAAAGGGTGGAAGCTCCCTCTCACGATCTGTCATGGCATCCGGTGGAAGTGTCTTGGTGGGGGTTGGCATACTTTCTTAATCTCCCTGAAGACAATGATTAGTTAGAAGCGCCATACATAAATATTTTACGATGCAATGTTAGTTCCTTACCGAGTTAAGTCCAGGAACCGAGGCAAGAAAGGAATGAGAAATGTACGAGGGTTTTATTAGTGGCAAAATAATTCGAATTTAGGTTCTCACGCTACCTTGTCCTAAGATAGGAAGAACTTTTACGGTTTTTTTAAAGAATTTAAGGGTACCATGATAACAAAAAGATTATTCTTTATTGACTTTAAGTGAGAATGCTTTGCGTATTCACACCCAAATTGCTCCATCACAGCTTTCGTGGAATCTCAATTAGCCATTTAAGATTTTTCTTTATTTTTTTTTTTTCAAATAAATACTAGAAACCTTTTTTTCCCTCCTAACTACTATTACAACTATTAAGGGATGGAAAAATTTAATCTAATATATCCTATTGGTTCACCAATTTTCATTTCAAATATATACTATTGAGCAAGCCCCTTGTCTCTCTCCTTGAACTTATAATGTTTTTTTTTTTTTTAATATCACAATAAAATTGAAACTGGTAACCTATATTTAAGAGAAAGGTATACTTAATTTTATATTTGGGTCTTTAACTTTCTTTTCTATTTAAGTTTTTAATGTTTTCAAGTTTTTTTTTTTTTAAAAAAAAAAGGTGCTTCCTTCAAATCTGATGAAAATTTCATCCATCTTTCATACATGCTGATTTCTTATAGGTCTACAATAAATAACTTGATAAAACAATATTGTTAAGTGTATTAAATTAAATGATATAAGAAATATTATAAAAATGAAAAAGGAAAATGGTAAAAATTTTTAAATACCTATGGGGGTTTGGCCGACTGTCTCAAGGCCTTAGGCTGTTGAGCATTACTTAAGGGGATTGCATGACTAAATTACTATCAGAAATAATTTGAGTCTTTTTTTCTAATAAAAAAAAAAAAAAAAAAAAGAGGTGGATGCTAAATTTGTACTATCAACAAAAAAAAGTATGTCGCAACCCACCATGAGTTTTTGGCCAAGCTCCCATAAAGGATTTCAGAATTTCTACCATCTTCATAGTTTTTATTTTTTTAATCTTTTATTATTGTACTATTTATTTTATATATGTAATTTTATTATTTATCAAATTAATTATTCTAAACCTATAAGAAGCTTATATGTGTTAAAGATGGATGAAATTTTTGACAAATTTGGCATGATTTTTTTTGTAATAAGTTGAAAAACTTTAAGAACTCAAACTAGAAAATATAAAGAAAGCGAAAAAAAAAAAAGAAAAAGAAAAGAAAAGAAAAGAAGCATCGTGGATTTAAATAGGAAATTAAGCAAACATTTAAAATTATAAGTTTAGAGAATCCTCAATAACAATATGGCAACTTCAAGATTTGCAGGGCTATACTTTTAGTGAACCTATTTATCATAATATTTAGTTTGCAAGTATTTTCGACTCAGGAGCTGTCTACTGTATTTCCTTCTCGTTTCCCAAAATGTACGTTTATGCAGAAAAACAACTTTCTAGGTGGTCAGTGTACTAAATTTAACGTAGTGTACCAATAATGGAGGACTTAATTTTTAATCCTTGCATCACAGCGTCTAAATAAGTTGTCCTGTTAACATAAGGATTAGGAATGTCTATGTAAAAGTTTAAAAGCTCACAGAGGATTTACTAGCTTAGAATTTTAGGTTAGATGTAAGTTGTGCTAAATTCAACAAGTTCCATAACATATTCACATCTCCAAATTTACATCAAAACCTCGTTTCTTTTCCTTAGAAAGAAACCACTACAACTTCTATTCTGGAAACAAATCAAATAGCATCAATTTTCACTAATAGGTGAAGAAACTCAAGATTGGAGAAGTGTTTTAGAGCAATTTGCATCCTTCCACAAAGGCTTGAACCCATCATAACAAATCATGTCACGATTACATGCTAGAAGATCCCACAGCTCATTTTTGGTCAGGGACAGATTTGAGGGGCCGAAAGGGGGCCCTAACCCTGAAGTTCAGGAGAAGAAAAAAATAATATACATATCACATGTATATTTTATAAAGTAAATTTTAACATCATTCTAAATCCGTCCATAGTTGCATGATTCTGTGTCCGTCCTTATTCTCGGTTATATACTCTTTGCCAACAGTCAACACGATGTCAAACTTCTCTTCCAAGAACTCATTCCGAAAACTTTTATGCTGCTATTTCAAATGTTATCACATATATAAATCACGTATATTTTTCATGTATTAGAAATAGGAAGGTCTTTACTACTGATGAACAATGTACAATACATGGATCGATCCATTTTCTCTTTAGGGCTTTAACCTGAGAATAGATGACTGCCAATTTAGCCCTGTATAATCGAACGAACTTTCGGTATGAATCTCGTTTTTGTTTCTGAGAAAATCACTTGCTGAAGATTGGATCCTCTTTCTTAAGAATCCAATTTTAGCCTGTGATTATAGGTTTGATCATGTGTGAAATTTGTTTTATAACAGACCAAAGCAACTTGAATACAAACCGACATTACCCAATCCAACCGAACTCAATTCATTAGTAGATATGTCTATGCATTTTAACCAAACCGTGTTTTTAAGATTTTAGCAAGAACATCAAAAGATAAGGGAAATTCTAAGTGCCCAAGTTTTTTATTGTTTCTTTTGAAAACGAGATGACAAACGTGTTCGGTACGACCTGAATTGCAGCTTAACTTAACAAACCCGAAACTACATGCTGTGAATCGGAAAGAATAGCGACGAAGGAGAAGCAAAAGAATGCATACACAATAATGAAATATATTACAACCGATTACTACAAAAAATCAAGCCAATCTTGTCTGGTTTTCTTGCCTTCAGCTACAGAAAAATCTTCCTCTGGTTTTCTCTTCCACTGGTAATGAGCTACCAGGATCCATACTTTCGAAACAAGAAATTTCCCTTCCTGTCTCGCCCACTTTGATACCTCTTCATCTACATCCTCCGCAACCACATGAGTAACGCATGAACCGGTACTTGCGACACAATCAGCCCCAAGCTCTTGTGCTAGACTCCGAATTCGATCTCGGGATCGGAGCTTATGACTAAATGCAATTACACATCCCCTTAGTACTCTAGACCTCACCATCTTCAGCACCTTCCTCACATCTCTTTTGGCAACATCATGATCATTGAAGAACTCCCTGTGAACATCTTTTAGCACATCAAGAATTGATGACAATGTCCCTTGATACTCATCTTCGTCCAGCTTCATTTCAGCATACGATTTGCATTTACGCCCGAGTCGTAGACAGCAGAAGGCGAAAAATGCATACGGTGCCATAACTATCAAGTTTTCCTTATCATTAGGCCATGCATCTTCCATGTCATCAAGGATCAACACAGAGTTAGGTGGCGCCAGGACCACATCGAGACTCTTTTCGAAACAAGATTTGCTGAATTCCCGCGAAATCACTCTTCCTTCTAAGAAATTAGCTCCATCCGGATCAAGCAATTTCACTAACTCGGTTACATACACCCGAGCACCCATCGTGTATATGTACATCTCAAACATGGTACTTGCCTCCTTTAGGAATTTATGAACGAAGGGTCTTAACTTGGTCAGCATAGGCAGATTTTCAAGCATAAACAAACTGTTCTTAAAAATATCCTTTTTATCAGCTTCATCACGATCTAACAAATACTGCTCTTCATCTGATAATTGTTGAACCCCAACGGTATTCAACAATGTGCTGTCTAAATCAAGCACCAAATAAATCTTTTTAGTGCTTGACAAGTTCGATGGTTCGCGTAATCGAGCTATCTCTGCGCTAGAAAGCCTCAATCCACTGCGAATGTACCCGAAGGACACGCCGTATGAATTTCCCATGTTCTTCCCACACAGCATGCAGTTTCCATCAATGGAAGCAGGATGGCTACATGCTTCCTCAGGGTCAATTGCTTTCTTAGGATTGTTGTCGACGGATTCCATTGAAAGCAATGAGAATTTTTCCTCCATTGATGCAACCTTGGCTCTTTTAAAGCTTTCCTGAAATTATGCGAAGATTGCCGAAACAAATTGAAAATTCATTGAAGTTAGATAAAAAAAGGATACATGGGTGACCAATATATAGTACATGCGAACATGAGAGACCTTAATGTGAACTAGAAAACATATATTATATTACTAAGTAAAGTTGAATTCAAGAACCGGGAAATTAATTTCATTGGTTGGAGATGACTTTTTTGAATTATATATATATACATATATATATATAACCTTGGATGTCATTCCTAGCGTACATGCATGTTCAATCATGAGAGAAGTGAATACTCGAAATGGCAGTGGTCAAGAGGACTTAGTTCAGGTGTTTCATAAAGAGGTTTTGTTAAATCTTGAGGTTTTTACTCTTTTGCTCTTTATAAGGATAAGGATGGGAAGCTTTACGGAACTTCTAAATTAGAAGTTGCGTGAAAAATTTAATTAATGATACTTTTTGGCTTAAAAATAAAAATTATTAATAATAAATTTTTTTTCTGTTCGCCAAAGTTCATTAATGATACTTTAATGTTGACTTTTTAATTTTGCAATTTTGTTTTGTATTTTTAAGTTGATTGTGATTTAATAAAAATTTAGATATTAAATAGCCAATCAAATTCAAAGTATAAATATTAAATTGCAAAAAAGTAACAACTTAAATAATCAAATTTTCGAAAAAAGAAATAGAAAAAGCACGTGAACCATCCTAGTATAAATCTAAGATGATAAATGTTGGAAGGGAAGGACTTCAATAGGAAAAGCCAGCGGAGTTAGGTCTGCTTTTCTTTTTTTCTTTTCCTTGTTTTATATATTTCGAAAATGCCAAAAATAATTTTAGGATGAGAAAAGATAGAAAGGGATAAAAGAAATAAAAAGAAAATTTACTAAGAAAATAAAAATAACTTCACTACTTTTTATTTTTATTTCTCTTTTACGATTCATAAAACAAGAGGGGAAAGGAAGAAGAATCCTCCAAACTGCAAAACACAGGCACCGTCGACGCAAGAGGTGTGCAGAGAAAAGGCGCGTGACTAACCGTCATGTGTCGGCCAAGCCTATACAGTGGGTCGGAGAGTACGGAACTTATTTTGAGTTTGGTGCGGTCCTACACGCATGTGACACAGCTTGTCCGCGACGCGGTGGAAATTGAGAAGGCAAAACAGCCGTACAAGTGGCGGCTCGGTATTACTTGCGGCATATGACGATTCCAAGATCAGCTGTAGATACGATGTAGCCGCTGGCGTTGATGAAGATAGGTTTTTGGGGTTCAGCCGAAGTGATTCCCCGGACACTATCCTTATTTAGGGAAGAAAAAGTGTCATAAAGGCATGCTGATTGCTAAATGCCCCTATTTTGGCATTAAAGTTCACGCCTTTCTAATTTATTGTATATATTTTGGGAAAATGGCTCATTATTTTATTTTATCATCACTAAATTATAAAACAAAAGTAAAACTTTAGGTACCAAATTACCCAAATCGTACTTAATATACCGTTAACCCGTAATTTTCATTAAAAAAACATTACTTTTTCATGTAATATCTTGCTTTGCAGAAGGTATAATTGATATTGTAACATTTGAAAAGGTTTTTTTGGAACTTTTACGTGAAAGAATTGGACCTGGCTGAAATCATTGAAATCCAGCATCCACATGAGTGTGGGTTAAACCGTTCAACAAAAATTGCATCTTTCTTTCTCGACAAGTTGCCTGTCATTTTGCAAGTTGTAATGAAAAGAGGTTGCTACGAACAATTTCCTTGAAAAGTAATGGACCATGACGACTAGCATACGTGGAGCTTTTACGTTTTTATTTTCTATTTTTACGGGACAGTTTTATTTTCCATTTCACTATTAATTTAAAATTTTTCAAATATAAATAATTAAATTTAATGGTTTAGATTTAAAAGATTATCAATTAAAAAAGAAATAGTGCACCAAATAGTTAAATAAAAAATTAAGACGGAAGAAAAAAATTTGAATTTATAAACTCGTCTAGATTGAGTAGCGCAATTTGCTTGATAGCGAAATTTAGTGGGCCTACATGATTGGTCAGAAACCAGAATTCAGGTTGAGTAGATGCCTTACCGGGTAGTTTATCATTTTATAAAGTTGTAAATAAAATAATAGAAAATAGAAAAGGATATTCTGAAATCTCAAAATTTAAAAAAAAAAAACACAAATAAAACCATTTTAGGACCTTGTCATTTTATTTATTTTTTTAGATCTTTTCATTTAATATTTTACAAAATGATAAAAACGTTAAAATGGGAAACTAGGTGTTCATTTTTAGAAGTCACATTGTTTTTAAGATAAGGGATCAAAATGCATATTGGGTAAACATAAAGGGATGGATTTGGATCCTTTAAAGTTATTTTTTTCTAAAATTTTATAAAATAAAAAACTAATAGTTGCTATTATCTTGATTTTTAAAATATCACGTAATATTATCGTGACACCATTTTTTTTAAATATTTAGACAATAATAACCATTCATTTGTAACTTTAAACTTAAAAAAAAAAATGACTTTAAAGAATCTATTTCCTAAGTAACAGTCGAGAGTTTACCCTCATTTTTAATATTATTGAATCTTATGTTTCATTGCGAAGGCCTCCCAGCTCATACAGCATGTATCTATCCTATATTATTCTCCAAAAATGATGTAACAAATATCCTTTATGCAATATATAGTTGGTCATGAAAAGGAAAATTAAAAAAAAAAAAGAAAAAAGAGAGAGCCTTATACTTCAATGTTTGGCTAGCTTATTAATGAAGTCTTTGAAATTTAGTGTGATACTAATAAAAATTTAACATGTGAAAATATAATCGGTATTTTTTTAAAAAGTACGTTTTTTTATTGTCACGTATTAAACTTTTATTGATATTTACATGTTACTTATTTATCTATATAGTGTATTAATATCATTGAATATTTTTTTATTTAAAAAAATATGTTAATTATCTGTATATCTTTTCTTTTTAAAATATTATACAAATACCATGCCTCAAGCATAGAGAACGTAGTAAATGTCTTATATACTTATCCATCTCCAAGGACATGGGGTTCCTAGTGTTCACAATTCTGTGATTTCTACATTCCCACACTTATGCCCATAATTGAAACATAAGGGTTTCCAAAGGGTAAGCACGTATCCTAGGCAACAACGTAACTAACTTGCAATCAACAGACAATGCTCATATTACATGCATTAACTTAATCAAGAAAATATAAAAGCAAAACCAAGCATAAAAACAACCAGATTTCCATTTATGCCGTCGCTACTCTTTATCTAATCATGCTTATCAAATAAAAGTTTGCTAGGATCTGATCTAACCTATGGAGTCTTTTAACCCCTCCTCCATGGTACTATTTCAATATCCATCGCTCAGAAGTGTTTAGCGTTGTACCACTGTTAGTCATTGGGCATGTATTTACCCCCTTATGAGGTGATATTTACCCAGTGTAATGATTTCTCTCTAATACATCAGTTCATATAGGTAGAATCATGATTAAAGATATCAATATTTGGAGATAAGTTAAATTAAAAGATCAACATTTCAAAAAAATTAAATAAAAGATCGATATTTTGAAAATTTTAAATAAGAAATCAACATTTTAAAAGATCAACAATGAACACTGATTATGTCAGCTCCAGCCTTAATGAAATCAGGCACACGCTGCTCAGGTTCGACAATCATCTGCAGAATTTGAATTTCACCTCAGTAAAGAGTTCCAAATGGTGCTTTGTCTAGTGAGAGCGATAAATATAGCATATTAATGATACCAAATGCACGTCCAAAGGAAGATCTGTCACAGGACGCAAGGCATTAACAATAAGGGGTCCAATGGTAATGTTTGGAACAAACCGGCCATCCATAACATCGACATGAATCCAGTCACAACCTGCCACTTCCACTGCTTTTACCTAAAAAGAAAAGGGTGTCAAATCCCGAAGAGAAAGGAAAAGAGAATATACGATGACATAATATTCAAATAATATTTTGGAAGAATCATTTTGTTAACTCCATATGGAAAGATCTTTTAGCTTACATGATTTAAGCATATTGTTCTAAAAACAATTGTTTTGTACTGACTTTGTAAACCCTTAATGGAAGTGCAAGTAAAGCCGAACCTGTTCTCCTAGTTTTGCAAAGTTAGCGGAGAGGATTGATGGAGCAACAATAATATCACTCTTCGAGAACTTGTCAACTCGAGCTGTTGCCTTAACAACTGTTTGGATTTTCCTCCTGTAAAATGTGTAACAGAAGGTATTAGAAAATGTTGATAGTAGATGGCAAAATAAATGCATTAATCTTCATTGATAAAGTCCCAGAAAAATGCCTATGTACTAGTCTAGACAAATCCCACCATGTTTACTAACGATAATCAGCCTTACTTTATTATCTTATGATTAACAACATAAAACCAGTTACAAAAGCACCATCCTTCAAAATTCATGCTGGTGACACAATGCATGGTGCATAAGACTATAAGAGTATCGTACCCATGGATATAATGAATAAAATAATCAAAATCAGAAGTGTTGTTCAATGCAATTGCTAAGTTAAAATTCTCAAGTCAACAGTGCACCCATCAGCTAAAATCTATAGGCAAGTTACAATCAACATCTCTAGTGGAAAAATTAAATGCAATCAATACGAGCAGCTGGTCCATCACACTGATGTGAATTTGTCAGAAATTTGAATGACTTTAGAATATAAAACTTACCCTGTTCCAACTTTTGGATTTTCTATACATGTATGTAAAGTGCAGACACATATCTTACTTATATGCCATTAGAAAGGAAGCTTTTCTTATGCTAAAAAAGAATGTTAATGCAAGTAATAGTCAACGCACTCCACTCAAGAACATGAACATAGATCAAAAGAAAAGTTCGGTTCAGACTACTAACAAACACACAAGAGGCTATATCACACTCTCAACTGTTTTTTTTTTCCAAAACCCTTACACCAGAATCATTTCAATCTACCGGTTAGAAAAAACTCAAACACTTGGTATACTCCAACCTCCATTCAATAACATCAAGTTTAATTTCTTACACAATTTGCTATTCATTTTTCATTTATTTTTTCCTTACATCTTCAAACAGAAAGATTCACTTCAGCTACACAAACACAATGAGATCACAGAAGGAGAATTGCATAATTCATAGTAATTCGATACATATTCATCAAAACCATAAAAATTTACCAACTAAAAATTAAATAAAAGATTGATATTTTGAAAATTTTAAATAAGAAATCAATATTTTATAAAACGATTCAAATAAAAAATTTATAATGACCAATCCATAAAATTATTTGAATCATTTTTTAAAATGTTAATTTCTTATTTGAATTTTTTGAAATGTTTATTCCTTATTTGAATTATTTTGTAAAACGGTAATCCCTTGTTTGGACTTACTTCTAAATATTAATCTCCTCCATTATAATTTTTCCTCATAAAAACCATAGATAGCCAGTTTACCACTAACCTATTTTATATTGGTATTTAAACTAAAATATAGCTCCAAATTACTTCTTCCAACTTTGTAACCCGTTTGACTTCGACCTTCAATTAGTCTACAATTGGTCTACAATTAGGTTATCTTATCATCAAGTAGGAGTAGATGCCTTATGGACTACCCAACAGCTTTATTTTAACCTTATATCTCTCCAAGATAACCATCACTAATTGATCCATGACCTTATATCCTCTATCTTACACTATGATAGTCCTTTTATGTCCAAACCC
This sequence comes from Lumnitzera littorea, assembly GCA_024138015.1. NCBI lineage: Eukaryota > Viridiplantae > Streptophyta > Magnoliopsida > Myrtales > Combretaceae > Lumnitzera > Lumnitzera littorea. The sequence goes on from JAMXBB010000002.1 coordinate 118,817,433, forward strand.
CATTCGATCACTTCATCCTATGTTCTTAGACCACTAATAATAGTCATTAGTTAGTTTATGAGCCATAAACCCCAACAGGTATTAAGAGTAAGCATCTTGCAATAACCATAATGAATATCAAATAATTATCAACAAGTATCAATGAAAGATAAAATTCAAGTTTGTTCAACATATAGACTTGTAAATAAATGATATTCCATAAGCATAATGATCAAGCAAATCGTCTAGCTTTGGTCATTCACTTAAAATGCATTGATTAAGCTTTAAGTTGATCTCCATTCACCTATTGTTGAGCATTTTTATGAACTTATACTTGAAATAGAGGTTTGATTAATGTAACTAGGTAGGGTTGGCTAAACCTCATCAGGGGGTTTTGTTAAATTCTCTCTTAATTAGGTTTTGATGATAGTAAAAACTCTTAGATATGTTAATATGTGTGTTAAATGTCTAGGTTTGAATTTAATAGAATGTTCTAAAAAAGTTAATTTTATAAGAATATGATGAGAACAAAGTATGAATAGAAGGTATCGTAGAAGTTTGTAAATGATCATAACATTTGTGAATAAGCATTGATAGAAGAAAGTATACAAGGGTGGTTAATAGACATCAAATCATATTTCAATAGAAGAGAGTGTAGCTTATTGAATACATTGTAGAATAGATAGTAGAAAGTCATGTAAAAGTTTGTTTGGATATGTTTTAAAGAACATAAATAGAAGATACTCCTTAGAAGTCTTATAACAATAAGAGTAGAATGTAGTGTAAAGATAAAATTACAAAGCAAGATAGTTTTCAACAAATGAAGTACTAGAAGAAAGTATAAAAGATTTGATAGTTTCAAGTAAGTAATAATAGTTTCAAAACAATTATAAAACTAAAATGGATTTAAATATTCGGAAAGCTTTGCACTAATAGTTAAACATATTAAGATAATGTGTTTGATTCGTTCCATTGATGTTGGACATATATCATTGGGGGTTTTATTTGTGAGTCCTTAAAAATTGTGTTTATGACAATCGAGCATATCTTTAGGATCTTTAGGAAAAATTATTTGATTGAGTTCAAACTTTATGATTAAAATAAAAAAGTTAATTGAAGTGATTCAGTGAAGTATAAAGATGTTAGGATAGGTTGAAAATAATTTTATGCAAAAAGAATCATATTTGAGTAATTAAGTGTAATTTAAGAGTAAAATCGTAATTTCGAATATATAAGCAATAAATCGATAACGCGAAACTAATTGATGACTAAATTCTCCATATTTTTAGGAGTCTATAGGAATTTTCAAGGAATTATTTGATAACTTAAGCTATTTATTACAAATTTACATAATAAAATAGCTTAAATAACGAACCAATACCCAATTCTAGTAATAATAAGTTAAATTATGACAAATAGTTGAATAAAAACTATCTATTTGTGTACTTATCAGATTGGATAAAAAGCATATTTTTAATATATTTAATGATATTTTAATAATTGAGATATATTATATGTGTATTAGGGTTCGATAATACCCCTATTATAGAAACATATCGACAAATTAGGTAAAATATAGTTTAATAACATAAATTACGTATAGTATGATAATATTTGATTAGATACATATAATTATGTTAAAAACTCAAATTACCCGTTAAAAGTCATCTCTAAAAATAGAATCCGTAATATATGTGATTAAGTCTATACAAATCCAATGACACTATTTTTACTAAAATCGGACAACCTTAGACAATATAATATATAACTCTATAATATTACTAGAATGTATGTATTAGATAACCCTAGTAGAATTGAAACATGATTTAATCAATTAACAATATGTCTCGATACGATCGAAATAATATATTATATGTAATAATATAACTATGTATCTTATTAATAATTAATAACTTAACTCAATATGTATTTAAGAAAAACTATATATTATTATGATAATAAATTATATATATATAACTATTTTAAATAAAACCCTAATATTTTCGTAACTATTGTAAAAATTAAATTTAGATTTTGTGTATATAAGATCCCTCAGTGATCTGACTGTTGATAGCTCGATCAGTAGTGAGAGTCTATACAGATAAATTGGGATTACAGCTTTACCACTTGTTAGCATATTATATTAAAGTATCTAAAGACTTAAGAATATTTTTGTTTATGTTTGTAATTAGTTATGTGTGCGCATGCCATGCGTGCGTGTGATATTTAGTTGTGATAGGAGTTAAACTCTTTGGTATGCTGTTTTGCATGTTCGTATTGTTTTTGTATTGTATGAACTTGTTTGGTCATCCCTAATTATAATTAATAATTATTCGATTACAACGAAACTACATATGCATAACATCTGTTAGAAGAAACGATTAGGAGTGTTAAACTAAATACTAACTTCTTTCAATGAGAATAGCTAAATAGTTATTTTTTCATCCTTAGTTAAATTAAGTGATAGGCGAAGAGGTCGTAATAAGGGTGGGAGTCGTGGTTTGAAAGTGATCATAGGAGAAAGGTGTTCTTTATTGTATAAGTCTGGATTTGATCTGATTTGAGTTACGATAAAGTTTCTTATTTTAGATTAATTCGAATATAATTTTTCTAATTTCGTAATGAACTAAATAATATTAAGTGATGTTATTAAATATAAAACCTAGGATGTCATTCCTGGCGTACATGTACGTTCAATCATGAGAGAAGTCGATGCTTGAAATGGCATTGCTCAAAAGGACTTAGTTCAGGTGTTTCATAACAAGATTTTGTTAAATCTTGAGGTATTTTCTCTTTTTAAGGATAAGGATGTGTAGCTTCACGGAACTTCTAAACTGGAAATTGCGTGAAAAATTTAATTAACGATACTTTTTGGCTTAAAAAGAAAATAATGATACTTTAATGTTGACTTTTCATTTTGCAATTTAGTTTTGTATTTTTAAGTTGATTGTGATTTAATAAAAATTTAGATATTAAATAATCAATCAAATTCAAAATATAAATATTAAATTGCAATTACATCAAAATTATAAACACTAGATTGTAAAATGTTAAAGCTTAGACAATAAAATTTTGGAAAAGAAAAAAAAAAAAGATAGAAAAGGCATGTGGGGTAGTTGGTTTTCCATCCTAGTGTAAATCTAAGATGATAATTTTTGGAAGGATTTCGATAGGTCAATAGCTAAATGGAGTTAGGTATTCTTTTCTTTTTTCTTTATATATATAACGTCTCTAAAGTAAGCTACTTGTCAAAAATAATTTCAGGATGAAAAAAGATAGAAAGTAAGAAAAAAAAAATAAGAATGATGTATTTAATAATAATTGGATTGATTGTTATATCAAAATGTTTTTTGATAAAATATAAAAAAAATAATATAAATTTATTTTCAATTTAATCATTTTTTAAAAAATTTCTTCTTTCACTGTATATCTTTTCTCTTTTATGACTCAAAAAACAAAAATGGAAAGGAAGAGGAATCCTCCAAACTGCAAAACACAAGGCCGGTCAACGCAAGAGGTGTGCAGAGAAAAGGTGCGTGACTTACCACCATATGTCGGCTGAGCCAACATAGTGGCTTTGGTGACGAAGTCGGAGAGTACGAGTGTCATCGGGGAGCACGGGACTTGTGTCTTGAGTTTGGTGCGGTCCTAAGCGCATGTGGCGCAGTGGAATTTGAGAAGGCAAAACAGCCGTACGAGTGGCGGCTCAGAATTCCTTGCGTCATAGGATGATTTAAAGATTAGATATGATGTAGCCGTTGGCGTTGATGACGATAGGTTTTTGGGCTTTCAGCCGGGGTGATTCCTCGGAGACTATCCTTATCTAGGGAAGAAAAAGTGTCTTAACAAATCCTCTAAACTTACCCATATTTTATTTAGGAATGTTTTTTTTTTTTTTTTTTAAATGATAGTATTGATATAGCTTTTGGATACGAGCCTCTTATATCTGTGTAGATCTGATAGGTCTTATAGCCTAAACATAGTAATTATGGACAGACCTAAACTGGGATCATATAAGTTTTAAAAAATATCAATTGTAAATAGGAAATGTATATATTATATGTATATTTTATAAAATAAATATTAACATAATTTTAAATTTGCCAATACCCTTTTTAGTTGTATACTTCTCTATCCATCCCTAATAGTAATTGTTATAATTTTGAATTTTCCAATCCCCTTTCTAACTGTATAATTCTCGATTCATCCCTAAATAGTAACTGCCATGTAGACTTCCCCATCTGCAAGGACATATAAGGCTTCGAAGCATTCACAATGTGTTGCGATTTCTACATTCCCACACTTAGCCGATAATTGAAACATAAGGGTCACCGAAGGGTAAGCACATTTCCTTGGCTGATAATTAACTCTTTCGATCCAAATGATAAATAAAAAATAATACCTAACTCGCAATAAAAACACAATGCTCATATTGCGTGCATTAACATAATCAAACAAATATAAAAGCAAACGAAGCATAATAACAACCAGATTTCTAATATAAAGTACATATGCAACCTGGGCACTGTTAAAGCTTTCCTGAAATTATGCCAAGATTATTGCCGAAACAAATTGAATAGTCATCGAAGTTAGATAAAAGATACATGGGTGAACAATATCCAATACATGTAAACATGAGAGACCTTAATGTGAACAATAAAACATCTATATTATATTACTAGGTAAAGTTAAATTCAAGAACCGGGAAATTAATTTTGCTGGTAGGAGTTGGCTTTTTTGAATTAAATTAAAAAAAAGAAAAAGAAAACCTATGATGTCATTCCTGGTGTACAGGCAAGTTCAATCAGGAGAGAAGTCAATAATTAAAGGATGTCGAAATTGGACAATTCAAAAGGACTTAGCTCAACTGCTTAGTATAGGATTTTCGTTAAATATTGAGGTTTATTCCCTTTTATTTTATGAGGATGCGTAGCTTGACGGAACTTTCTATTTACATCGAAGATACTTTTAATAATATTTTATACAACATAGAGAAAAAAAAAATTCAATGATACTAACTGGTGTATAAGTATTAATAAAATTTTAATACATATCAGTAAATAAATATATATTTTTAAAAATTATCAATTAGATATTCATATATTAAAGTTTTATTTGTTTCTCCATATCATTCATCAATATACATAACATATTAATACCCTTTCTAATAGATAAAAGGAATTCCAAAGTGGATCATACCTTTTATACGTAACATTCCAACTACATTTCAGTACTTAAAGACTTTGCGTTTAGAGCTCCTAATCCATGTGAGTCGGAAATGGAATATTTGCACTTGAATATTTTGCACTTTTAAACATTTTTCCTTAAAAATATTATCTCATATATATATATTATTTGAATTTATTATACATTTAGAGAAAAGGAAATATATATAAACATAACGTTTTCCTATTAACGGACAAACCAGTAAAAGCAAAATAACATTAATAAGCTCGTCATAAAGCAGAGAAAGAACGAGGTGTACATTGTTTTCCATCTCAGGATAGATATTAATATAATCAATTTCGAAAGGATCCAGAAAGTCAAAAACCTAAAGGAGTTAGTGAGGGTTTGTTTGACACCACCCACCCCCCTTCATTGCCTAAAATGCAGACAGGTGCCGTTGATTAGATTAATTGGAAAAAACTTTATATTTTTTTATACACTTTTTCCTTTTCCTTTTCCTTTTAATAAAATATGTAATCATCATTGAAATATATGAAATCTATAAGATTATAACAAGTTCAACGGAAAATTTTTTTTATTTTCTTCCACGTACATTTGAAACACTAGCTATCAGTGTCTATATAATCCAAGGTAAATGGGAAGTTTTAGACCCTAGATCACATTATGTGCTGACTTTTAAGATTGTAACTTATATGCCCCCAATATTTAGTGATAGCTATCCATTATTTTCTTCGTATATCCTAATATATATTTTTTTTCTCAAGTACTATTATAATAACCAGCGAAAAGGGGAAATCAAACGATATCTTAACATCTTTTACAACCCTTTATTTCATTTCCATGAAATTATGTTTGAATTTTAGATACCTTATCCTCTAAACCAACCCACATAAACTTTTGTTTTTCCTGCCAATTCGGATTAGAAATGTTCATTGACCAAATATCTATATGCAAATTGAATTGTTTTATGATTTGCAATTTTCCTATTTAAAAGGGGAACGAATCATAAAATTCGACATCAAAGGAATGGTGGCTTTCAGCCTTCATTCATAATTCATAGTTCCTGCCTCCAATTTAGACTCAGATAATTAATCAAGTAGGTAGGACGGCTTATACATCACATAATTACATATGCAGTTTTCATCCAGAAAATTCGCATCCTTATAAACTAATACAAAATAAGTTTAACTTTACAGCGATAATATGGTAAAAATTATTATAATATAGTAGTATAAATATTAATCTCAATAAAATATAATAAATATAGTAAAAATTATTGTAATATAATAGTATAAATATTGATCTCAATAAAATATAGTGAATTTGTTCTCTACTTTCAGCAAGTTATAATGTTATATTATTATTTGGAAAAAAGAAGAAGTAAATATGGGCATGAAAATTAAAAAAGAAAAAAAAAAGGAATGGTGTAAAACATAACCCCGTGAATGTAGGTCCCATCTTTATTTTTTAGAAGATAGGTTTTACTATTTATTTTATTTTTTATTTATATTAATTAAATCTAAATTGATAAATAAATTATAAATTTAATTATTCAAATTTAAAAAAATGAAAATGAATCGAAGGATTGACGGCAAGACTCGTCCCATCTTCTCCGTAAACGAAGGAGTTATGCAGACAAAAGGCGTGTCGCTTACCACCATTACGTCGGCCTAGCCTATGCGGCGGGTCCAGTGACGAAGTCGGAGAGTACGTGTTTCGGAGAACACGAAATCTATTTTACTTTGGTGCGGTCCTAGACACACGTGATGCAGTTGGTCCACAACGTGCGTGATGTACTTGTAACTGATCTACGTATGCATACACGTGATATGAATTATTCAACAAACGTTTTTCGTTAGAGATGGGGTTTGGGGTTCAACGGAACTGATTCCACGGAGACCGTCCTTAATCAGGCAAGAAAAGGTCCACTTTTCATCTTCTCTAAAACAGCCTAGGCTACAAAGTTAATCGAAAAAGGTGCAAGTTGGTTGGGTCCTTTCTTCTCTTCCAGCGAATTGCTCGTCGTATTTGTAAGTTATGCCGAAAATGGTTCAGCATGAATGTGAAGCAAGTTTTGTCGGATTGTGAAATTTTAGTGGGCCTACATGATTGATTTGATCAGGCTTCAAGATCAATTCTAGACGTTACCATGTGAATGTGTAACAAGTTGTGGTCTCTGTCTCTCCCTATTTCTCTCTCAGCGAAAGAAGAGGGCACGCTTTTTCAACCATTTTATGGGTAAATTTCTAGCTAAAATCATGTTTACCTTGGTGTACGCAATTGCAACGTTTTATTCAAAAACATGTTTCGCTTCTGCAAATTTACCCTTATTTTATTCAAAAACACGTCTCGTTGTGGAAGCCCATAGCTCATAAGGGGTGTATATTTATTACATTCGTCCCTCCTTACATTCTTTATATAATGTATAACACAATAAAAGAAACCTTATGTTTCAATAGTTTATTCACTTGTTAGTGAAGCCTCTTCGGAATCTAGTGTTTGGAGAAATTATAAATATGATCTCAGATATCTATATCTTTTATTATTTTTTTTTAATAATATACATATCTTAATATTATGGGCCAATCATTCTATATTAAGGATAGGGATTGATATGGTTCAATTTTTTTTTATAATTTTAAACCAAATTGTATGGTTCGGATTATGAATATTTTTAAATTATAAATTTTGTTTTGATTCGATTTGGTTTATGGATTGAATTGTATTCTTTAGTTTAAGAAAGTATATTTGTATAATATAATATCATATGCAAAATATTGAATTTGTTTAATAATAATATAAGTATTAATATTGTGATAAAGGTTTATGAAATTGATATTCATGTGACTAAAATTTTTTAAATATTTATTAATAGCTAATTTTATTATAAAAACAACATATAGTATAAATTTTGAGTTAAACTATATATATATACATATATAATTTACACATTATAATAATTAAATGTTCAATATATATATATTTCAATAAATGTGAATTAATTTTTTTTAAGTCTTGTACTATAACAAAAGAAACTCTATAGTTATTGTTGTTGGTGGATTTTGGTAATTGGAATTATCTTGTAAAGATAGGAAAAGCTCTTGATATTGAGGCTAGTCCAGTACAGCTACTTTGATACCTAAGTTAGTGAATAAGAGTAAAGGAAGTTAAGTGAGTGGTAAGGAGTTATCAAATTTCTCTTATAGTATTTTTTTTTCTCGTATTTATAGGCGAACGTTGTATCTAAAGTAGCAGTTATTGAAATGATTACTGAGATAAATAAAGGCCTCTTGATTAGACACATTTCGGAAATGTAGAAAGAGTTGATAGCTATGTAATATAACCATGTCAGTTGATAACTGTTTGCACCACTTTACTCTATTTAAATCAAATGTTGGTTTATATTACTCAGCATCAGTTGAGAATTGAGTTACTCATCATGTTGATGTTACTTGGCACAGCTAGGGATAGAGTCTCTTAACATTTAGGCAATCAAGTAGTTAAGTGATGGAAATTCGACTATCAGCATTTACCCCTTAACTACCATGGTCCAGTATTCGACTAAGCGAGTAAACATCTTGATGTTTTGTAGGGTCAAGTAGGGAATAATTTCTTAAATGCTAAGTAATCAAAAAAGTTTTTTGATTTTCGAGAGACGGATCTTGTCCTATGCGAAAGGTCACAACTTTCAATTTTCCCACTTGTTAGAAGCTAAAGCGATGGTACGAATAACAATTGTCACATTAGCCATAATTATACCGTAAGCCATAATAATTGTCAGGGCTTTGGCAACCGTTGAATCTCTATCTTAGAACACGCGGCAATAATCTGTGCCATCTTCTATTTAGTACGTCATTTCCAACAAAGCATTTAAAAGTTTTTCAATAGCAGAATCAAACTTTACATCACATTCATAAGCTTTCTCTTACTTTCGATATTTTGTCTTCAATTTCAAACTCTTCAAATGTTCTGAATTTGTAACCAATTAGGTATGGTTCGTAATATAATTCATCAACTTATCCTTTTGGATTTTGAAACAACAAAGATTGAGGCCACCCCACCCCCCCCACCCCCCCCCCCCCCCCCCTACAAAAAAAAAAGGAGTAAGACAGCGCGTTCCTCGAATAGTTTGGTTGATAATGTGTTGGAGTGGTTGGATAAACTTACCAAAATAAATTCCATTGTAGTAGATACCTACTTAGATGATAAGGAGGGAAGATCTGTAGCTAGGTATCTGTATAATAATATAGTCTACTTTTGAGATTTGTCAAATGGAGTAGTTAGTGCCACCAATAAGGTCCTTAATTCGAAATATAATAAGTATTGGTATGACCTTCCAGGGGTATGTAATCTTAGGAGGTCAAGAGAAGAGGAAAGAATGTGTTTTCCAAAGGAGCGTGAGTTCCACACCTATTTGAAGTATCTTGATTTTGGACTACGCTTCCCTTTATCGGCATTCATCAAGCAATTCTTTAATTATTTTTGAGTCGTGCCAAATATGTTTTCATTAAATACATATTGACCTCTAGTAGCTTTCAAAATAATCTATGAAAAGGTTGAAGTTAGGGCTATACCTTAACTGTTCCGATACTTTTTTACAATTAGGAGGCAACTTGATTGCTAGTATTTTGCCGCTACGAGGCGTGGGTGGAAGTTCATGGATGGGTTGGAGTCTAAGATCCATAAGTGGCATGACAAATTTGTGTTTATAGTTTCAGATAAGGAGTCGAATTTATGGATTCAATGGACTAACCCAATTCACACTAAAGACATAGAATTGATGCCAAATAATGCCACTACGACAAAGAAGATTCAAGAAAGGGGGAAGAACAAAATGTTCTTCTAGAATGCTGAAAGAATAATAAGGTGTTATGAAAGCAGAGAGCCAATCTTTTTTGAGAAAGAAGGTACGCTAATGAGTAACTGCCGTACCAAGTATAACTATAAGAGGAAAGCTGTTCTTGTGACTTGGGGGATGAATTGTTGCCTTTGAGCTTTGTTAGGTATGGAGAATGTAAGTTTTTTCTTATTCCTCACATGAATATTAATAAGTTCACTTCATATTGTAGACATGGGAGCTGATGAGGGAATCCTGCTAAGTTATTAGCTCAAGTCAAAGCCAAGAGGTCAAAGGCTGACAAGCGTATGACTACTATTGTAACTACCACTTGGCTGATTGCTATTAAGAAAGTAGCAAAGGATGGTGTAGTGAAGCAGGCACCAGCCGAAAAAAAGACCTCCCAACAATTATAGGTTGGTTGAAGGTCCACAAACTAAGGCACCTCTAGCTGAGAATGTTCCATCTACTGCAGAATCAAGAAAGGGTAGCCAAGCAACCTAACCACACAATGAGGTTGATACCACCACTATTGCTGAGGGGTTGTCAATGGTGATGGAGGTAGTGTTGAGTAGTAAGGAACTTATCGGTCAACCCCTTGCCAAGAGGTCCAAAGAGTTGGATCAAAGGACGAAGGAGGTCATGTGTAATAAAGCTCTTAGCATCAATAGTGCCAAATTTGTCCTCAACACCGATGTTAGCGAGTACTTCGTCTTGTGTTGGAGCCACAATGTCCTACATACAAACTCAGCCTTAGGTGATAGGATGAAATCTTTGGCCTTGATGGAAAGAATTATTCTTACTAAGGACATAGAGATTACGAAGAAATATGTTGATAGGGTCGGCAGTTGTAATAAGGCTCATATTGCGGCTAAGCTGTATGATGTAAGTACCTATTGCATCCTTTCAACTGTTAGATTTATGTAGTTACTAGTACTTCTATTTGTTTTCAGTTAAGCAGCTATGTTCTAATGGCTTTGGACGAGGTTGACAAAGAGATGGAGAAGATAATAACAATAATAGTATTCATGTATTCTATTAGGTCATCTAGAATATTCATTATTCTATATCGACTTATTGTAGAAAGTTGAGGATATGTATAACTCCTTGAAAGCCCAAATTACTGCTGTCGAGAATGTAAAAATAAAGGCCGAGATAGAGGCCATAAAGTATTAAGAAGAATTGGATGCTAAGAAGTTAGCACAAGTATTAGCTACCAATGAAGTCTTGAGCCTTAAGGCTAAAGATGAGGATCAGTATAAGGAAGCTAAAGGCTTGAGAGAGGAGCTATAGAAGAAGAAAGAAGAGTGTTGGGGTTTGGGCCAGACACTCAGTTCTATGAGTAATGAGGAAGACAAACTCTGGATGTAGATTAAGGAACTGGAGACTAATAATGCTGGGCTACAAAGCTATGTTGCTGATTTAGAGGAGGCCATGAGGAAAAGATTATCTATTGAAGAGGCGCTTGAAATTGTCACTCTTAGTTGGCAATACAAAAGACTATTGTTGAAGAAGTTGTTAGAGGGGGTCCAGGTGGTGAAGGAAGAGATCCTTAAATTTCATGCTAACTATGATCTCTCATGCTTGGATTTTGCCGATATAGATGACAAAGTTAGCAGCTATGACGAGGGAGATGGTTAGGATCTAGGTGTCGAGATCATTGCACATGATGAAGATAAGACTCATGCCAATGATCTTGGAGATGACAAGGATTGTCTATCTAAAGAAATCCCCTACGAGTGCAAAGAAAAATCTACCTATTCCCAAACCCCAAGTACCAAGAAGGAAATATGCTTCGGGAAGGCCCTCATTTTTTATCAACAAAATACTTTTGCTCGATCCAAAAATAAGTCATAGGATTGTCTCATAGTTTTATCTTTCGTATGAACTATACTGAGTTAAAAGGCCGAAAGTTGTAATTTGTAATTATTTTGTGATGAACGAGAGTTGTCTTTTAGCATAGCTTTGAGTATTTCTAGCATGTTTTATTTCACGTACTCTATTGTCACTTGGCATATTTTATTTTACACGCTTAATTCTTTTAGCATGTTATATTTTACACGCCTAACTCTTTCAGCATGTTTTATTTCACATACCTAATTTAAGCATCTTATTGATATTATCCGTTAGTCATTGAGATGTAGGTTAGCCGTTTTACTTGACTATAGAATCAATTTATGAAGTTCATTAACCGTGATAGGCTTGAACTTACTAACTCGTCAGTCATAAATTGATCTAGAAGGAAAATGAAACTTCAAATATAATTGTCTCACAAATAAGTGGGCTATTACCTTACAAAACAAACAGAAGTGAACATCATCAAAGGAATCAATTGAAATAAAGTTTTAAACTCTTGGCATTTTATACACGAGGGATGATTGATTTATCCAACATTTCTAGTTGATAGGCCCCTTCGCCAATGACTTCTTGGACCTTAACAGGATCTTCTCAATTTGTGTCGAGCTTTCCTTGACTTTCTCACGCTTCAGTTGCTTCTAACTTTTAGCAAACCAAGTGCTTAGGTTGAAAAATCTTATGCTTTATTTTTTAGTATAATACCTAGCTACTCTATGCTAGTATGTTGCAACCCTTACTTTTGCAATATCTCTAATTTCTTTAATTGTGTCCAAATTTAGAGTTTTATACGAATATGAGTCTTTTTTCGAAAAATATTACGGAAAAGGACCTCTTTTGAAAAATATTACTGTTATGGTATAGTAAAGGCATGTATACTGCATGCACCTTCATTGTTTGAAAGAAAAAACAAGTATAGTGAAGGCACAGTACCTTCAGTACACCTATATATTGAGTCCATCGATGGTCGGTAAGTATGATGAGTAATATACTTCCAACCATAAATTGTAAATTGAATGAAAAGTTAGATACAGAAATCAATTGCATAAAGTCACAATTAATGGAATGCCTTAACAAAGATAGGAAGTAAGAAATCGATCGGCACATGAAATGATCATACGAGTTAGTGTTATAGGAAAAAATAATTGGAAATTGTAATGCTCGAGTAAATAAACAATGCATTGAACTACAATCTCTGATGAAAAGTAAATTATATTTGGAATTAATTAGTATATACACAAAATGTCAATACAATGGCCAAAAAAGGAGAAAAGAAAAAAATAGACAAAACATATCTATTGTTGCCTATGCCGTGTGAAGGTCTGCATGGTATGAGAAAGAAGTGAATGCCTCCGTTTATCCTATGACTGCATAGGCTGAGGTATTGGATCCTCAAGATCAAGTTCCCTAAGAGGAATTGGGTTGGTTAGAGGTTCTAAATGCAGTTGAGTGACGTCTTTAGCCATGGATAACCATATAGGGGTGAAACATCGCTTTTGAGGTGCTAGTTAAGTAGCAAGATCAAGGTGTTGCTGGAACTCGAGAGTCATATAAGAGCTAGATCCAGCCTTAGAGCTGGATTCGGTACCCAAAGTGGAGGCAACTCCTGATACGAGGATTGTGTTATATCCCCAGCTAATTTGCCTTAGGTTAATGGAATGATGCCCATGTGGTGGGATATTGTCATTGAGGTCCGCCTAACGACATCTCAATCGAACCTTACCTCCTTGAACCTTAGCTTTACCCTTAGGTGGTGCATGAAGAGCTGACATATCTTCATCTATAGGTGGTCCTTACTCCCCACTGTAGTCTAATGGGGTGGCTTATATACACCCTCTTACTATGGGTAGAGGATGAGGCCACTGTATCGCTCAACAAAATGAAGTATCCCATCTACAATACTTAGTGTTATAGGATAGTCAGGCGTCAGGCGTACACTTTTGGGTGAGTCTACCTAAAATAAGTAGAAAAATAGTTGTTAGTATATATAATAGAAAGTATGTATGAGTGCAAAAAACTAATGGATGATTTTAGATGTACTTACCAACCGATCGATGATAGCTCTCTAGTGTATAACGTAATGCTGGGTGATTTGTCTGTACCATGACCAATAACTCTTGTCAACCCCTCGAGGACCCTAAATGTGTACTAAGAATCCATATCTCTATCCCCAAGCCTAGATGTACACAGAGTATGTATTGATCTAGTCAACATCTGTCTTACCTCGGAGGTTTAGCTGGTGGAGCTACTCAGAGGTGTTGACATCTTGTGGTATATAATGATATCCACTAAACTGTTGAACAATACGGTTTGGAAAGCACCACTTAATGATGTGGGAACATATGAGTGGTACTTAAGCGGTCCAAATATGTCGCCCAGCAATGCAAAAGTGAGGCAACAACTGTAGTAACTCCTTCGTATAAGACTCCCAAACAACCTAGCGGGCACAAAAAAGAAGAAACAATTAGTGAAACAACGAAGGTTAGCACTTACTTTCGTTAGAAGGATAGCAAAGATGATAACTTATCATATAATATTTGCTGCATCGTCAGCATGTTAAACACTGTGCGGTACGCATTTACTACATGCATTAGATGTTGAGCAGTATCTCGTACTATCCTCCATCTCGCTACCAATGGCTTATCTTCGTTGATAACAAACCCGTATCAACTAAGGGGAGCGACATGTGGGAATCTATCCCAAGCCTATACCTAAAGTAGAATCGCTACCTCTCTAAGCTCATGAGCATCAGATGACAAGGTAAAGCACTGTTGTTGATACAACCATGTTAAGCAAGTGTCGCCCTAATTAAACTGCTTAACTATAGGAAATCCTCCAACAATGGTAGGAACATCAGGTAAATAAGATGGGAGGATTTATCCAAAAATATGAATCCTCCTATCAGGCTGAAAATGTATGTACGTGCATACCGTCGGACCGTTTTGCCATTCACCCTATGGAAAAGCACCAAAAAGTGCTTTTGCAATTATGTAGAGATAAACGAGCACCCTTCATCTAAGTAGGTTGCATGTCCAGCAGTCTCTCCCCTACATCAGTTTAGCTCTCCTTATCATCTGTCTTTATCCAACCCGCCACTTGAAACCCTTAATTGGAAGTCTAAGCTGGACCTCAACATTTTGCAGTGTGATGGTCGCCTCTCCAGTGGGTAGGTGGAACGTGTATGTCTTGGGCCTCCATCTCTTAACTAGAGTCGTAATTAGATGCCAGTCTAACATAATAAATGGAAGTTTTGCAATTCCCTAGAACCCAGCCTCCCATACGTAAAGCTCCACCTTAGGATGTATAGGAATATCCCACTTATCCTTATGTAATGACATATTGCTGTGCTGCACTCGTAGTGCATAGGTAGCTTCCTACATAAACATTCAATGAAGTTAGTAAGTAACGCATTTTTAATGAAAAATTTAATTATAAATGATAATGACATTACTTACCTTACCCTCCCAAACGGCCTATGAATGGTGACTGGCTTGCCTCATAAGTACGCATGGATCAATAGGTCTCGGCTCTATTAATCCTGCGAACATATACAAACATGTTTAGTAAACAAAAAAAAAAAGAAAAAGTGCATCACATTATACTTATGCATGCATTATAATGTAATGCCTATATAGAAAAGGAATATGTACCAGCTTTATTAATCTTCACACACCTCCTCCTATTATGTCCTTCTCGACCACATGCACTACATTTAGTTTTGTCTGATCGCTCTCAAACATCCATCTCCATGTGATATTGCTTATGCCTAGGTTTACCTTTCTTTTGTAATAAGTCAATGTTTGAGTGGAGATAAGGGAAGCTAACTTACAGCTAGTTTAGCTCATCACCAATCGAGTAGAAATGAGCTCAGTAATAATCTATTTGGTTTGCCCACTTATACCATAGCCCTATTGCCGATTTACTATCCACCCTAATGCTTGTAGCAGTAGTAGCACATGCATAGGAGTAGGAGATCCTATAGATTTGTCACTTCCGACAAGTGCATGTACGAGCCTTGAAGTCAATTGTATGTGTCCTTCCTCCTCCCTTTAAGCCTATCCTCCTCATTCAACTGCTAGTTAAAATCTCAAGAAGATCGTTCTGGAAGCTAAATGAAATGACTTTATATGCACTAGCCCTCCTTCTCCAAGTTTCATACATCTTTAGAGTGTAATCAATGTAGATCTTGCTAAAATTGATTGCCTCTTTAGCGTCCTTATGCCTTTCCTTCAAGTAGGCGACACAGTTGTAAAATATCTTCTTCACTATTGCAGTGACAAGTAATCCACACGCTAATTTCAAAATGGAGTTATAACTCTTGATAATGTTTGATGTCATGTATCCAAAATGATAATATCCATCATATGTAAGAGTCCACCTGTTCAAATCAACATTGTCGAACTACGCGGGAGCATCCTCCTTAGCCTGTGCTAACTTCTCCATGAAACATTTGAATTTCCTTTCCTATGCTTGAACACCTGTAAACCATACAAGTTTCTTGCACAATTGGTTTTTGTAGACTTTATTGAAGTTACTAGCAATGTGTTGTAGACAATATCTTTAAACTATAAACGGTGGCTGCTAGCTTACTGATGGTTCCTTGTACATGGAATCAATATTGGATGCCTTGTCGGATATAAGACATAAGGTTTCCCCCTTTTAGCCAACTACACGCACTTTAAGCTTCCATAGGAACCACTGCCAAGTTTCTGCTGATTTTGTGTCAATATGAGCAAATGTTAATGGAATTATTGGATTGTCTTCATTCATGCTACAAGTTACCAATAACTTATGCCCATAATTTTCGTATAAGAATGTGCCATTGACGCATACAATGGGTAGACAGTATTTGAAGGCTTCTACACAACCCAAATGTCTAGAAAACCCACTTGAACGGAGACTAACCTTTCTTTGGTGAACTATTCCAGCCCCAATCCACTTGTGTTTCTAGATTGCTCAACTTCATTGCATTTAATAGTCTCGGTAACTCATTATACAACTTCTCCCAATTACCATAGACCATTTGAACAACCTTCCACTTAGCTTCGAAAACTCTTCTATTGCTTACTGTGTATCCGTACATAGCTTGCACGTTAGCTGTAAGATTAGGTATCTTAACATCAGGGTTTCCTCGTACACTATTGATGAATATCCTAGCCATTATGTTGTTGTTGAGCTAAGGATGATCCTAATTCATCATCGGGTTCACACAAGTGTGTGGACCCTCTAGAATTGCTATTTTGAAAAGACCCTCTACTTTCTTTAAACAAGCCCGTAGCCTCTACTTATAGCCCTGTTCTTTCTTGTTATAGCAGATTGCATATACAGTCGATTTTGAAATGTCCATATGAAAATCACAGTGGTTCCTTAGGTGGAACAACTTCATTGCATCTCTGAGATCCTTATTCATGTTGAAACGAATACTGATACTCAATTCATTGGAACATCTCTCTCAAATGTTACATAGCTACTGCCATTATATCGGCTGTTGTAAAATGAGGTAGGATCTCTCACAAGCCTGTCTATTGGTTCATTTATAGGTAGAAAGTCTTGAAACTGCCTGCTAGACAATACTTCACCAGTATGATGATGGAGCCAGCTCGGGCCATCTTCGCAAAATGGGCAGACCGACATATTGCTCCAAACAATGTATGGTCTCACTTGGGCCTCTCCGAAATCTTTAGCGTGGTCATCTTTGAGGCCAACATCATCCTCATCACCACCCACATTTGCCTCATCCTCCCTATCATTGTCGACATTTATGTCCATATGCATGCTCTCTACATACGGATTATAAGACTCTTTATGTTTGATAATAGGACCCAATGCTTTGTTAAGCTGCTTTTCTATGATATTTACGTGCTTGTATTCAGAGAAATCTATGTACGGTTCATTTGACTGATCCACGTTTGTTTGCTTTGCACCGATCATTGTTGAATGTACATTGAGATCCGAAAGGGTTGGATTGTCTAGCTCATCCTAGGCACTCGATTCCCCAATCTACCTTATGTATACTTCTTGAATACTTCGTTCCCTAAATGACTCAGCCATCTTAATGAAATTCTCAACATCCTCATTATTTCTAATAGTCATCAACTTGCAGGCAACTTTAGCATTATGGAAAAATGGATGCTTATGCACAAGTTCAACACCACTTTGGTTAACTCCGGTGCATCCGCAAATTCTCTAACTAAAATGGGAGAAGTTCGAATCCTTCTTAATCTTCAACTTCTGAATAGGCTTCCTGTCATACTTCGGCCCCCAACTACCCATTACAATATTTCTGTTCGCATAAACAATAACTTTCACATAATTTGTCATTTCCACTCTAGTAATGCTACGATGAACCGAATATTTAGATTACATTAAAAATTTCATCTATACACCGAGTGACAACTTTACAAAATTCACTAAATCATCTTGTTAAGCTACGTTGCGTACTACCTAACTTTAACTTATTAATTCGACCCAGTACATTACAAATGCTAAAATACACACACATACACACATACACACAAAATAGTTTCCAATTTCCTCCTACATTCCCAGATTTTTCATACCTACATTTGTATAATCTATCTACTGAAATATAAAAATTGTCTTAATTTAGACCAAATATAATAATTTTTCTTGAAATATCATTAATTTACACAATTTATAGTACATCTATGACTACGAAATAAAGCAACAACTTTTTTCTAAAAAAAATATTACATAATGTGGATTACTACTAAGATTACAAAAAAAAAATCGTAACTGTAAGTTATGGATTATTACCTATTTTAAATGTACACTAGTGTTAAAAAATGGTCGAGTACTTCAACTATGGGTTTCTTCTCATTTTCTCTCTGTTTTAGAAATTTCATAAATTGATAGGAGAGAGAATGGAGTTTGGCCACACCGATTGGGGTATTTATAGGTGATGTACTGAAGACGCAAGTAGTTGAAGAAACATAGGTAATGAAGGTGCATGTAATTATTAGTAATATTTTTCAAAAGGAGCCCTTTTTCCATAATATTTTTCAAAAAAGAACTTGTATTCATATAAAACTCCCAAATTTGTTGTTAATCCAACTTGATTAAATCACATCAAAATTCTGCGTTTGTAGATTAAGCAGATCCAACTCAATCCACAAAACAACTTCTGTGCCATATACTAACCTGATTTCCCGTGTTGCGGTTTTATGTGTGGTTCAGTACCTTCATAAGACATCCGGCAATTTATCAGTCCATTTCCCCTTAACTTGATTAACTTTCCTCTTTAAGCTATGCAATATAATCTTGTTGATAGCTTCAACTTGGCTATTCGTCCGAGGGTATACTACAGACGTGTAGTTCAGGCGAATACCATATTTCTCATAAAATGCTTGAAACTTGTTGTTGTCAAATTGTAGGCCATTATCCGTGATTATCATAAAAGAAATCATAAAAGAAACTCTAAATCTCAATATTACGGAGTTGAAAACAAATGCCTCCACTTTTTGTTTAGCGATCTTTGCCACTACCTTAGCCTCTGCCCATTTTGTAAAATAATTCATAGCAACAATGACAAATTATTGCTGGGTGGTAGACTTTGGGAAGGGTCCGAGAATATCTAACCCCCACTAGGTAAAGAGCTAAGGACTAGATAGGCAACATAATTCAGTTGAAAGTGCATGACTCAGTGCCTTATGCTTCTAGCATTGTGGACAATGCCGAATAGCTATCTTTGTATCTTTTTTCATGGTTGGCTAATAATAGCTGAGTCACAATGTACGGACATACGATGTATGTGCTTTTACGTAGTTACTGCATACACTATCGTATAGTTCAAATAACACTCGTTGGGTATCTCTTAGAGGAAGACATCAAAGATAAGGTTGTGATATGCTATATTTGTATAGCTGACCATCATCAGCGTGTAATTTGCATCTTAATAAACTAATCTTCGAGATTCTTTCTTGTCATTAGGGAGAATGCCTTCTCTCAAATAATCTATGAAGGGATCCATCCAAGACTCCTCTCTTGAGCAAGGAGCTAATTCACAGCTCTACGAGATGGTAGATAAACTTTTTTGTGGTAGAAATTTGACAAAAAGTTTGTCAGTTAGGTTAGGGAAACTTATCAATAGCAATATTCTTACTTCTAGGAACCTCGTGGATTGAAAAAAATCGAAATTCTTCTATGAGCATTTGTATCATCAAAAGGTACTTGCTCATTTCTTCTTCCCTTGCCACATAATTTCTTGTGACTTGATTCACCACTAGTTATGAATCAGAGAACACTTTTAGTTCCTTGACACTAATCTCTTTTGCTAATTTCAGTTTGGCAATTAAAGCTTTATATTCTACTTCGTTGTTGTTGGCTGGGAATTCGAATTTTAAAGCATAATTAACTTTGATGTTGCGGGGGCCTTGAAGAATAAGGCCCACAGTACTTCCTTCTCTTGTGGAAGAACCATCCACATAAAGGTACCATACGGGTCTCTTGGCAATATCCACATTATTTTCCTCACTAGTGGACTTAGCTAAAAAATTTGCCAAGACTTGTGCTTTTAATGCCATTCTGAGTTTGTACTGTACACCATAAACACTTAGCTCTAGGGCATATTTCATTATCCTCTTGAAAGAGTTTGGCCATTACAATGCTTGCCGTAATGGCTAATCAGTGAGGATTACGATTTGGTGAGCTTCGAAATACGGTTTTAATTTCCTTGTCAAGAAAATCACTACTAAAACAAACTTCTCAATTTTTGTATACCGATGCTCTGGCCCTTGCAAGACATGACTCACATAATAAATGAGTCAATACTCCCTGCCATCAATTCGAACCAATATTGAAGAAAGAGCTCGGCAGCTGACCGATAAGTACCAATATAAATTCTCTCCAAAGATAAGTGTCAAGAATATCGGAGGTGATGCAACGAATTTTTTGAGATCATTGAAGGCCCTTTCATAATCATCAAATCATTTGAACTCTTTCGGATTTTTTAAGATTTTAAAGAATTCTGTGCACCTATCTGCATTTCATGACATAAACCGATTAAGGACAGCTATTTGCCCGATGATTTCCTCTACTTCCTTAACCATATGAGGAGATTTCATGTTTATTATCACCTCAATTTTTCTCAAGTTGGCTTCAATGCTGTACTGAGTCGCCATATATCCTAAAAACTTTCCTAAAGTTGTGCCAAAAACACACTTCTATGGATTAAGCTTCATGTTGTATCTCCTGAGAGTAGCAAATGTCTCCTCAAGATTAGCAAGATGCCGATCCTTTATCACACTCTTCACAATCATGTCGTCGACATATACTTCAACATTTCGATGGATCTAGGGTTTGAACATCTTGGAAACAAATTTTTAGTAAGTTACATCAGCGTTTTTCAGCCCAAAGGGCATCACCGTATAACAGTACGTTCCAAAATTGATAACAAATGATGTGTGAACTTCATCCTCTTTATCCATCCTAATTTGGTTGTAACCTAAGAAAGCATCCATAAAAGAAAGCAATGCATGTCTAGCAGTCGTATCTACCATCTAATTGATTTTTGACACTAGAAAACAATCCTTGAGATAAGCCTTATTGAGATTCGTGAAGTTTATGCACATGTGCTACTTACCATTAGACTTCTTAACTAGCATACAGTTGGCTAGCCAAATTAGATAAGGCTTTTCCCGAATAAATCCCACCTTTAATAGCTTCTGGACTTCTTCTTTTATGACTGCTTATCTCTCAAGGGCAAAATGCCTTTTCTTTTATTAGATCACCTCCATGTTCGAATCAATCTGTAACTTATGTACCATAATGTCTTTAGGGATACCTGGTATATCCGAAGGGGACCATGCAAATACATCATCATTATCTTGTAAGAAGCTAATCAAACTTTGACGAATGTTTGCTAACAAGGGTTTCCTTATCTTTGTTGTTTTCTTAGGGTCATTTCCTAAAGAGATTTCCACCGTATCATTTTTGACATTTTCTATGCCGACTAACTTTCCTTTTAAATAGGTTTCTACTTGAAAAACTTTTTCTCGTCTTAAGGCCTTCGTACATAAAGACCTTGCCAATTGTTGATCCCCTTTGCACATGTCGACTCCCATAAGAGTTGGGAATTTGGCTTTGAGATGAGCAATGGAAGGGACAATGCCGAATAGATGTTGATACGGCCTTCCTATGATCATGTTGTATGGGGATCAACATTTGACGACGAGAAAGTCCACTTTATCTTCTGCAACATTCTTGTCATCTCCAATCTGGATTGGTAAAGAGATCACTCTGGTTAATTGAACGAGTTGATTATTGAAGGCATACAAATCATATTTATAAGATCTTAGTTGTGCTTTGTTATTTTGTCTCATCTGGTCAAAAGTGTGTTGAAAAATGATGTTTATTGAACTTCCAATGTCAACAAGAATTTTTTTGACCTCAAAGTTGGCAATTTTTGCACTGATAACAAGTGTATCATCATGCAGCCTTTGGATGCCCTCAAAGTCTTCCTCTGTGAAAGAGATTGTATTGTCAATCTTGAATTTCTTGCCTTAGATGTTATAGACATAATTTTTGGTGTTAATCAAACTTGAAGAGCTTGATTGGCCTATAGCAGGTCCATCGACAATAGTATTGATTGCTCCATTGGGCGCTTTACTGGAATTCCAGTCCCTTACATCTCTCTCGGCAATAGTTGGCCGAGTGTCATTCACTTATTCCTTACATCTCCTCTAAGATGGTCTCTCAATATTCTCAACATCATGTGTTAGGAACTTGTACAAATGCCTATATTAAATTACGTCATTGATTGCATTCTTGAGTTAGATGCATTTGTTTATGTTATGACCTTTGTTGCAATGGAAATTATAGTACTTATTAGAATTTCTCCTTGAGGGATTTCCTCTCATTCTTTTCGGCCATTACAGAATGCCTCTCTGCCCATGTACCTCCATTAATATATCTGAAATTAGATGATTGATAGGTGTATAGGATGAATATGTTGGAATCCTTGGTCTCTTTCTCTTGGCATTCAAACTTTGATTGTCATTTGTCTAAGTCTATCTTTTATACTTCCCTTATTGTCATTTTTCCTATCTCTTTTGTTTTGATCGGCTTCTGGCTAAGCCTTTATGTTATCTTCTTATTGAATGTATGAGGTAGCCTTAGCCTTAAACTTGAACTCAATGAAAGTTCTCGGCTTATTCTTTGCAAGAGACTTAAAAAAGTCTCCATGGGGCTTAACTTCATCAATTATGGTGTTGAAGGCCATATTTATAACCAACTATGGGATTTGGACTATCTCAACCATAAACCTGGCTAAGTAATCTCTAATTGACTTATTTGGATCTTTGTTTGATTGTGTTAAGGATTGAAGAATCTTTAACATGAAGATTGCTTGCAAGGAAGGGCTAAAGAAACACTTTTGCTAGTTCGAAGAAACGGGAAATGGTGTTTAGTTTTAAATGTTTGAACCATGTACTAGTTACATTCCTCAAGGTTGAGGGAAAAGCTTAACAGGCCATTGCATTGCTTAAATTATGCAACTTGGCCAATGTATGGTAGTATTCTAAATGATCTTCAAGATCTTTTGTCCTATCATAAGTTTTAAATTGTAGCGGCTTGATGTACCTTGGTATCACTTCCTCCAAAATCTCGAGAATTAAATGGCTCTTCTTAATTTAGAGTTACTTACTCGTTACAGCAGGGGTGCTAACATGCGAGGGCTTGACATGATGCACTTGTTTTAGTTGCTTACCCTTGTTAGTTTTCTTAAGAGTAGGAGCTGAAGGTCCCATAGTAACCTTAGCTTGCTTTTTTGGCAATTTCGGTGAATATATTGAATCATTATTATTCTCAACATCATTGTCGCTGTGCTCCTTATTTTGATTTAGGTAGACATTGTTATGAATGAGATTAAAGATTTCTTCACATTTTTTGTTAGCTCTTAGTTTTCTTTAGCTAAGTTGATGTAAAATTGCTCTAACTTAGCCAAGCGTTGTTTGTCAGCATGCTTACTTCTCCCTTAGACGTGTTGGGAGGAAGTACCAGCACCTATACTTTTTGTCATTCTAGTTTTCGTCATATGGGTATGTTTGAGGAAAAACAGATGGTGCTAAATGTTGTTAGTAGATTTTGGTAATTGGAATTATCCTGTAAAGAAAGGAAAAGCTCTTAGTATTAGGCCCAGTTTGGTGTGACTACTCCGATGCCTAAGTTAGTGAATGAGAGTAAGGGAAGTTAAGTGAGCGGTAAAGAGTTATCAGATGTCTCTTACGGTGTTTCTTTCCTATATTTATAAGCAAATGTTGTGTCTAAAGCAGTAGTTATCGGAATGATTTATGAAAGACGTAGAGACCTCTTGATTAGACACATTCTGGAAATATAGGGAGAGTAGGCAGTTATGTAATATAACCGTATCAGGTAATAATTGTTTGTGTCACTTTACTCAATTTAAATTAGATGTTAGTTCACGTTACTCAGCATCAGCTAAGAATCGAGTTACTTGTCATATTGATGTTACTCGGCATGGCCGGGAATAGAACCTCTCAACATGTAGGTAATTGAATAGTTAAGTGATGGAAATTCGACTATCAATAGTTATAAGCAAAATATTATTATATTTTTTATAAAACGATTTGGTTCGATTTTATGGAATTATTCATTTTATCCGTTTGAATTAACTATAAATTTTTTGTTTGTTTTGGATTGATAATTTTCTAAATCAAATTATAAGAAAAACCATATTTTTTATTTAGTTTGATTTGGTTTGTGGATTAATTTAGTTTGGTTGGTTTATTTCACCCACCCCTAAGTAAGGACATGTAGAACTAAATATCTTACGTAATATCATTTGATTTTTGCCTTCTCACACTTAGCTGACAGTTGAAAACAAAAGGATCCTCAAAGAGTATATATATAGTAGCTAATGACCTAATAAGCAATAGGTAAAAAAAAAAAAAAACACTGGATGCTCTTTTTCCATGCACTAACATTATTGATCAAACATGAATGCATAACTCTTATATGTTAACGCTAAGCAAAGAGAAGCCACTTGCTTTTGGCTTCCCAATCAAATTTAGCCTTGTTGAGTTTCTTTAGTTTTGGTTCATCAAATAGAGGAGCTTAGTAGGTGCAAGCAAGGATAAGTTGCAGAAAGAAAAATGAATGTATTTGATTAACTAACCTCTGCTATTTGATACAAGTATTTATATTAGTGTGCTATCTAACTAAACTAACTAATTAACTATAACCAGCTGAATCAAAACTAATTCACTATCACAACAATACAGTTAAATAACTCAATAGTAGTAACTATTATAAGCCCTAAAGCTAAGCCAAGTGACCGTAGAATTGAACTTAAAGCACAAGGTTTAGAGCGATCGGTTAAAGGATTCAATCAAACCCAAATTATAAACTATTAAGAGAAAAATTAGTAAAAATGACCCCGTAAACTTGAATTTAAGAAATAAGTAATAAAATAGGAGACTATAAAATTTTCAAATTTTAAACATAATAATTGCTAATTACTGAAAAGGCGAAAAGTGTAATCTAATAATTAAAAATTTACTAGAGATAGATTATATATATACTAAAAATTTTAGAATGACTAAAATAATAATTAGGAATGTTCACATGTACCCTACATGTATTTAAGTGTAGATAAAAATACGCAAAATTACCTAAATTGGCTAAAAACTAAGTAAATAATTAAAGAAAATTATAAATTAATTATGGAAAAATCAGAAAAAAATCAGAAGAGGATAGAATGATCCAAATCTAGTCGTAGCAGTTAGGATCTACAAAATAAAAATTAACCAATTAGAATTAGGCAACACAAAAGCAAAAAATCAAGGAATTGGGGCAATATCATGTCTAATTAATGCATATTAATTGCCAAAAACGTCTATAAATAGGGGAAAAATTTTCAAAACTCATTTGGGTAGTGAGGAATTAGAGAAAAATAGAGAGACTCGAAAATTTAAGAGGAAATCCAGAAAACAAAAAAAGAAAAGAAAACTGTGCAGATAGGGCAAGTGAGCCAAACCCACACCTCACCACCACCTGGGATCGAGCCATCACCACCACCCGGGATCGAGCCATCACCACCACCCCACTCCAGAGCCACCGTCTAGGCCGGCTAACAAGCTTAGATCGAGTTTGGACGGCCAGAAAGCTTCGAACCGAGTGAGTCCTTTAATTACCCCGATTTTGTATAATTTTGTAAAAATAGTTATTTTGTCCAGAAAATTATGAAACTTGTTATTTTGAGGTTTTATTATATGTAGATTTAGGGAAAAATAGTGATTTAGTTTAATCATATCTGAAAATATAGGGTTCCTAACAAATTAAACAAAATCAAGCATGATTAGAACTAGAAATAAATAGGCTTAGGAATGTAGTTTGGAGCTTAATTTTTTTTTTCTGTAGGATGCTCATATGATATAGAACAGTGCTATGAAGCCATTTTTTTAAAATTAATTTTTGAAATTTTTAAGTTAATTTTTAGTTCTAAAATGATGGAAAAATTGGGTGATTTTGGGTTAATTAGGTGATTAAGATACTAATTACTGATTTAGATAGTAATTAAATGTTTAGGGATGCTAATCTCTGATGTAGAAATCTAATCCTAGCCTTTAGAGTATTAAGTATGGTTAATTTAGGAAATTAGGTAGTTAATGTAAGAAATTAGTAATATGTGAAATTGAAAATTAATAAATCTAAAAAATTAGGGTTATTTAGATAATATTATAATAAAAATCAGAATAATACTAAATCTAAAATAACATTTAATTTTAAGAAAATGTATAAAAACGTAAGATTTTCTCACATCGGGAATAAATCCGATACCCCAATTAGGGTTAGCGTGTACCAAATAGTTTAGAATACTAAATTAAGACCCAATAAGATATTTGAATACTCGAGCTTAATGTGATTAATGTCATATTAGGATTCGAGCATATTTAAGACTTAGGAATCAAACTAGAATCTAATTTAGGATTTGAACCCCGAAATATAATACAAAAAATCATTAGTACATAATAGGTATACATGGAAAAAAGGAGTTACATTATGACTTAGAATATGAATCCTTAAAGTATAAGTACTAAAAAGACCTATTTGTATTATAGGACATCTAGAGACAAATTAGCTTGCGACTAAGGGATCAAGCGATCGAGCAATTCCAAGTAAGTTGGGTTATTACTTATTGTAATAGAGTACTATTTATATGGTACTCGGAGACATAGGATTGTATATGGTTGTGATTGTAAGTGGTTTATGCATGTGTTTGAGGTATTTGAATTCGTGCTGAAATTGTGGTATGATGGATTTTGTGTTATGATTGAATTGGTGTGAATTGTTTGAAAACTCTAAATGAAATTTAATCTTCTTCGACTTTAATGACCAAAAATACCCTGCATTGCAACCTATTAGGGGATTATTAGGATTCTCCAATCAAATACCGACCCTTTCGAAAGGGATAGCGTAGGATTGCATAATGGTTCCTTTTTCATCCTTAGTCGAACTAAGTGACAGGAGAGGAGGTCACGGCAAGGGTGAAGTCAATGGTTTGAAGGTAGTCACGGGAGAAGCAAGGTCTCCATTGCACAAGCCTGGGTTTGGTTGTGAGCTGCTGCATAACATGGAACTCTTCAACCTGGATTAGAGCGGGCAAAATTTCTTTGATTTTACAACGGACCAGACTACGTTATATGATGACACTTGATTGTTGCATTGCATGAAAATAATTGATTGATAATTTTTTTTGTGCTTGTATGCATTCATGAGTCTCCAATTCAACTTTTTGAGTTGAAGTTGCTCATACCCTTATAGATCCTTTTGCAGGTTCTGATCTCTGAACAATTTAAGTAGAATGCCGCCTTACAATTACCCAGAGGTTAGTCCTTTTGAAGCCGGGGATGTGAGGATCAAACTACTTAATAATGATGTGTAGCTAGAGTATCCCTGTAGTTAAGGATGAAAGACTGATAGTTATTATGTAATTTAGTGAACTGTTGTGTTTATGTAAAACTTCTTGTGAAGCTCTGTGGACTTACATATAATTATACATGTTTATTAGAAATTTGTAATATTTATCATAATTGTAGTGTAACTGTTAATCGGACTGTTTACTTTAAAGCGAGGAATCGTCGACGCCTTGTGTAGATCATGTCTATAGTAGCCACTGTAAGGCCAGTTACTATCATAGAATGGTTTACACGGCGAGACTGTTGTGACTCTACGACTTCTGGGCGTAATAACTATCATAACAGCAACTATCTTTGTTAATAAATAAACGAATTTGATGATATTTATCATGCCCCCCTCAAGTTGGAGCTAGTAAAAGTGAGAACTTGAAGCGGAAAATTTGTAACTAAGAATCACTAAGGGGTTTTGTTAGGACATCTACAGGTTACTGTTGAGAAGATGTATGACTAATACACAAAACTCTAGAAGAAATGTGATCATAAACAAAGTGAATATCCACATTAATGTCCTTTGTTTGGGCATGTAAGCAAGGATTAGAAGCCACTAATAATGCAGACTTGTTATCACAAGAGAGGGAAATAGGAAGTTGAAGCTCAATATGTAAATCACGAAGAATATATATGGTCCATAAAACTTCTTTGGTAGCAGTTGCTAAAGCCTTATATTTAGCTTCAGTAGAAGAAGTAGATATTATAGGCTGTTTTTTTGTCTTCCAAGAAACTAGTATAGATCCAAGTTTAAGATAATAGCTAGTGATAGAACGACGATCTAGTAAGTTAACGGCCCAATCAGAATTAGAAAATGCAAACAAGTCTAAAGTTTTTGAAGCTGAGTAAAATAAACCTAAACTAATTGTTTCTTTTAAGTACTTAAGAACATGAAACAAAGCATCTAAATGAGTTGTGCATAGCTTTGACATAAACTGACTAAGAGAGTATATAGCATAACTAATATCAGGGCGAGTTAAGTTGATGTAAAAGAGACACCCTACCAACTGCTGAAAATAAGTTAGATCAGGTAATGACTCCCTTAAACTATTGTCTAGCCTAAGCCCACTTGGAAAAGGAACTTTTGTTGGTTTTGCTACAATAAGACCAGTATCAACTAGAACATCCATGATAAACTTCTGTTGACTACGCAAACAACCGTCAGAAGTACGACATAATTCCAACCCAAGAAAGTAATGAGCTGGTTTAAGATCCTCTATTATAAACGTATCATTCAACTTATGTTTGATCTCAGAAATAAGAGAATCATTGGACCCAGTCAAAATCATATCATCTACATAGAGCAATATCATAACAAAACCACCGGTAGGACTGTTAGTAAATAAAGAATGATCATGTTTAAATTATTCAAATCCTTGTGTAACCAAAAAACAAGATATTTAAATGTTCCACTGCTTGGAAGCTTATTTGAGTCCATATAATGAGCGCTTAAGATGACAAACTTGATTAGGTTGGGCTTTAGAATAACCTTTAGGTGGCAATATATATATCTCTTCATTAAGACGCCTATGTAAGAAAGTATTATTGACATCAATTTGTTGAATAAGATAAGAATAAGAAATAGCGAGAGTAAGTAATATTCTCACTGTATTCAATTTAGCAATTGGTGAAAAAGTATCATTATAATCTTTACCTTCAACTTGAGTATAACCCTTGGCTACTAACCTTACTTTATAACACTTCACACTTCCATTTGGTCTATATTTGATTTTATAGACCCATTGACAACCAATTGCCTTCTTACCAACAGGTAAAGAAGTAAGCTCCCAATTGTCATTACTTTCTAGAGCATTTAATTCCTTATCCATAGCTTCTAACCACTCAGGATGTTTAACGGCTTGTGAATAACTAGGAGGCTCATGAACTGTCAACACATGTGTAAGAGACACCACATAATTTGAAGGAAAGTGTTTGTACATGGCTAGATCAAATAAAAGGTACTTAACTATATGAGTAAAGGAGGAAACAGCATCAGATCCAGTAAAGACTGTACTAACAAAATCATTAAGCTAAGTTGGAGGCTTTCTGACCTGATTAGATTTTCGAATTGGAATAGTTGTGGTTTTAGGCAAAGGTGTAGGAGGAAATAGTATATCAGGTTCAGATTGAACAGAAGAAGGAAAATCAAAAGAGATTGAAGGAAGCAATGTAGAAGAAGGAATACTTGAATGCCCTGAATCAAGCAAGGATGTATTTCAAAATGGAAATATATTTTCAAAGAACTTAACATCTTTACTATATAGCAATTTCTTTTAGCCTAAATCATAAACTTTATAACCTTTGCAATCACTTGCATATCCAAGAAACACTTACCTGACTCCCTTAGCATCAAACTTGTCTCTATGAAGCCCAAGTTTTGTAACATAACATAAGCACCCAATAGTTCTAAGCTTGTTGTAATCAAGAGTTTTATGAAACAACATCTCAAAGGGACATTGCCAAGAAAGAGCAGCAATTGGCATAAGATTTATAAGATGTGTTGCAGCAAATATACTCTCTCCCTAAAATTGTTTCAGTAAACTAGCATGAATCTTAATTGCTCTTGAAATATCTAAAAGATGATGATGTTTTCTCTCTACCCTCCCATTTTGCTGTGGAGTATAGGGAAAACTTTTTTGATGTAATATACCAAGATCGTGAAACAATTCCTGGCAATGGTGAGAAATGAATTCTTCTCCATTATCAGTTTTAACTAACTTTAAGGAGTAAGAAAAGTGATTGTTCACATACTTAAAGAGATGTATCAAGACATTGGACATTTGGCTCTTGTGCTACATTAAGAAAGTCCAAGTGGACTTGGTATAGTCATTGACAATAGTAAGAAAGTATTGTGTTCCTGTTAAGGAAGGTGTATGATACAGACCTTAGCAGTCAATATGAAGCAAATCAAATGCATTAGAAGCAACACTTCTACTATTAGGAAAGGGTAGACAATGAAACTTAGATTCTTGACAAGTGTTACAAACAAATTCTGAAAAATCAGAATTTTTACACATCTTCAAATGTTATAGCTTAGAAATTGAAGTGTGTCCTAACTTGTTATGAAGAATCATAAGTTCATCTTTATTTAAAGAATCAATAAGAAAAGACCTTAAACTATTTATTGTGTTTTTGGAAACAAAGGAAGTAGACACTGACTTAATGTCCAGAAGATACAATCCTTCCTAAGCTTTAGCTATTGCAATAATTTGATTAGAAATCTAGTCCTGGAATAGACACGAGGAAGAATCAAAAGTTACTTTTAAAGGCTGTTGTAAGGTAAGCTTATGAACTAATATAAGACTGTGTGAATTTAGGCACAAACAACACGTTATGTAAAGTGAATTAAGAACTAATACAAACTAAACCAAGTTGAGCTGTGCAGTAAATGCTACCATTTGGTAACCCAATAGGTATAGGTTTGTATATGGTTGTAACATTGTATAGAAGATGAAAATAAGGCGTCATATGGTCTATTGCTCCAGTGTCAACAATCCATATAGCAAGGTTGTTACTTACTATTGTTAAAGCAGTAGACACAGAAAAATTCATACCAGCACAATTTACTGCATTTGAAACTAAGGCTGTTGCATCACTATCTCCTTACTTCATGATCTTCATCGTCTCATGACATGACTCCTGCATAAACTGCTTATCAAATGACACGTTAGCAACAATAGGAAAATTAGCAACAACTTTGCCAAATGTAGTATCCAAAGAACTATTGTTATTCATTTGTTTACTGCACATTGATGCTAAACTAGTGAACTTCCCTTTTGTGAAAATCTTCCTTCCTTTATATTAGTCAGGATAACTTATCAATTGAAAGTAAGCATCAACAAGATGACCTTCTGCCTTACAATGTTTACACACTAACCCTTTCTTGAACTTCTTTCATTTAAGTGAACCCCCTGTTCTAGAGTTAAATGTTGCCATCTCAACACTTCCTATAGAACTAGATACTTGTCTTTGCTTCTCTATTTGCTGAACCAAGTAGTATGCTTTATTAACTAAGGTTAAGGGCTCCATTTAGAGCACTTGATTGCATACTGATTCATAAGCCTTTGGTAAACCCATAAAAAACTGCATTAACTTCATATGCAAATAATATTCAACAATCCTCTCTTTAAACGCACACGTACAGTACTCCATCCGACCACATTCACAATGAGGAAAGCTATACAATTCATGAAGCTCAGCCTAGCATTTCCGCAACTTATTATAATAGATAGTAACTGTTTAGTTTCTTTGTCTAACATTACTAATTTCATGTTGAAGCTGGAAAACTAATGGTCTACTAGCCACACCATATTGTTCTTTGACTTCTTTCAATAATTGAAGGGTAAATTGAGTCTACAAAAAATTTTGTGTCGATTCACTAAGTATGGAATTCAATAACTACACCAGACCATATAATCAACTTTAATCCACTTGCTAAGATCATCTGAATCATCAACAGGTCTTTCTATAGAACCATGTATGAAATTGGTCTTCAACTTAGCTCCTAAACTTAGTTTCATAGATCTACTCCATGGTAGATAGTTATTTCCATTAAAAACGATGTTTCTAATCATCATTCCAGGATTGTCCAAACCGGAAAAATAGTATGGATCATTGTTTGCTAGTTCAAGATTATTCATGTTGAGAGACACTTTGATCAAGTATGAATTTAGGAATACTAGAAATTGAATGAAAACTTAGTTACCATAAATTTTGCCAGACCCTTTATTGCGAATCGTGACCAAGAATAGACAAGGCCGGTCGCTAGATGATTTTAAGCTTGTAGAAAGCTTGAAAAGGGTTAATGGGGAAAGGTACGAAAAGAGTGATAATAACAAATGAAACGATAAGCAAAAATCTACGAACAACTCTAGAGGATATGATGTACCAATGAAACTTTTGAGGACTTATGACATAATTTGATATGACGCATGAATTGGTCCAATGACGTTATTCGCCACCTAATCTTGCTTAAGAGAAAGGATAAGAGTGATACTGAGAGTAAATAAATAATGTTTACGCAAGGAAGAAAGTACTCAAGTGTATTGAAGGTAATTTGCCTATTGTAGCTTTAAGTGCAAAGGTATTTATATCTGTAAGTTATGGCAACTTACCTAAAAAAGAAAAGACAATAAGGACATTTTCTAAAGAAGCAATGTACATGATACAAAAGAGTAAAAATGAATATATAAGGAAAACAATCATTGGTGCTACAGATTCAACATATGATACTGTACATGTGGCGACGCTGCATTAGCAAGGTTGTTAGGAGATGTGGACAAAAAGTATAGATAGATGGGCTTGTCCGATTAGGGATCGCTTAGTCGATCTGGATCCTTTATCCTTCGGCTTCTTAGTAAGGATGATGCCGAGTGATCAAATGGCTCATTATTCGAGAGTAATCATCAACTTAACATACCACAAAATAATGGGCGGTCATACGACATGACATTAAAAGTGACTCGGCAAGGAAGTACTAGGCCTCGGTAGGGGTTAGTTGGAACATAAGGATTTGTTGTGACAGTCCCTTTAGTTCTCGGGCTCAACTGTGGGTCAGAGGCTCTGTAGCTTGATTCTCATCATCCTTGCTATCCATGCCTTGATACCATGTTGAGTTTCTTTAGTTTTAGTTCATCAAACAGAGGAGCTTAGTAAGTGAAAGCAAGGATAAGACAGAAAGAAAAATGAACATATTTAATTAACTGACCTCTATTGTTTGATACAAATATTTATATCAGTGTGCTATCTAACTGAACTGACTAATTAACTATAACCAGCTGAATCAAAACTGATTAACTATCATAACAACATAGCTAACTAACTCAACAGTAGTAACTATCATAACAGTAACTATCTTTGTTAATAAAGAAAAGAATCTGATGATATTTATCAAGCCTCTCATAGCTGGTCTATGTACTATGCTTTGCTCATGAGGTGATAAAGACTTGATATAATCACTTCTCTCCAATTTTCAAGCCTATGATAGTCATTGATATTCAATCTACAATCTACCAATTTCATATATCATCTCGATAACTCCAAATTGGTTTCTCTTGCCTTCCTAACCCACTTGAATTTTACTACCAGTTAGTTTAAAACTTGCGTTTCTTACTTGACATTAGGTATAAACATCTCAATCTTAGTTGACCACTTTTCCTGACTTCTGACCTATTTAAGTGATCATTGCTAATCTAACCATGATTCATATACCTATCCTGATGGGAATCGGCCTCTGATTACGTCCAAGCCAAGGTCGACTCGTCCAAAGCTAACACCGACCCTCTAGAAGAAGATGCCACCCTATTCTAACCTGAGGTCGAACTTTTGAAGGCCAAGACGGAACAGCTTTTGCTAAGGCCAAGGGAAAGAAAAGGAGCTACTTGGTAACAAGTTTGTTATCTATCATCTGTCGTTTGTTGAGAAGATGAGAGGTTACACAGCCGAGGACTCGAAACCAAGGAACCATTCGGCATGGCCCCAAGAAACTAGTGCCGACTAATTCTAGGACTTGGCAATTATAGGCTAACTTCTTTGGTGTCTTGGCCAAGCCACACGAGATGTTAGGGACTCCTTCCTAAATTCGTACATCTAACTGCCAACTCTATTCAGTTTGGATACTACTATTCTTAAGACATGCTGAGTGACTACATGCCGAGTCATGTAAAACGCACATTTTTGTATTCTTATGTATGTTGTCCTTTATTTTACTTATGAGCCCAATTCGTTAGGGTTTAAGGCCTTATACATTATTTACAGTTTTGCCACTAGGGTTTAAGACTTACTATAAATAGCAACATTTATATTAAAACAGACACCTAGATATAGAAATACAAGGACAAACATAGACATATACAGAAGAATATACAGAGAGTGAATCTTTCTTCTTTCGAGCTAGGCTATACTTGAGTTAGCATTTACTGGATTATTGAGTGTTGATTAGATTTTTTAATTGTCCTCACATTCTTATCAATCTTCTTCTTAGATTGTGGTGAACCTCTTCATTTGAATTGGTTAGTGAGTTGCATTTAACCTTTCATTTGAAACCCCGGGCAACATTTAGTGTTCGTGAGTTGTATTGAAGTCTATTTCGAGCTCAAACCCCTGATTGTGTTTAGGTCTTGGTGAGTTATATCTATTCACATTCACTATAAAAAACCTTCCTATTCTTTGTACCTATTTTCTTTTGATTACCTATTCCTGTTCGTTTGAAGGTCCGCTATAGTTTCTGTCGTTAATCTTTATCATATTGGTATAAGAGATTTGGGGAGACATGCATGCTAATGTTCTTCAAAGTAGATTTGTGGTTCTAACATTTTTGTTAATCATTGTTCTGTAGTGTAACATACTGTTCATAGTAGGTGTAAGTAGTTATAGAAGTCGAGTAGTGGTTGTTTTTAGGTTACTGTAATTGTGTTTTGTTGTTTGTTCAATTCTTTGGTCAATTACTGAAAAAACAAGAATGTCAGAGGATAGTGTCAACAACACTGGAGATAGTCCTCGTAGAAGCTTGAGGAGACGTGTTAACAACTTGGAATACCAGATTCAGAATTTCACTAACTCTATTCAGGAGCTTACTAGGTTAGTTAGAGGCTGTAGACGTAATGGCCAAGAGGAAAGAAGGGAGAGAACACCCACAAGCGGAAGTGGTTCCAATGAGTTTGAAAATGATGAGTGACAACTAAGAAGAGTTGCAGAGCCGAGAAGTAGAGAGAACCCACCAATATTGAGAAGAGGCAATGATAAGAGTATTGACTCCGAGTTAAACCACGGAGCCTGGAGAAGAGAGCCGAAGTCGAGAAGAGATATGGCCGAGCAGAGCTCGAATAGAAGTAGCCGATCCAAGGTAAACCAACTTGTTAGGAATGCTAGGGATGAACCTCGAGGACTTGACAATGTCAAGCTGAAACTACTAACCTTCTGTGGAAGTAGCCGACTTGAAGAATTCTTTAACTAGGTTCCCCGAGTCGAGAAGTTGTTTGAGTGTTACAAGTGTGATGAATGAACAAAGGTTAAGTTGGCTTCATTATACCTTATTGAACATGTGAGTCTTTGGTAGGATAAATTGGTTGCCAAGTGAGATGCTGAAGGAGAAGAGCCGACCAGAACTTGGAGGCTCATGAAAAGATTGTTGAACCAACGCTTTGTGCCGACTTATTTCAAGAAAGAGATGCTCCATACTTTCTAACACTTGAGACAAAGGTCGAAATACTGTTAAAGAGTATTTGTAAGAGTTTGAGACCTTGATGATGAGATGTGAGATTACTGAGCCACAGGACTATACCATTGCCAAATTCCTGAGTGGACTCTAAGACGACATTGTTGACATAGTTGAATTGTAGCCATTCAACTCTCTGGACGAGCTAATTAATTTGGTAGAAGAGAAGGCATTAGAGGCCGAGTAGTCGACATCAACAAGGCAACATTGAGCCTGAAAGGTATGCCGAGAGAAGGTAAGAAAAGAAGATAGAGAAAGGAGAGTCTAGTTGATTTGCTCATGTCGAGAAAAAGATTACTGAGAAAGAGAAGGCACTCGGTAATAAAGCTCGAGAAGTGAAGTGCTTCAAGTGCTCAGGCTATGGACATATTGTGTCCCAATGCTCGAATAAAAGGGTCATTGTCTTGAAGGGTGAAGCGTTCGAGGCTCAAATCGAGAGTCAAAGTGACAAGAGCTCGAACGATCAGTTGATAGAAGAAGATATCTATCCTAAGGACCTTGATAAACTCTTAGTTATGGCGACAAGAGCTGACCTAAAGGTGAATCTCGAATAAAGGGAAAATTTATTTCATATACAGTGCTTAGTGAATGGGAAAACCTATTCCCTGGTTATTGATAGAGGTAGCTGCACTAACATCATCTCTGCCGAGCTAGTGAAAAAAGATGAAATTGCTGACCTACCTATACTCCCAACCCTATCAATTGAAGTGGTTTAATGATAAGGGTATGGTCCATGTGCATAAGCTCGCTCAGGTTGCATTTAAGGTAGGACAGTATGAAGATGAGATTGAATTCAATGTGGTTCCTATAAATGCCACAAATTTACTTCTTGGCTAAC
Source organism: Lumnitzera littorea (assembly GCA_024138015.1). Taxonomy (NCBI): domain Eukaryota; kingdom Viridiplantae; phylum Streptophyta; class Magnoliopsida; order Myrtales; family Combretaceae; genus Lumnitzera; species Lumnitzera littorea. The sequence goes on from JAMXBB010000002.1 coordinate 118,854,287, forward strand.
CTTAGAAGTATGACTGGAAAGTAATCCATGATGGCTTCCTCAATACTTACACTGTTTGGAAGGATGGGAAGAGCTATTGCTTGACCCCCATGAGCGTTGAGGAAATCCAGAGACACTCGGCACCCATAGTGAAGAGAAAAGGGAAAGGAAGCTTATTTGGCATCTCGACCAGTGCTCAACACTTAACGTTAAGTACGACTTCCTTTTGAACCCGCAGTAATGGTGGGAATTAGCCTCTAACTGCGTCTAAGCCAAGGTCGACCTATTCGAAGCTGACGCCAACCCTCCAGAAGAAGATGCCGCCTTATTCTAACCCAAGACCGAATTGTTCAAGGCTAAGGTGGAACAGCTTTTGCTAAGGCCAAGCAAATGACAGAAAGCCAAGGGGAAGAAAAGGAGCCACTCAACAACAAGTTTGTTGTTTATCGAGAAGATTGAGAGGTCATACAGCTGAGGACTTGGGACCAAGGAACCATTTGGCACAGCCTCAAGAGACTAGTGTTGACTAAATCTAAGACTTGGCAATTATGGCCTGACCTCTCTAGTGTCTCGGCTAAGTAACGCGAGACGTCAAGGACCCCTTCTTGAACTCATACATCCAACTGTCAATCCCGTCCGGTTCGAATACTATTCCTCTCAAGACATGCCGAGTGACTACGTACCGAGTCTTGTAAAACATACAGTTTTGTATTCTTGTGTATGTTTTCTTTTATTTTATTTAAGGGCCTAATTCTTTAAGGTTTGAGGTCTTATACATTATTTATAACTTTACCACTAGGGTTTAAGACTTGTTATAAATAGCAACATTTGTACTAAAACAGACACTTAGATATAGAAATGCAAGGACAGACATAGACATATAAAAAAGAAAATATAGAGAGTGAATCTTTCTTCTTTCGAGCAAGGCTATACTTAAGTTAGCATTTGCCGGATTATCAAGTATTAATTAGACTCTTTAATCGTCCCTGCATTCTTATCAATCTTCTTCTCAGATTGTAGTGAACCCTTTCATTTGAATCGGTTAGTGAGTTGCATCTAACCTTTCATTTGAAACCCCGAGTAACATTTAGTGTTCGTGAGTCGTATCGAACTCTATTTCAAGCTCAAACCTCCGATTGCATTTGTGTCTTGGTGAGTTATATCCATTCACATTCACTATAAAAAACCTTCTTGTTCTTTGTACCTATTTTCTTTTGAATACCCATTCCAGTTTGTTTGAAGGTCCACTGCCGTTTTTGCTGTTGATCCTTATCATATCCCATATCAAGAACTTTAATATCCATATCTAACCGAGTTACTTCATCCTAATTTCTCGACTCATTAATAATAGTTACCATTGTTTGGTCTACACTCGACCCCTACATTAGGAGTAAGCGTTTGGCATCATACATAACCAATATAAAACAACAGTCAACAAGCATCAATAAAAGTTGAATTCAAGTTTGTTCCATACCCATATGCAAATACACATAATGTAATTGCTTAGTAGTATATATATGTATTATATACATACATACATCCATCAAGGATATTAGCAAGTTTTCTTCTAGGGAATGACACAAAAACACACAATATAATTTTAGCCAACAAGTGGTTATTAAATCAATCAGTACAAGTAAGTGTACTTATATTCATAATAAGGTGACAAGGGTAGAACAAGTTAATGAATCGAGGGTCTAAAACTTAGGTAAACTAGACATCATGTTTAGTAATGTTGGTGTTGAAAGCAATAGTCCTCAAAGCATCCTAGAACTTGATATGACAGACCTCAATCAACTTGATGTAATCTACGTATGTAGAATTATTGCTCTTGTGAAGCATACTACATGAACTATGTGGTATGGAGACACAAGATTAGGGATCTAGAGTGTATTATAAGCATAGAGGCAAATAGACATTCAAAATGGGATGATTATTGCATTTAAAGCATATAATAGCTGGGTTAGTCAGATCTCTTAGTTGGCAACTAAGGTTGTAAGGACTTAGGCACTTGTGTCTCCCTTAATCCAATGCCATGCTATTATGAGTAAAGGTGTGCAAGTGGGTTAAATGGGTCAATTCAACCCGACTTACTTTAGCTTTTAGGTTAAAGAGGTCAAGCTCATTTAGTTTGCTTTTTAAATGGGTAAAAAAATTTTAACCTAAACCCATTTAAAAAACAGGTTAAATGAGTCGATTTGCTAGCTAAAGGCGTAAATGTATTAAACGGGTTTGCATAAACTGGCTCACTTTGATCCATAAGTTAAATAGATTGAGTTTATTTAGCCCGCTTTTTAAATGAGCTAAAAAATCTTAACCTAAATTTTGTTTAAAAAGTGGATTAAATGAGTTAGCCTGTAGGTCAAAACCCACTTGTACACCTTTAGTCATGAGCCGCATCACAAACATTTTATCTAAATGTTTAAATTCATAAATATTTTGTTCACTCTTATATTTGTTACATAATAATTTCCATAATTATAGGCCGAACTTTGATTGAGGCTTAAGAAATGGACAGACTTAATTAAATGAGGTTAATTGGCAATATAGAGGTTTTAACATAAAACCTTCTACTTTGATATCCTGTAAAATTATAGGAAAGTTCATTTGTATTATATCACGATTATATTATAGAATATGAAGAATAGAAGGTATTTATACAAATAACCCTCGTACAAGGACTATAATACCTATATAATAAAACCACTCTAATATATATAATAATAAAAGCTAATGTCATTGTTATAAACAACTTAACTAGATAAGATTAACTGGTGATCGAGGATTTAAATTCAAGATCTAGTGTTCTATACCATGCATTATAAGAAAGTTAATCAATTTTATTATCACATTATGGAGTGCTTTTATTATATAGGGTCTGTACCATGTACAATGTTCCATCATTTTCATCGTTATTGATCGTAATATCCTAAACTCATTATGATATCATTGTGGTTTCATGTTTTTCCCTGCAATCTTCACTGGTAAATATCTATACTTGACAACACCACAGGGAAAAAAATTAATAGAAATTGGAAAAACGATAATTAAGAGGATCCAATCTTGTCATATTATTCCAGCCATCAAGACTTTAGATCGGCAGTTGAGAGTAAATTGGCACGGATTCAAACAATGGAATTGGGATCGACCCTGAATGGCCCCGTCGGTTTATGGGTGCAAGAATCAAACCCACGAATCGTAACACCTTGGTTTTTCTTAAACTTAATTTAAATTAAAGATAAAAATAAATCAAATCTAAATTTTAGACTCAAAACTTGAGTCCAAGAGCTATATAGCCTTCATCCATATAATGATGTGATTGTTGAGAATGTGTATTTATTTATACATAACTAAATTTAACTTAACTAGTAACATTAAAAATATAGGATAAAATATCTTGAGGTTACGAAACAAACTTAAAAAACAATAGTTAATCCCATATTCTTAAGAATGAGATTATTTTTTTTTATAAAAATCTATATATATACACTAAACGGGACATAACTTTAAAGCATATCATTCTTATATTATTAATAGCAACACATTGGATTTATAAATAGAAAATAATATTTTTCTTGTTTAAAAAGTTTTAAGATATTTAATGTATTAATTTTCAAATTTATTTTTTATTTTATCTTATCTGTTTCATCCATTCCATTCTTAGTCTTTTTTTTTTTTTATTATTCATTTTACTTTTTTTCCCTCTTGTCATGCCTAGCCCATGGGCCCAACTCAAGGACCCGCTTTGAAGATGCCTACCCGCTTGTTCTTTAGGTGGCTTGGACCCATCTTTGCAGGTCCGGGATGATTAGAGGACCTATCGGGGCTGTTTCGGTGCGGATCGTAGCCAGGTTTACTCGAGAGGCTTTATGAATAGCGCGGGATCTTAATGCACATGTTGCTGCTTGCAGCAAACGATTGACTCAGCTTTATTACCGAACATGATTTCGTGGATCGTGGAACACATGTCAATTGAATGCAGGAATTATTTGGAGTTCATTTTCAATACAAAACACGTTTAGTTTCTCATGCTTTACATGAGGGTATATAAAATTAGTACCCACTAATTATGATCTATGTTAAGAAATTAAGAGTAATGTGTCGTTATCTATCAAAATATAATCGAATTATCATTCCCTTCTTTTAATGTCGTGAACAACTATTGAATAATTAAATTTGCACTAAGCAAAAGCGACTTGTTTAGTGTAATCATTTCTCCCTTTTGTCCACAACAAACATTACTATTTATTATATGCCATGTATATGTATATGTGAATTTAATTATTTGTCATGTTTAAATACATGTTAATAAATAGTTTTTAGAAATATAATTTTATTATCAATTGAATCTTTTCTTAAACATGGGCCTTTTCTCCTAAGTAGAAAAATTTTGAAAGCTCGAAAATATTATGATGAAAAGAAAATCGGATTCATAATATATTCATCATGAATGCAAGATTCATTGTTAATCATGAATGTCTTAATGGATGAATCATCCAATTTTTAAGAAACGTATCTTACTCCTACCCTACTTCTAACTTAGGATAAAACATCCCATGTGGGACCATCCAACTTTGCATCTCCATTCATAATCCGTTTATTTTGTTGAATGGAATTAGAATTCTTTTGTAATGGAATAAAGGTGGAATTCTCATTATATGGTTCAGTTAAATAAAAAAAATGATAAAAACTAACCCTAATACTATTGAAAAAGACAATTTTAATCCCCATCTTTTTCCCTTCTCTATTTCACTTTCTCTCACTTCAATCTTTAGATCTCTCTGGATTTTTTCTTCCCCTTTGATTTGAAATCTTGATTCTTTCCCTCTCTCCTCAATCTCCCATCTGTATAGTCTCTATGTCAAATCTCATCCCTCGACCTCAGATCTTTCTATAGCTTCCTCTTGCTCCTTTGTATATACCCCATCCTCGATCTCAAATCTTTCTATAACACTCAAAATCCTATCTTCATGTCTGTTCATATATAAGCCCATTCGTAGTTGATGTTTGGTGTTGCACTTGTGCTCTACTCTTCTCCCCTCTCATCCACTAGAAATTAGTGGTGAAGGTGATAATGGCAAGTGTATAGTGGCAAAGGTGCATGTGTTGTGGTTTATAGTGGTGAAGATGCATGTGTTGCTGTGTTGAGTAATAGTGGCAAGCAAATGGTGTACGGTGGTGAAGGTACATGTACTAGTATGTGGTGTAGTAGTAGTGGTATATCGTGGCAAGTCCATTGTGTGTTGGTTACGGTGGTGGGTGATAGTGAGTAGCGGCGGGTGATAGTGAGTAGTGCCTTAGTTGTTGGATGGTGTTGTGTTTAGAGGTGCAAAGAGCAATGGGAGTGAAATTTGCACTAAATCCCAATTCAAAGCTCTAGTTAAGGAATCCTAATTCATGGAAGTGCAATTCAATCAAGTAAACAAAGGAATAAAGGTGGTGTAAGGAGTTGGGGGGGAGGAGGGGTGGGGGTGGGTGGGGTGTGGAGGGGAGGGGAACCATTCCTCTCAAGTTTGAATATGATAAAAGAAAGTTTGATTGAATATTATATTTAATAATTTTAAATTTTTTAAGTATCAAATTTGACATGTAAAAGTTTAATTAGATTTAATATTTACCATGTCATGTCTTAGGACCATCGTGTTGTGACAACTACACTTTATATTCTTACGAATATACAAGGATCTAAAATCTTTCTTGCACAAATTCACAATGGTACATGAATAACATACATATTCATTTATCTTCCAAACTCCCAAAGTCATAACTATCTCATCATTTAAGACATATATCAAATTCTACCTTGCAAATGTAAATCTAACAATTCATAACATCTGAAATTATCCTCCAGTTTATAAATTATCTAATTATTCATTATTTAAAAATATAAGCCCACAATAGCTACAAACTAAATATCATCGTCATCAGGTGCATTAATGTGGTCTCCTCCTCTAAAACAGAAATCCTATTCAAGGCTATCGTAACCTTCTTGAAATTCATTTCCACCTATGAAACAAACACTTGACATTCATTTCCACCTATGAAACAAACAATTCCAAACATTTGTGGTTTGCAAAGCTCATAATAAAGAAAAAGGAGTTAATACTACTATATACATTTAGATTGATAAATAACGTGTAAATATTAATGATAATATTTGGACATAGGTAAACATATCATGTAACGTGCCTCGTCGTTAGTGGACATCCTTTCAGCAGCGCACCCTCTTCAAAATACTTCTCAATAGCGCTTTCATCCATATGGAATGTGTCACAAGACAGCCGGGTCACTAGCGGAGCCGGTGACACGCAGTTAACCCTTATCCCATGCACCCCCAATTGTATGCTAGCGGACCGGACCAACCCGAGAACCGCGTGCTTTGACATGTTGTAATCAGTCAACGCCCCACCAGCACTGGCAGCGATGCTGGCCGTGCACACTGTTGACCCCCTTACCCCTTTCTCTATCATCGCACGTGGTGCATGCTTCACGCATGCAGCCGTACCACGTGCATTGACCGCATAGACTCGGTCAAGAGCTAAAAAATCAAGGTCTACGATTATTTGCTCAGTGCTACTCCCTATGCCAGCATTACTGAACATTATGTCTACTCGACCATATCTAGATACCGTCGACTCGACCAAGTTTTTCACTTGGTCTTCATCGGTGACGTCACAACGCACGTAGACAGACTTATGTGCACCGATTGATTCGGCAACCTGTTGGCCTAATGAATCTTGTATGTCGCCAATAACAACCATTCGAGCACCATGAGCAGCAAAAAGACGGGCAGTAACCTCGCCGATGCCTCTCGCACCACCCGTAATTATGGCTACTTTGCCTTCTAGCTTTTGAGAATGGCTCATTTTATGAAAAGGAAGAAGAGGAACGGAGCAGCTAAGTAACTCGCTTTGAGTTGTATAATTCACCCAGTTGGGTTTTTTCCATATATATATATACACTAAGGACCAATCATATGTTATTGGTGCAAATTGCAATTCTCTAATATTTTTATTACATTAAAAATGACAGGTGCATTAAATAATGGCCGGCCACGTATATATGTATTGGCAACCTCTTCCACATGTTCGATTTCATGCAAAAACAGTGGCATCTGTTTGGCTAGCACTTCCTTTTGTCATGTTTAAACATATTGTAAGGTCTTAATAGTTACATATTATATATATAGACGTAAATCATCGATTTAATCTTTCCTTAAACATGCACCTTTTCTCTTTAATAGAGAAATTTTTAAAGCCCGGAAATATTATAACGAAAAGAAAATCGGGTCCATAATGTATTGACCATGAGTGGTTAGGATTCCTTGTTAATCCTGAACGTCACAATGGATGAATGGTCCCATCTTTGAGAAACATATCTCACTTTTGCTCCGAGGATAAGACTTCCCATGTGGAACTGTCCAACTTTGCATCTCCATTCAATATTTGAGAGTACCAGGGAAGAGTAATAATAAAATCATTACCTAGAAATTCGGGTAACTTTCTTTTTTTTTTTATAAATTTTGAATTTATTAAATATCGTACTAAAGTAAACTTTTCCAATGGTAAATTTATTATCTCATGTTTCATTATTTATAGTTGAACTCTTCTACTAATAAATGTTTATGATGACATTGCTCTGAAAATAAAAGAGTTTATTAAATTTGAGTAAAGAAAGTTCAATTTGAAAATGATATTTAATATTTTCCATTGAAAAAAAAATTATATTTAATAATTTTGAATTTTTTAAATATCAATTTTAATAGATAAAAGTTTGATTAGATTTAATATTTGCCATGTCACACGTTAAGACCGTTGTATTGTGACAATTGCATGTAGAAATATATATATATATATATATATATATAATCTTTCTTATACTGATCCGCAAAAGTACATGAGTAAAATACATATTTATTTATCTCATAACTATCTCATCAGTTAACACATATATCAAATTTTGCCTTCTAAATGTAAATATAAAAATCTAATAATTCATTATTTAAAAATATAAGCCTACAATAGCCTACAAACTAAATATCATGCCCGCCTCTAAAACACAAATCCTATTCAAGGCTACCATAGCCTTCTTAAAATTCGTTTCCACTGTACCCATGAAACAAACAATTCCAAAAATGGTGGGTTTTTAAAAGAAAAAAATTGTTAATGATATTAATATATTATATAGATTGATAAATGATATATAAATACTAATAATAATAATTAAGATTATTATAAATTAGTATCATTTCTAATTTTCTAACGGAATATATCAAAATTAAAATCTCCTGTCTTTTATATTTAGCCAAAGAAAAATGTATTAATGATAGTGTTTAGTTTTGTAAAATTATTATAATTTATATTTTTTTTATTAAAATTTTATTAATATATATATTATTAATCGCATCACATGCCTTGTTAGTACATTTGTAAGGGGCACTACACACACAAATGTCAAATCTCGTGCCGAGTAGTTACATCAGATATAAATTCAAACAGGATACGCATCCTTGGAATTGTTTCTTGAGGCGGACGGTTGTTTACGTCCTTATAAAATACTTTTATTCAAAGCAAATTAATTATCAACGTCTGTCTGCTTTTCCATTGGAGCTCAGCACTTCTGTCAACTTCATTGAATTTTCCCTTCGTTCCCGATATTTGTCAACTTTTAATTGGTTTTGGGTGGCCGAGGAAAGTTGTTGGGGTTTGCAATTATTTAAAGTTCTTTTATCTATCTTTCGTATTTATTATTATTTTCTATGATATTATACAATCACATAAATTTAATATTTATTTTTGTTATATCATATAATAAAATATATGTAATGTGAGCCAGTAAAAATTGACCCGTGGAGTAGATGAACAGAAAATGTGACAAAATTAACGGAAGCCCTATTTTTCGTAAAAATTAGAAAATAGAGAGGAATTAAAATAGAAAAAGAAGGTTTATGAGCCAAGTAAAAAATAGATCAACATTAAAAACTAAATCTATATCATTATATTCCTTCATTCATTTATGTACCGATGAAACTAGTCATTTATGTACCAATAAAACTAGTCAAAGAGCTGATAGGATGTGTGTAAATAAAAGTTTGAATAATGATTAAAATTTTTTAAAATGTAAATATAATATAATGTTTTATTTATTATAGAAAAACACATTAAAAAAATGTTTAAACAATATGAGATCCTAAAAATAAATGGCACATCATATAATATATAATATGTCAAAAAATGATGAAAATACATTAATGATATTATAAAAAATAAGATATAAAAAGGGAAAAGACTTTCAAAATTCTATATTATAATATGATATGACTAAAAGATTGAATAAATTAAAAATAATTCAAAACTACATATTATAATATGATTTTAAGTATGTGAAATATTAATGGTAACCTTTTAAAATCTATGTAATATTATTAATACTTATATATTATTTGTTTAAACACATAAAATATTAATAGTATTAGATTTTTTTTAAGTTATTATATATATATATATATATATATAAAAGAGACGGGCCGAAAGGAGGGTTTGGGCCATGTCCCTCCAAGCCTAGGAAAATGATAGTAAAATATAACAGACTTGCAAATAACTTTTGGGTTCGACTCTTTATTTCTTTTTTGTGGTTTCCATACTCTTTTATTACTATTTTCTCCTTCCAAATAAGTTTACGTTTTGCAGTAGGTTTAATCTTTCCAAGGTATATCAATTTATATTAATCTTTTTGTTTCCTCTTTTATTAGCTTTAGTCTTTTCCCACAACATCTTAATTTTTTTCCATCTATTTTCGAGATTGCATGATGGATTTGAGTACTAAAAGGAAAGTAATAATTGAAAGATACCATTTTTAAATAAAAGAATTTGACAAGAACTCTACCTAATTTCTTATTAATGATAATTGTGATTATTTATTCAACGAATATTTTAAATGGTTGAAAAAAGCAAATTATTGACTCATTCTTCCGAAAAAAAAAAAAAAATCATCTTATAAATTATAGTTATCAACTGCTCTTAAATACTTGCAATAGAACGATTTATTCTATGATAATAATAAAAATATATTGAGTGTAGATAAGATCAATGAATTGTTGTAAATGGACCTGTGAATGAGACTATGCAAATGTTAATACGATCAAATCCTTTCCTGTCCACTAACATACATAACAAGCACACAAAAATTTCAACATCCATCCAAATCCTTACCCACGTGCCTCCATTGCTACGCAAAAAAACCAAGTAGGTAACGGCGATAAAATGAACTGAATCTTCTATCACGTTTTCGGTCATTAATTAATTTAGTATCAGTAATAACAACGAGGATATTATATGCCATGATACGGAGAAAAAAAAATTCCATCAAATACTACATGCTGTGAGAGACGAGATAATGTGGATACATAGACTTGCTAATAATGTCAAGCTTTATCACAAGAGGACAATGCCAGTCATCAAACATGAGATAAAACCTAGAAGAAGCACAAGAAATGACATGACATGACACGAATATGCGACTTGATAATTTTAAAAGTTGTAATATCACTAATATAGATTTCACATAATTTCGAACATTCACACGCAGAGCAGTGCAGTCCCAACACCATACTTGACACAAACTTAGCCAAACCTCACACATATTATTCTAAACGGCAATAAGGAAACAACACCCTCGATTCTTATTAGAATTTATTGACTAGGGTAATAACATCCTCGACTCTTCTTAGAATTTCTTGACAAGGGTTCCACCATCAACGGCCAAATCATGCCCCGTGATCACCTGTGAATCATCGGATGCAAGAAACAACACCGCATCCGCCACGTGCCTCGCTGTGAGTGGACATCCTTTCAGCTGCGCACCCTCTTCAAAAAACTTCTCAACATCGCTATCTTCCATATGGAATGTGTCACAACACAGCTTGGTCACTAGCGGAGCCGGTGAAACGCAATTAACCCTTATCCCATGCACCCCCAATTGTATGCTAGCGCAGCGGACCAACCCGAGAACCGCATGCTTTGACATGATGTAATCAGTCAACGCCCCACCAGCACTGGCAGCGATGCTGGCCGTGCACACAATCGACCCCCTTATCCCTTTCTCTATCATCGCACGTGCTGCATGCTTCACGCAAGCAGCCATCCCACGTGCATTGATCGCATAAACTCGATCAAAGGCTGACAAATTAAGGTCTACAATTATTTGCTTAGTGCTGCTCCCTATTCCAGCATTGCCGAACATTATGTCCAGCCGACCATAATTAGCAACAGTCGACTCGATCAAATTTTTCACTTGGTCTTCGTTGGTGACATCACAATGTACGTAGACACACTTACGTGCGCCGATTGATTCAGCAACCCGTTGGCCTAACGAATCTTGCACGTCGCCAATAACGACCATTCGAGCACCATGAGCATCAAAAAGGCGGACTGTAGCCTCGCCGATGCCACTCGCACCACCTGTGACTATGGCTACTTTGCCTTCTAGCTTTTGAGAGTGGCTCATGGTATGGCTCATTTTATGAAAAGGAAGAGGAGGAAAACAGCAGCTAAAGTAACTCACTTTGAGTTGTATTCGTTCAGTTGGGTTAGGTTTAGGTTTAGGTTTTGCGCTTGCCGTATATATATACACTAAGGACCGTCATATATCGGCACAAATTGCAATGCTCTTTAACATGTTTATTACATTAAAACTGATGAGTGCGTTTAATAATGGCCGGCCACGTATTTATGTATTGGCAACCTCTTCCATATGTTTGATTACATGCAAAAATGGAAGGCGCAATGACATAACAACACTGGCATCTGTCTGTTTATATCTCCATGGTCCCCTGCAACTTTTTTTCCGGGACCGGTCCCGTGCTTTTCCAAAATTCAACCGGCAGTGTAGTAGGCATTGGGATTAAATTGCCGGTTAAAATAAGTAATCCTTCATTTAATATGTTCGCGAATTCCAACAGTAGAAAGTTGTGGAATATTCCCAATACACATATTAATGGCAGGTTTAATAACATTCAATTGCTCGTAAAATAAGTATCAAATTCCAAATATAATCTCTTATTTAATAGTAGGTCAAAAGATACGTCGCACATGTTAATGTGTATCCATATAATATAGTAATTTTTTTAAGACATGTAATAAAATAAAAAGAAAATTATACTTTTATTTCGCAAATTTTATCACTTTTTTTTAATTGAGTCTTTGAAATTTTATTTTTTCTATTTTAATCTTTGAACTTTTCAAAATTTTATAAAAGAGTCATTTGTTAATAAATCGTAAGTTTTTCTATTAACAAAAAACTTTTTTACAAATTTTTGAAAAAGTTTAGGGATTGAAATATTATAAAAAAAAGGTGACAAAATATAAAAAGACTAAAGTGTAAATTTCCCTAAAATAAATTAACTGACATATATTATTAGTATGTACAATTTCATAGTAAAACATGTAGTTTTATAAGACTTGTAGAAAAATAATAATAAACTTTAGAGCGTACAGTTTTGAATTAGATTATGTGATTTTCAATGGCTTATAGTTTTTTAGACACAGAAAATTAAATCAATCGACACATTATATTAAAGCGTATAATTTTGCATTAGATTATGTAAATTTTTAAGTCATGTAGAAAAATAACAAAAACCTCTAGGTTGCACGAGTTTATATTAGATTGTGTGGAAAATAATAATCACTAGGTGTACAATTTTATATTAGATTTTGTATTTTTGTAAGACTTAATTAATAATAAAACTTTTTCTCACTGTATTAAAGATAATTTCATCATATTAAAAATTTCCACCATACAGAATTATCCCTATTTTATGTGTAGTTCTGCTTAATCTACCGCTTTAACTTTTAAATCATACATCGACTGTGTTAAGGCTAACTTTTTCGTAGCAACACTCTTATTATTCGCTAAGATTGACATGACTATAAGAATCATGTTTACTACGTGACCATATATCAATATTAGGTCCTCATAAGGAGTTTCTTTTCAAAAAAAAAAAAAACAGAAGAAGTTTTTTTTGGGTGAAGAAGAAGAAGAAGATAGATAAATGATGAATATAATTTAAGACAACAAAAAATTATCACATCAAGAAAATAGATAAATGACTTATGTTATAATAAGACAATATCTCAACATTTTGACTTCACATTCAACTATTTATACATTTGCTAATTACGTCAATGTAGAAGATTTAATTTATAAATTTTTATACAATCTAACTTCACCTTATTAATCTTTGCTACATTAATACAATTTTTTTAGTAATTCTTTTTTATTTTAAATTTTTCATGTTATTAAGTTATGGTTTACTGCATCAAATGTGCAAAATAGTTCCAAAATTTCTTCTTCTTTTTTTTCCCTAAAAAAGCCAATGGGAGCATAAGCATTGTTTCATACTCATTTATTTTAATAATTAAATGATAAAATAAAGTCGAATATGTTAAACTTATTGTATCATTTTTTTTATTGCTGGCACATGCATCGTGAGTGCGTAATATGCTAGTCTAATATTGTAGTTATTATAAATGTAACTATTTGTTTAATATGTGTTCGAAGAATTAATAAAATATGGAATTAATTTAATATCACTTTATGGTCAATAAAAGTAATTAATATATTGTTAAGTTTAGTGTCTATAGTTATGGTTGATAATGAGCAATATAAATTGAGCTTTTATATCGTGAAATAGTAAAATCCCTCCTTATGGTGAAAAGGGTGATGATGTGATTAAATAAGCTTTACTTTGAGGAAATAAACCACAAAATGATAAAAACGATATTAGTATGATGAAACAAGCCATGCTTTGAGCAAGTGAGCCTTGAAATGGTAAAAACAGTGTTAATTTGGTGAAAATGATCCTTAATTCGAGGAAATGAGCTTTGAAATGGTGAAACAATTGAAAGCCCTTTTGACAATGAAATAGGTATTAGTTAGTGAAAGAGTCTTTATTTAAGGAAATTAGCATTGAAATGGTAAAAATGGTGTTTGTGTAATGAAATAAATCTTAATTCAAGGAAATGGGTCATAAAACGATAAAAAAAAAGGTCCTCCCTACAATGGAAAAGGGCATTAATGCAATGAAATAAGCCTTGCTTCGAGAATATAGGCCTTCAAATTGTGAAAACTATTGTTAGTATGGTGAATAAGCCTTACATTGAGGAAATGAGTATTAAAATGGTGAAATAGTAAAAACCTTCTCTACAGTGAAAAAGATGTTCTTATGATGAAATGAGCTTTTTATTGAGAAATCTAGCCTTCATATGGCGAAATAGTGGAATCACTTCCTATAGTGAAAAGGATGGTAGTAAGTGAAATAAGTTTTACTTTTTGAAAACAAGTCTTCAAATTGTGAAGAAACATTAGAATGGTGAAATGAGCATTATTTCAAGAATGTAAGCCTTAAAATGGTGAAAAAGGTGGTACTATGGTGAAATAAGCCTTTTTTTTTTTTTCTAAGGAAATAAGCTTTAAAATAGTGAAAACTAGTGTTTTTATGGTGAAATGAGTCTTAGTTAGAAGAAATGAGCCATGAAATATTGATGTAATAAAAACATTTCCTATAGAGAAAAAAGGTGTTATTATGGTGAAATAAGCCTTATTTCAAGGAAATAAACCTTATTTCAAGCTTTCAAATTAAGAAAACCATGTTAGTATAATAAAATAAGCTTTACATCAATGAAATGGGTGTTAAAATAATGAAACATTAGCCATTCCATAGAGTGGAAATGGTGTTTATGTGGCAATATGAGCTTAGCCTTCACATGGTGAAATAGTGAAATCATTCCCTATACTAAAAAGGGTGATAGTATAGTGAAATAAGCATTATCTTTTTTTGGAAATGAGCCTTCAGATTGTGAAAATGGCATTAGCATGATGAAAATAATGCTAATGCGGTGAAATAAGTCTTGATTCAAGAAAATGGATTGTGAAATGGTAAAATAGTATAAGCCTATACTTATAGGGAAAAAAGTGTTAGTATGGTGAAATGATAATTTATTTGGGGAAATGAGCCTTAACATCATGAAAATCATTGTTAATGTGTTGAAATGATGAAAGTCATGTGGTGAAATAAACCTTCTATCGTGGATTTCAGCCTTTATTATGGTAAAAAGGGTGATAGTACAATAAAATAAGCGTTAATTCTCAGAAATAAGCCTTCAAATTGTGGAAATAACATTCTGAGAAAATCAACCTTGGAAAACATATTATTATAGTAAAATAAGCCTTGCTTTAGGGAAATGAACTTGAAGTCTGGTTTCTTAGAAGAAAAAAAAAGGCATATTTTACTATGCTAGTAGCCTTTTCATCATATGAAGGCTTATTTATTGTAAGTGAACCTTATTTTCACAATAATTTTTATCATTTTAAGGCTTATTTTCTTAACACAAGACTCATTTCATCACAATAATCTCTTTTTTTTTTCACCATTTCAAGCTTATTTACTGAAACCAAGGTTCATTTCCCCATACTAATAATATTTTTCTCTGATTGAAGGCTAATTTCCTTAACAATTCATCATCATCATCCATACTAGTCTCTTGTTGATAGAAAAGTTATTGCCCATAAGCCTTTTGTATTTTACTTGCTACCTATTAGGAAGTGAATATGGTTTGGAAAAATTAGGCATAAGGCACTATTAAAATCACTTTTCTTAAAGAGTTTACACCCCTTGCACTTAGTTTGTTATGTGAGTTTGAGTACGGAATTCTCCCAAAATACAACTAAATCTTAGTGTATGGTATGAATAGCAAAAATTCATTCACCAAACCACAATTAAGATATAGATAAGAGTAATTTATTTGTGTAATGTTTGAGAAAGGAGAATATGCAAGAAAATTGAATGAAATTCGTGCAAAAAGAGAGAGAGAAACAAAGTTGCAAACAATTGTTTATAATGGACACTTTGAAGGTACATAACCTTTCGCTAAAAGTTATATTGATTCAATAATCAAATTCTATCTACTAGATTGAATAAAAATTAGTTATAAATTGATCTAAACCTTATATCACGAAGTGTTATGACTTTTATGATTGTAACTCATGAAAATTTAATCAAAGGTTACAAATATTTCAAACAACACGATCATTAATTTTGTTGATATAAAGATCATGGGTTAGGTTCATGGTCATGATCTATGCCCACAGTCATGATGAACTTAATTTTTTCTCTTCTTTGTAGCATAACTCCTAGGTTTATAGTCATGAGCCTCTCATAAATTTATTTAATTATTTACACGCTTATGTAAAGATCACGCTCAAGTTCATGACTATGAACCTTGGCTGTGATCTCTCGAAAATATTCCAAATTTCCTTTCAGTACTTATAATTAATATGAGTACCATTTTAATCATTATGAAGCACTTTAAATACAAAATTTTAACTTTAAACACATAATTGATAATCTATTTTTAAACTATATTGTCTTTGTAGGATGGTGCCGACTCAGATGTGGGATTCAAGTTATTGGGATTACTAGGAAGAGATAATGACGAAAAGAACTCTAAATCTTGCTCATCAAGAGGTCTGATTCGCTTTTTATTACGTGAGGGACTTGGGAGGATAAGGTTGCAGTTGGTCCTCTTTTTAATTGCCTTGTCTGCTGGATTGTGGAAATATAACTATCAAGTCTCTGTGACTTATACTTTGAATGCTTGTAAGAGTGGAGGGACAGAAGTATGGTCCAATTAGCCTTACTGGCAAGTGGCTGACTACTATTGCTTCACTATTCATGGGATAGCTTCAACTTCACCTATGTCTATACTCCTCTCTCTCTCTCTCTCTCTCTCTCTCTGCCTCCCTCCCTCCCTCCTTCTTTGTCCAAAAGTAAAACCTTCAATACGAGTACCTTGCTTAAGTGAAGTCAGTCTGGCACATGCCTCATATGGGCATCTCTCTCTCTCTCTCTCTCTCTCTCTCTCTCTCTCTCTATATATATATATATATATATATATATTCTTTATTGTTATTACAAGAGGTGTATACTATATTATTACTAAAAATGTCTACCTGGTAGAATACCTAAATTATATACGCATTTTTTATAGTATTAAGATATTACAAAGTGTAATTATTGTATTATTATTATACTAAGTACAATCAATAATTATTTATTGTTTTTAAAATCAGACTTCAAATTCATGAAAGTGGGTAAACATGTCAATCGTAAATTTGCATGTAAATTTAAATGTCGAATACAGATCAATGCAAGCAATTTTGATTTGGGAAAATTACGACGGAATTTTTTTTCCTTTTCCCCCGTCTCCGCGCGAGAGGGGAGGAAGCCAAATTCATATACAATTACAGTGCCATAAAATTCATTGGATAATCGTGAAATTGGGAATATCACAAATTACTTGAAGATCAATGTCAGGAAAGCGTATACACCTTTCATGTTGGTCCCTCTTAGTACTTATATTTTTAATATTTCCACTTTGGTGTCTCCATTTTTAAATAGAGACAAATAAGTGACTTCAATAAAACGGCAATAGAAACTCTAAATAATGACAATAGAAGTGGGTAAACTTTATCTATTAGTGTTTCTATTTCATTGAGTAGGAATCACTATGTCATTTATTCGGATTGCTTGGTGCTGGTTAATGCTTTTAAAGGAGATTCACGAAATCTAGATTGGAGCACCAGGCCGTATTTTGATCATGCAAATTCACTCATCAAGAACGCGGGTCACATTTAATTTAAGTTTGTTTTTGTGAAGCGATCAGCTAATAGAGCTGTCTATTAGAAGGGGAATGTGTCCCAATGATGGGTGATTTTAGTGGTAAAAAAAAAAAAAAAAAAATTATGGAAAAAACACCAAATAGGAAAATCTAAATTAACTTTTCCATTTTCTTGCAACATCTAATTTTATCAAACCATTTATCAAAATTCAAATAAAAAATCAATTTTATTTTTATTTTAATATTAATGTGGTCAGGTAATAAATAAGAGAATACTAAAGATTTGTGCCATAGAATTTCTTTTAAATTGGTAGGTTTAATAACTATTTTACATGAAATCTATTAAACTAATGACTGCTTTAAATTATTAGCAAAAAAGGAGAATGCTATACATTGAATATTTATCTAGAGTGGCCTATTTGGACATGTATGTTTGGTATTATTCGTAAACTATTGTAAAATTGATGAATCTTTAGGAAATAAAAAACTCACCAAGTTCGGGGGTTGGGTGAGTACATAGTAAGATGTGAAACTTACTTATACCTTACTTTATAATGTACTGATTCCCAAATTTTAAAATCTAAATGTATCTTTTAAACCACTTTAAAACCTACATCTTGTAAAACCTATAAAATATAAGATATTTAATCAAACCTCTAAACTTTTCCTACCTTCCCATAAATTTTAAGTTTATTTGATATTGGAAAAGTAATTCATATATAATAATACAAAATTCTTTTGAATATAAAACCTATATAATTTGTAATAAAACTTGTGGTATGAAAATAGTATTCTATTATGTCTTTGTTATCTCATTATGTAATATTAACCATTAAGATGCATCTTTATTAATCATTTCTTCACATCTTGATATAACTAAAACTATAAATTTTGAAATCTTTAGGGTTTCTTTTTAGCAATTATATCATGTATGTCATATACATTCATTTGAAAATCCACCTAGAGCATCAAAGCGTATGCATATATACATATGTGTGTGTATATATATATATATATTTATGATTAATAAAAACAGTAAAGAATAAATAGTAAAAGGGTAAAAGCACATATAAAGAATAAATAATACCTTATATATCTTATAGTATATGTTAACAAAAAGATTGAATGGTCATTCATTGATATATATTATATTTTTTAATACATTTTACCAAGTTGATACAAGGTATACTAGAACTTTATTTTAGATAATTTACAATACAGGTTCTAAGGTGGTTGCAAAATATAAAGACAATATATATGTACCTTATCATGTGGAAGTAAACTTTAAAAATTACTACTCAAAACATATCCAATAACGCTTAATACTTATCGAACTTTCCTGACATCATGAGGTACGAGTTAATATCCTATACGGTAGGATTTCTTGCTCACTCTTAATGCTACTTATTTTCTTCTTTTCCTTTTTGTTATTATCATTACATTTATTTTTTTATGGCAATAGTCTAAAAAGAATCATTTTTTCCCTCGCTTAAAAAGTTAAAGCATTGAACTAAAAAAAAAAAAAACAGAGGAAATGTTTGCTTTGAAAATGGAAAAAAAAAAAAAGGTTAAGAGTTATTATACAGTAGTGTTAACAAAATAGCATCATTGTAACGCTAAACAATCTAGACCATCCATTTAGCAAAACTTAATCTAAACCATTGCTTTTATTAAAATACTATGACCTATAACCTGAAATACGAGTTAATAGGTTCTGAGAATTAAAAATTGAAATAACGAAATAATTAAATAATAACAAAACTAAATAAAATAAGAAAACTCCAAAACTTGAAAAATACACTTTTACTCACTCTCTCAAAGGAAGACAGGGTTCTATTACAGTAAAAATGTATCGATCACAGTATACAAGAGGTCATTTGCATTCTTGAATAATATATTCCTTGAAAAACTCATCTCGATATGTTTTCTCATAATTTTTTCTTAGTACTTTTATTAAAATTTGCTTTTGTTTGTTAGGGTTTAAGGTTTTTGCATTTTGATTCATTTATCGATAATAGATTTTAGGGTTTTTATATATTTTTATTGTATTGTTAGGTTTTTCTATTTAAGATTGCATTAGGTCCTATGAACCATCACCTAGGGTCAGGTGCAATGACATCTTTGAAACGAGCATAGTCAAGTTTACATATTGAATATGACCAAAACATCCGACTAAGCTCCTTCTACATTCACAGTATACTCATAAAATGCCCAGGATTAGCTTCCTTTTGGCACGTTAAGTGTAAGACCTACAATCAGGTATTTGGGATTCGGTTCATAGAATTTAGGACAATTGAGTAAAACTGTCCAATCCAACCTAAATTTTACAATAAAGTTAGGATTATTTATAAAAATGATCCCATAAGTTCAAATTTAGGAAAATAATTAATAAAATGATTAATTAATATAATATTTAATTTTATGAAAATTGTTCATTATTTATCGGAAACGCTTAAAATAAGTTCTGATAACTAACGAATCGATAGAGATAAATTATATACATATTAAAAATCATAAAATAACTTAAATAATATTTAGGAGTATTTATTTATACCATATATGCATTTATACATAGGTAGAAATAGGCAAAATTATTTAAAATACACAAAATACTCTAAAATAATGTAAATTAATTTAAAAAATCATAAATAATTATATAAAAATCAAGAAAAATTAAGACAAATGAGGAAATATCCAGAAAGTAGTCGTGGTAGCTTGGAAACGGGAGAAACAAAATCAATCAATTAAATTCCAATAAATAGAAAGTAGAAAAAGATAAGATAAGGTTAATGTCAAGTTAAATTAATGAGAAAAAAATATCTATGCAACACTATAAATACCACAAAATTTTTAGGAGTTCATTTGGTCTATTTAGAGAGTAAAAAAATTAGAGAGAATCAAAATAATTAAGGTTAGGGTTTATGTACAAAAATTTCAAAAAATCTGTACAATTAGGACCTTAAAGAGGAACCAACATCCGACCACAACCTAGGAGCAAACAGCCACCACTACCATACGGTGGTGGCAACACCTAGATTGGCCGACAAAGTCACGGCGGCCAACAGTGGTTGGAGCCACCAACGTTGGTAAGTTCGATTTCTCTTTTGATTTTAGTTATTTTATTAAAAATATTAAATAGTTTTAGAAAATTATAAAATTTGGTATTCTATGGTTTTTAAGTATGTAGATTTAGGAAAAAATTTTAGTTTGATTATTTTTTTATCTAGAAATATATTATCCTTAAGAAATCATATAAAACCGAGTATGTTTCAAATTATAAATAAATAGGCTTAAGAGTATAGTTTTAGATTCAAATTTTTTGCGTAGACTATTTAGGTGATATAGAACAGTATCATGAAGCCCAATTTCAAAAACAAAAATGAATTTTTGAAATTTTTATATAATTTTTAAGCTTAAAATAAGGCATAAAATGGGCAATTTGGGGTTAATTAAGTAATTAAATGGATAATTATTGATTTATGGCATAATTATATGTTTTAGGATATTGAAATCTAATGAAGTATGATATTTTGAGTATTTAAGGTGTTAGATGTTATTATTAGGGTATTATGTAGTAAATATATA
This sequence comes from Lumnitzera littorea, assembly GCA_024138015.1. Taxonomy (NCBI): domain Eukaryota; kingdom Viridiplantae; phylum Streptophyta; class Magnoliopsida; order Myrtales; family Combretaceae; genus Lumnitzera; species Lumnitzera littorea. Next base: position 118,875,526 of record JAMXBB010000002.1, read on the forward strand.
ATAGGTAAAAATAGTAAATGTTAAGTTAATTCTATAAATTGGGATAATTAGGTGTAAAATTTGATTTGAGATGAATTAGATATTTTGAGATGTTAATTGATGTTGGAAGATGATATTTGAAGTGATAGAACTATTAGATATGTATATTATGTACATATTAGGTGATAATGTATAATATATAAATGTAAAAAATTAAATGAGTAGGAAAATATTTGGTTAAAATTAATATTCTAATAATAATGAAAATATGTAATAAATTTGGTAGGAAACTTAAATTTAAGTGTTTATATGAAAAATGTAAAATTTTTTAACAGCGAAAGTAAATTTGGTAGTTAAATTACAATTAGGATATACCGCACGGAGTATAACATTGGTTAGAGGTCAAAAACGATATTTAGGATATCTAAAAATAATGTGATTAATTTCACATTATGGTTCAGAATGATTTCTTAAGGTTTACGTATAAATTCCATAATAAAAAACTAAGTTAAAACTTAGATAATTAAGAATAATTGTAAAAGACTTTAAAACCTAGATAATTAGATATATTAAACCCTAAACTAAAGATAATATAAAAGTAATACATAATAGAGTTTATATAAGATAGTTATGTGAAAATTGAAACAATATTTGTATTATAGGGATTTTTGGCGATGGCCAGTACGAGTTGTACATCAAGTGAGCAAACGAGTAGTTTAGGTAAGTTGGGACTAATACATTATTGTATTTTGGAGTACTAAATTATAGTACTCAGAGGCTTGAAATTGTACTTGATTGTGCTTTTTAGATATTTGATTATGCGCATGTGCTTGTTTTGAGTTTGATGATATAATTTTGATTTGCTGTCCGGCTTGTAATTGTGTGATTTGTCTGATCGATTAAACACCTTAAATTGGATTTAACTAAATATATGACTTATAATTCTAAATAGGATTTGCATCTAACCCATTATGGGAAATTTAGGGTTCTTCGGCTAAATACCAACCCCTTCGAAAAAGTTAGCGTTGAATAGCATAATTGGCCCCTTTTTCATCTTTAGTCGAACTAAGTGATAGGTGAGGAGGTCATAGCAAGGGTGAAGTCAATGGTTCGAAAGTTATCGCGGGAGGAGTGGTGTCTTCATTGTACAAGTCTACGTTTGGTTATGAGTTATTGCATTAACGAAAACTTCTCAACCTAGATTAGAGCGAGTGAAATTTCTCTCATCTCATGACAGGTTGGATAACGTTGTGCGATGGCATTTACCTGAACATGCATTGCACCTAATAATTTGGTTGATAACCTTTTTTGTGTTTCTTGTATAGGTTTAAGTTTCTGTCCCAGCTTACTGAGCTGTGGTTGCTCACATCCCTATAAACGTTGTTGTAGGTGCTAGCTAGAAATTGACTTACAATTACTGATTGCTATATCTTAGCAAGTGAAGAAATACACTTGAAGAACAGAGATAGTTTTAAGATCTTAGTTTTTATTTATAATTTTCTATTTTTAGATAATGTATTGTTTAGGAAATATTATATGATGAAAGCTTGCAAACATTATTTGTAATACTTGAATTCTAGTGAATATACATGTATTTTCATACTTTCATAAATAAATAATTTATTTAATTTATGAACTGTTTACTTTAAAGTGGGTTAATTGTGGATGTCTTGTACAAATTAGGTCTAAGATAGCAGCTATATGATTACTTTAAACTATTTACTGAGCTGTGGTTGTTCACATCCCTATAAACTCTGCCGCTTCGAGGCATAACATTAGGAATGCCAAGGCTGCTTCAACATCACCATCAAACGTATCCACCTGCTTCTACTTATTGATATAGTTATACAGGTTTTTCTTTGTAATCTAACTTTCTCGGATTTGCCTGCTTTATGAACTAGATACTCCATTATATCGTATGGTCGAATAGTAGAATTTAACATGCTTATGATTTGAACTCGATTAGCATCTGACATAGACCTGTTGGAATTTAAGAAACAATTTTATAATGGTGACACAAGCTTACGATTATGCTCAGTATTTATAGCTAAGACCTCCCAAAATTCATCCTCTACCATGAGTTTTGCTTTAAACATAGTTGGACAACCAATTCTAGTCAATGCCCTTTCTTTTCTAACTTGGTCAATCTTATTAAGATATTGCTGACCCCTATAACCCTCTCTATGGCAAACCCATATACATAATCTCACCTCCTTCTACTCATTCTTTTTAGAATCACATAAACAATTGCTAAACTCATTTATAGTAGTGTACCTAGCATAGAAATCATTGGCTTCTGAAAAAGATGCAAGAAGCAAACTTTCTACCAACTAGAAGTTTACTTGAATGCAAACCTATATAGGATGACAATTCATTAATGGTAACCACATTGTTGTGCTAAAAAGAATTATAGCTGCCACCATCATTGGAGACTAGAATATCACCCAATCCATCATATGCAATGTTATGCCCTGAAGCGGTAGAGTCATAACAATCATATTGTGCAAACTATTTTAAGATAGAAGTTGATCATATAGTCGCTATCTTAGACCCGATTTACACAACATGTTCACGATTAATCCACTTTGAAGTAAACAGTGCATAAATTAAATATGTTATCTACTTATGAACTTAAGAAAAATAAATATTCATATTAAAATAATCTGAGTGTTTTTACAAGATTTAACAACCTAACATAATTTACTTGAGTAATTTGTAAATTAATACTAAAAGCTTTAAAGATGAAGCTAAACTTGAAAGTGTATCTAGTTTTCAATTTATATGTTTACTCCTGAGATTTAGCAGTTGTTAGTTTCAAGATAAATATATACCGCTTCTTAGCTAGCACCTGTAACAATATTTATAGGGATGTAAGCAACCACGGCTTAGTAAGTTAGGATGGAGATTTAAAACTATACGTCAATCACAAATAAGGTTATTAATCAAATTAGTTAGATGCTATGTATTTACAAGTAAATGTCATCGCATAACGTTGTTCGACCCATCGTAAGATTAAAGAAATTGCACTCATTCTAATCTGGGTTGAGGAGTTTCTATTAATGCAACAGCTTATAACCAAACTCAGGCTTGTGCAATGGAGACACTGCTCCTCCCATGACTACTTTCGAACCATTGCTTTTACTCTTATCACGACCTCTTTGCCTATCACTTAGTTTAACTAAGGATGAAGAAGGGACTAATTATACCATCTAACGCTATCTTTTTTGAAAGGGTCGGTATTTGGCTAAAGAATCCTAGATTTCCCTTAATAGGTTGTCATGTGTATCCGATTTAGAATTTCAAGTCATATATTTAATTAGATCTGATTTAAGGTATTCAATCATTACATCAATTTATATAAATACTATCTAGAGTAGCAAATTAGAATCATAACTTCAACTTAGAAACAAGCACATGTGCCTAGTTCACTATCTAACAAGCACAATTTCGTACAATTTCAAGCCTCCAAAATACAATAATGTATTAATCCCAACTTATTTAAACTCCCCATTTGCTCACTCAAGGTACGACTTATACTGACCATTGCCAAAAATCTCTATGATACAAGTGTTGGTTTAGTTTCTCATAACTACTATAGATATGTTTTTTTATGTAATTTAGATTACAAGTGTCTTTGGTTTATGATCTTCTTACATTTAGTGATTTAGGTCTAAGTCTTTTAGAATTATTTCCTTCGTTTAGCTAGGTTTCGAATTTGTTTCTTGTTTCGGTTGCAGTGTCGACTTCTGAATTAGATTCTGATCTAAGAATAATCTATATTTAATATGATCGCTTATACATATGTATATATATACATATAAGCTTTAAATCATGGGTTTTAAGTTTGGGATTATAATTTTACGTATTTATCCAAATTCTATATCTCCTATAATCGAATTAGTTTCAAATTAATTTTTGATTCAATTTCTAAATTCAGTTTTGTTTTAGCTTCTGATTATTGTTTTTATTTATGAACCCAAGGAATTCTTTCCAAAATAAAGTGGGAGATTCATCTAACTATGCTAAATATATGTTTTAGCCCCTAATCAGTATTTCAATCAGCATGGTACACTACATTTCTAATTTAACTACCGAATCAGCTCTTAATATGAGAAAATTTTATATTTTTCATATAGACACCTAAATTTAAGTTTCCTACCATATTTATTATATATTTCTATTATTATTATAATATCAATTTTAACCTAATATTTTCCTACTCATTAATTTTTTATACTTATATATTATACATTATCATCTAATATGTACATAGTAAACATATCTAATATTTCTATCACTTCAAATATCATCTCTCAACATTAAGTAACATTTCAAAATATCTAAATTCCTCCCAAATTATAATTTACATCTAATTACCCTAAATTACAAAATTAACATAAATTTACTATTTTTACCTATTACATAAATACTACATAAATAGCCTAATAATTACATCTAACACTCTAAATATTATAAATAGTATACTTCATTAGATTTCAACATCCTAAAACATATAATTGTGCACTAAATCAGTAATTATTTATTTAATTACCTAATTAGCTTAAAATTACACATTTTATGTATCATTTTAAGACTTAAAAAATTATTTAAAAATTTAGAAAATTAATTTTTGAAAAAAAGCTTCATAGCACTGTTCTATATCACTTAAGTAGTCTACACAAAAATCAAGCTTAAAACAACACTCATAAGGCTATTTAATTCCAATTTGAAACATATTTGGTTTTACTCAGTTTCTTAAGGATAGTATATTTCCATGCATCAATTCATCAAAATAAAAAATTTCAATAAATCTACATACTTAAAAACCCTAGAATATCAAATTTCACAATTTTCTACAGCTATTTAATATTTTTAATAAAATAACTAAAATCAGAATGAAAATTAGACTCATCGACATTGGTGGCTTCGACCACCTCTGGCCGCTACGGCCATATCAATCGGTGTCAGGTGGTGGTTCCCTTCTAAGGCCTTAATTGCACACTAATTTTCTAATCTTTTGTAAAATTATTCTCTCTTCTCTTCTGATTCTTTTCCTAATTTTTCTGAATCCTAAATTGATCAAATGAGTAGTGAGAGTGATTTTTCAGAATTTATAGGATACATAGATATTTTTTCTCATTAATTTGAAGTGACATTTGCCTTATCTCTTTTTTTTTTTTCCACTTTCTATTTGTTGCATTTTGATTAATCAATTTTATTTCTTCCATTTCCAAGCTGTTATGCCTCAATTATGGACAAGTCCATATTTTTTCATAATTTTCTTGGTTTTTCTTTAATTATTCATGTATTTTCTTTAATTAATTAATATTATTTTGGCATATTTTGCATATTTTAAATAATTTCATGTATTTCTACCTACATTTAAATACATATACGATATAATTAAATACTCCTAAATATTCTTTATACTATTAGTGTATATATAATTTATTTTTATAGATTTGTTAGTTATTGAAACTTGTTTTACACGATTCCGATAAATAATAGAAAATTTTCATAAAATTCAATATTATATTAATTAATCATTTTATTACTTATTTTCCTAAATTCAAATTTACGAGATCACTTTTACTAATAATCCTAACTTTATCATAAAATTTGGGCTAAATCGAGTAATTTGCTCGATTACTTTAAATTTTATGAACCGAATCCCGAGTAGCTAATTATAGGGCTTACATGTAGCATTGATTTTGATATTGTGATCATGAACATCGTATCCATCTATATTGTCACAACCTAAATGAAAGTCATTCCTATTAGAATCCATATTGTGATCGTAAAGGTTGTTATTTTTGTCCTTTCTAGGTATTCAAGGTACACTTAGGGTTTTAGTGTGGAGAATTCTATGTTTACTAATGAAGGAAATGGACTTTATTATAAAAATATCGAGAATGTGGAATGTTTTGATTTTTAAAAAACTGTTGATAGTTTCATGTTACTATGGACAGTGTAGTGCCCATGCAAAAAACTGTTGATAGTATCGCATATTTGTCGATAATGATGCACTCTATTCTAGTACAACTTAACTCCTTTGCAATAAAAAAATCACCGAACATAGTAGCATTTCTATGTTTGATGGAAAAATACACTATCGATAGTGAGGCACCCTAATCAAGTAAATCCTAACTCCTTTAGAGTAAAAAGATGATTGATCATGGTAGGTTCCTTCTGGTTATGGTAATCTAAGTTGTTGATAGTAACACTATATTGTCAATAGTTGTGATAAAAAAAATAGTTTATTTACCTTATTTAATTTTAATATACATGTTGCTATAAAATTTACATTTTGTATCGTATAAAATTTTAACACTATGTACGAATAATAATATTACATTGCATAAATTTCAAACACGATGTTACATCTATTATACTAACATTATTTATAAAGCACTGATATATGATCTTAGTGTAATGATATATAATATAGTATGGTGTACTAACAATGATATATGAATTGTACGTGCAAATTACTAAATTATATGAATCATGTATAGATTTAGTGTTTTTCGTCAATCATAATATAATTTATAGATAATTGTATGTATGGGTTGCATCCATATGATTTGTACGTGGAATTTACCAAATTATATAAATTGTGTATAGATTTAGTATATTTCATTAATCATAATATAGTTTATAAACAATGTTATATATAGATTTCACCCATATGAATTGTATGTGAAATTTACTGAATTATATGAATTGTGTATAGTTTTAGTAAATTCTAATAATTATAAAAGTAATATACAAAATGTTACAAATCACAACAACTTATCCCTTTCTTATAGAAAAAACGTATGAACATTCAATTACTCTTAGTTTATATGAATTTCATAATAATATTTTAAATGATTAATGAGGAATTACTATGTAAACAATATTTTGAATATTAATATTAACAATGTAAATGATAAATGAACAAGAATTTAGGCGATAGGAAAATATTTTCAATGAATGGAGATTAAAAGAAAGAAATATTAATACTTAATTGTAAAAAGGAGGAGACATATTGTAAAAATATAAATACTAATATTTAATTGTAAAAATGGGGAGAGATATTGTAATAGTAGAGATATTTACATTTATTGGAAAAAATATAGAATGGAATATTAATTAAATGGAAAAATAAGAAAACATAAAAAGAAAAGTAATAGGGAATATAATTAAATGAGAAAAATAATTAAATGAGAAAAGAGAAAGGAGAATATAACCTGCTAACCTTTTATAGTAAGTTACTTTATCTAGCGTTACAGTAATACTACATAACTAGCGTTACCATAAAAATATCCGGCAATTGGAAAATTATAACTAGTTTGAGGTTTCAAAATGAAATATTAAAGTTTAGGTACCATGATATATATACACATATTGGAATAATCTATACTTGTAGATTTGGTGATTTTTGTAGTTCCTGCAATGCTGAACCTTGATTTGAGTGATTATGTGTGAATGGGTAAGATTTTGAAAATATGGGCTTTGTATTCCTTTTATGCTGGCTTGGTCAAATGGCATTTAGGGTCATCCACTGTAATTTTCTCTATCAACCATTTCGACCTTTCAAGTAAATGTATTTTTCAACTATATATTACAACTTTGAGGATGAAAAATCGAATATAGTTCATTCCATTAAATTCCATTAAAAGACTAATATTCATACAACTGTATCATAACATTATTATCTTTAGGCATATGTATTAACTATTGTATTATTTATTCTTATTTTAAAAATTTTATGAAAAATAAAGAGTAAATGAAAAAACTTTCATGTATGCATATTGCCCTAATTATAAAGCTTGATTTTAGATAAGATTGATGTAATTTGGTTAAGCATGATTCTTCACTTCGAATCAAGCCAAATGTAATATTGTGGTTCAGCTCATAATTTTTTTTTTTCCAACATAAGAAAAAGGTTCAATCTGGTTTAATTCCTAATTTGAACCAAGAATTTTAAAATATTTAGAAGAAACACACACATTTTGGTACAAGTCTTCCTTACTATCAATAGAATAAAGTATTTGCAATGCATTTTTGAAACTATGAATCTAAAGCTTTTTAGGGCACAATACATTAGAAATAGCTTTTAAGTTCTATTATGATTTAATTGGTATTGTAGAAGTTAGATAGCGTCCAAATCAACACATGAAAAGTAGAAAAGAACCACTCTTCACTTCTAAAATTTATGACATAAGTAGAATATTTAACTTCACACCATTAATATGCATTCTTATTTAGAGGTGAAAACACATGCAGATGGCTAAAAGAGACTCATATCATTCTTAGAAGGACATTGTCATTAAAATTTCACAATTAGAATGGTGATAATAAGATTTCTTTTTCTATTTTACTTTTCACTATTTAGTTAGGTTTGTAATTTTTTCAAATCTTAAAAGAAGGATACTAATCTAATTGTGCTCTAGTTTGGACTGATTTAGTCCAGTTTACAGTTTTTTTTTTCTTTTCCTCTTTACTTACCCCTAATTTTGGACTTGAAAATCAATATTTTTGATGTTGTTTTTATTATTTTCATTTGCTATTCAATTTGGTAATATTTTTAGGGTTTATTGCATAATGTCTATTTTGGGTTTAATTTTATGAATGCCAAAATTAGCAAGTTTCACATATAAGATAATAAAATTAAAGGAAGAATGAATTTATGGGCCTTTACCAAACCTCCTCCACTATTGCTTTAGGAAGCCTATACTCTCATTTGTCAACTAGAGAGATGTCATCATTTACTTTTGCTTCCGAAGTCTAAGCTTCTTGAAAATTGATGAAAAAAGATTTAATCTTACTAACATCCAACCTGTGTTAATGGAGTAATAGGCAAATATCAATGATATTTAGAGATATATTGATGATAATAAGTTATATTCTTATATATTAAAATTTTATTTGTATTTATCTGCCACTTATCAAAGCATGTGGCGTGATAGTTATATTGAAGTCTTTCTCAGAATGGATAAGGGTGTCATATTTTTTGTTGGCTTTTAGGTCATATAGGACTAGTGTTGTTAGACCTGGGTTTTAGCTCGCCCAGTTTAACTTGGTTTGACTTGACCTATCCATAAAATTGGTTTGAATCATCCTTTTGACTCTCATTGACACTGACTTTAGTTTAACTCAATTGACTCAAGTGGTCTAACTTCATTTCTATAAGAATCCATTAGGTTTTTCTTACTTAAAATATATTATTTTGTTTTATATTTTCTAGAAAACATTCCAATTTATTAAAAAAAAAATGTAGATGAAAGAAAAACAAAAATATAAACCGTGTAAAGCTTTCAGCTTTTAATTCTTGAAGATGTAAATAATTTATATTATATTATAAATAAATATGAATTATGTTATAATATTTTTATTAATTTATGTTTGATCCTATTTTGACCCTCTCAACCCTCAATCCCTTTTCAAGTCAACCTTCATAAATGAGTTTGATTACATGGCATAGGAACTAAACTCATCAAAATAGGAGCTCTAGTAATGTATGGAATAGTGAACTTCTAGGATAACAAAAAATAAATTGTAAAAAGCTTTCGACTTTTAATTCTTAAGGATTTATATAATCTACATTATATTATAAATAAATATGAATTATATTATAATATTTTTATTGACCTATCTTTGATCTTATTTTGACCCTCTCAACCCTTAAGCCCTTTCTAAATCAACCTTCATATATGAGTTTGACAACATTGTATAGGACTTAAACTCCTCAAAATAGGAGCTCTAGTGATGTATGGAATAGTGAACTTCTAGGATCCATCAACTTTGTCGGCAAATGTATCCATATTGATTAAGTAATTAAGAAAGTTGAATTAATTACTTTCCAAATATTTATCCTTTTTGAAAAATCACCTTAACAATTACTTGGAAATTTATGGCAGATGTTAATGTTATATGCAAAAAAATAAGCAACAATAAATGTAAAAAGTCGAGGGATCTGAATATCAAGTGCCATTTACGATGGTTTCTCGTTGTAGTTAATGCACTCCTCTAACTATATTGTTGAGGATGCTAAAAGTGTGATTATTTATTTTATTTATTTTCAACTAGGTCTTTTTTACTAATTGATACATACGATTTAGTTGTAGACTTGTTGGTTATATGTTATATTTGGTTTGTATATAAAAAGGCACTCTGTATTAATTAATTAGTTAAGAATATACATATACTATTTCATTAATTTCTTCTCCTCTGTTCGTAACTCATAAGATCATCCATGTAGTCTATTTGTGATTCTTGCTTCCCTGTGTCAGTTCATCACTCCACATGGTATCAAAGCTCGGTAAGAGTTAATTTACTTGATTGTTTGATCTGCTCGTGTTTCTTCCACTTTGAAGATGAATAATCAGATTGTTCACGAAATGCAAAATTAGCAAATTGAATAAACTAATGTTGATCCTCTATACTTATTGGGACAATCCTAATATGATAATTAGAAATATAATATTTGATGGTGTAGTTTACCTGGAGCAGATTAATCAAGCTATGGTCAAGCACAAAGTTGAAATTAGGATTTATTGATGAAAGCATTCCCAAACTTAATTATGATTCACTAGATCCAATCAAATGGACTGAATAATTACATGGTACGATATTGGATTCTAAACTCTATGGTTAGTGAATTAGTAAAAGATTATCTCTATACACAGTTAGCATGAGTTATAGTTTGAAATCACTAAGCAATATAGGTAGGGTAATGCTCTACTGATGTTTCAATTGCAGCAAAAGTTAAGTAATGTCAAGCAAATAAATCAACTTATACAAATTACTACAACAAACCTTAGCAAATATGGGATGAGCTTCAAGTTTTACATACTTATCCTTCTTGTAAGTATAGAGCAATAAAGAGTTGTATTTGTAGGCTAAAGAAGAAAGTCATAGAGTTTGACTCACAAGAATGCTTGATATAATTTTTGATGGGATTGAAGGAGTTTTATGAATCCGTTTGTAATCAAATACTATCAATGGAGCCCCTTCCTATTGTGAATAGGGCATACTATTTGGTAAAATAAATAGAAGAACAAAAGCATTTGATTATGAGTATATTAAAGACTCATGTTGCTGCATTTGTTTATAAGAAAGTAAACAATTTGAAAGGAAATTCCGAAAATAAAAAGGGAAGAGGAATGAATTTTAATAAGCCGAATTGTAAGCATTGTAAAAAAGAGGGCCATACAATAGACAATTGTTTTGAATTGATTGGTTACCTGAATTGGTATAAGGGGAAGCTTAGAAACTAGAATCATTTTGTAGCTAATGTGTTGACAAACCAAATGCACTTGACTAATTGAAATTTCCATGCTATTCAAGCTTAAATAGACATACCTTTGGATGACAATGTGAAAAAAATCAGATAAATGCTAAATTGTTTCATAATTTTTGTCAAGCGGTCTTAAAATTGATGAAAGGGAAGAATTTACAATAAGATGGTCTTCATGAAGCTCATTTTGTAGTGTGTCTACTTCATCTCTTAGCTCATTTTCTTTGTTTTAGTGTAGGTGATAATGATTTGGCTCTTGGATTATTAACATGGGGTGTCATGTGTTCAATATTATATCCTTGCAACAACCTATCATGATCTTCTTACCTGATGGACAAATGAAATATGTAAAATTTGTTAGGTCTATTTACATTAATGACTCTAGTTCCTCAAAATGCACTCTTTGCACCAAACTTCAAACATCACTTGCTTTATGTTCATCATGTCCTTGTTGACGACAACTTCAAAGTTAAAATTGATTCATCTACCTTTATCTTTCTAACCTTCAAATAGATAGATTGTATCAACCGAATCTATAAATGGCTTGTAGATCTTATAATCTAAGAAGGATTTTAGTTCCTCAGGTGATTTAGTTCCTTTTCATTATTCTTCTACTCATATGTCTTGTAATAAAGCTGATCATATTTAGCCCATTCATGCAAGACTAGGGCATTTATCTTGTTTAAGCTCTAACATTTAGAGAGTTGTTCTTTAAGATTTAAAAAACTTTTTCTAAGATACTTGTGTTTAGGCAACAATGCACAAATTGCCATTTGGTAGAAGTGAATCTCATGCTTTAAGTGTTTTCCATTTATTACATGTTGATATTGGAGACCATATGTAGTTCCCTCTTTGTCTGACACATGATATTTTGTTACTATTCTTGATGATTATTTGTATTGCACATGGACTTATTTGATTAGTCATAAGTCTCAGGTTGTTTATTGCTTTGATAAATTCTCTAAGATGATTGATAATCAATTTTCAATTGAATCAAAGATCATTAGATTTGGTAATTGAGCTGATTTTTTTATCTTATGTATGTTAAAATATGTTTTATAATCTAGGGACAATTCATCAAAGATCCATGACCTATATACCATAACAAAATGGAAGGTTGATGTAAACATAACCATGTTGTTAAGATAGCTAGAGCTTTGAGATTATTTGCAAATTTACCCAATTGATTTTTTGAGGGGAATTTGTACTCATAACTACATACATTATCATTATTATGCCTATGGCCAAGTCACAGTAGAAAACATCTTAATCACTTAAGAGTGATGGTGTTACACTTTTGGTCAAACCCTTCATTGAGATAAATTTGATGTTAGAGGAGTTAATGCATATTCTTGGGTTATTTTCATGGTAAAAAGTCTATAAAGTCTATGACATGCAATCAAGGAAAATTATAATAAGTTGAGATGTAGTCTTTTATGAAAATTCTTTTACTTATAGAGTTACATCATATTTTGCTTCTAATATTGCATCTTCTTCAAATGAAGCACAATTACCTCAACATGTTCCTTTTGATTTGCCTAAGTTGCCATTCTCTTCAAATGCCTCTTCTTTACATTAGGATTTGCCTCTCTATTTTGTGCCCAACACATGTTCTGACTTATCTCTTTATTTTGATTCTGTTTGCATCATGTCTCATTATCTTGATAATTCATTCAATCATTTAGTTCTAATGTCTTCTATCCCTTCCATTGATCTAAATCTTCAAATTTCATTTGGGGAACATTAAATCTTAATAAGGTCAAGGATCATAAACATTGATTAGAAACCAATATTGCTGATGTTACTGTTATACTACTTTTCTTTTTAATCACACTGATGATACCAACCTTTCAATCGTTTAACCTAAACCCCTTATCCTTTGTTTGATTTTCATTCCTTTACTCTCTTTTTACCTAATTATGTGGCTTCCTTGGTGTATGTATAACAATTAGAAAAACATTTTGTTATTCTTAAGCTTCTCTAACAAAAGATTGGGTTGAAGATATGAGTAGAGAGCTTAAAGATTTAAAATTAAATGATACATGGGAGACAATGGATTTATTATTAGGCAAGAAAGCTATAAGATCAAAGTGAGTTTATAAAATTAAATATTAACCTAATGGGAGATACAAGGTTAGGTTAGTGGCTAAAAGTTATACATAAATAGAGGGGGTTGATTATCATGACACCTTCTCACTAGTAACTAAATTAGGTACGGTTCTTGTTCTTATTGCTTTAGCTACTACATATAGCTAGTGACTTTACTAAGTTGATATTAATAATGCTTTTTTACATGAACTTTTGGACGAAGACATATATATATATATGTTACCTCCTCAAGAGTATTCCAAAGCTATATCTAACAAAGTTAACAAACTTAAAATATTTCTTTATGATCTTAAGCAAGCTTCCAAGTAGTGGAATCTTGAGATATCTTGATTTCTCATTAATTAAGGTTCTGTCCAGTCCTTTAGTGATCATTCTTTGTTCACTTATTCTTCTCATACTAAATTTTTAGTTGTTTTGCTCTATGTTGATGATATGTTGACCATTGGAACATGTAAAGATACTATTACTTCCTTGAAAGTTTCTCTTGATAATGAATTTACTATAAAAAACTTTGGTTTAGCTAGATTTTTTTTTTTTGGAGTAGAAATCTATCGGACTACTGTTGGAATACTCTTGAACTAATGAAAGCAAATGTTGATCTTTTATTTAATGTTGGTTTATTTAGATGCAAGCCTATTGCTTTGCCATTACCCTTTGGTTTGGTTTTACATAAGGATTTATGTGATTTAGTTAAGGATCCCTTACTTTAGAGGCATTTGGAGGGCAAAGTAATATATTTCAGTATTACCAGTAGGATATTGGCTTTGCTATTAACAAATTTAGCCAATTTCTGGCTACTCTACATAAGCCACATACGCAAGCAATTCTTCTTCTTTTGAAGTATCTTAAGGGAACTATTGGACTTGGTTCATTTTATTCATTCAATAAATCTCTAATGTTGCATTACTATATTGATGTTGATTGGGCTTCTTCTTCTTTTGATTGCAAGGCTTTGACTAGTTATTGCATCATCCTTAGTAATGTACTTTGTAATACCCTTTAAATACTAGGTGAATGAACTCTAATAATTAAGGTGCATTTTGGTACAACAGCTTGGGATGCATCAAAACTCTAAAGGTAAACCTGCTCGGGTTAGGTCAATCTTAAGATGGATGCCGATGGATTACTGACCTCTGGCCCTCTTACTTATGCATGCCTCCAAGGGCTTCAATCTTTCGTTATGAGTATCATCTCTCATTAGCCTGCCGAAGACGAGACATAATATAAAGAAGAACAGTGGGCCAACTCTTGGAGAACTTGGCTTGGGTACAACCTTCTCTATTTTATCCCTTATGCCAATGCTGACCACTCATTTGTTGAGGTTGACTTGCCAAGTACTAAGGTCAAGGTCTTTACACATTAAGTCCTGCTTTGATCGCTTGAATACTTAGGTGCCGAGGTTGACCTATTAAGTGCTGAGGCATGGGCCCCTACTTAACGAGTACTTCTCTTTCAACCTGTTACTATTACATATTGGCATTCCTTATTTGTCTTGACAACTCTTGATGCTACCTATCTATAGTTGCCATATCATAACCTCGCTCAATTGCCATGCCTAAAGATTCCTTAATATGGACCTATTAACGAGCTGCCACCTATCCAGTTTCTGACATTGTATTACTTTTATCTTTTCGTCATTTGTCCTATTTACCCCTTACGTACACACTAGGAATCTCTTTTTCCTTTTATTCTTTTTGTAATTTCCCTTATTAATAATGTTGCCCTAGGGACTTATTATAAATAGTCCCTTTTTTCTTTATAGCCAAAATCATTAGACATTCCTTACAAATATTGAATATACTTTAGTTCTTGTGAGATATTCCTCTTTGAGTATAACCATTTCACACTCTTATCTAATCTTACTGGGTAGCCCGAGATTAATGGCGAGTGGATCTTGACATTAGCTTGTGCATCATATCAAGTGAAGTATTGAGTCATATTGTGTTCATTAGTAAGTTACATCCTCCAAGCAGCTTCACATAAGCTACTGTGTGTTACAGCTTCTTCACCTTCATTTTCTTCTTATTACAAAGGACCTACTTGGTTATTTTCTTGATTGTGATAAGCCTTAGTGATTACTGAGCTTCGAGGCACATCATATAATCCTAGTATCGGAGCTTAAGGTTGTGATCGAGAGTTGTGTTGAAATAGTCCTTGTTAATGTGTTATTTTGTTATACTTTGTTTTCCATTAGAAGAACAGAGCAAGTTTGCAGTTCATTATTCGATTTGTATTTTATTTGTGAGTGTGGAAATTTCTTGTGAGAGGAGTGTTTTCTGAAGCTTTATAGTGATAATGTTGAATCTTAGTGTTTGGGGAGTGATTAATGATGTTGAGAGTGATGCTCATGGTTGTAGTTGTGTTATCCAACAAACCCTACGAACTATTGATAAGTGGATATAAGACATTAGTATTATTGTGGCTAATATAGCTGTTTCTATACAAAGGGTCGTAGATAGAGGTGGAGCTGAATTAGCTAAATGTTGAGTAGCTGACCAGAATTGGTATGTTGAGTTGACCTGGAAATGACCGAGCACCAAATAGTTCTGATGTAAATTGCTGAGGATAAGTGTCGAGCCGACCGGAAGATGGTTGAGGTAAGGGCAAGGTCGAGGAGCTTGAGGTCTGTAGAGACTAAGGTTAGAGCTTAGGGAGGAAGACTTGAGAAATCAAATATTTCAAATGTCTCAGCTATGGACATATGGCTAGTCATTGTCCAAACTGATGTGTTATGACCATCAAGGGAGATAAGCCCCAATTCGAAGTAGAGAGTGCTAGTGAAGGAGGGGAAGAAGTGGAGTTAACCAGATGCTGGAAGAGTTTCAATAAGACCTCGATGCCATAACACCACCTGAAGTGGGAGCCGAGTACTGTTTTATCATCTGACAAACTCTCAATACCTTTATGGCTGATGAAAATGAGCAGAGAGAGAACCTATTCCATACGAATTGCCAAGTGAATGGCAAACTATGCACATTAATCATTGATGGGGGAAGTTGTGCCAATGTCATATAGCAAGGAGTAGTCAAGGCCCTAAAGTTATCGACTTACTCATACCCTAAGTCGTACAAGATTCATTGGTTGAATGAGAAGGGAGGTCTACCTATTGCTGAGCAAGTTAGAGTACCAATTACTGTTAGTGAACAGTACAAGGACAAGGTGCTATGTGACTTCCTTCTCATGTGTGCTTCACACATCTTACTCGGCCGACCTTAGCTATTCGATTTGAAGGTGTTGCATGATGGATATAGAAACATCTACATGTTCCAAAAGGATGGAAAGAAGATTATGTTGACTCCTATGAGCCCCAAAGAAGTACAAGAGTCTCAAGAAAAGATTTTCCGATCTCTGCAATAGAAATCCTTAGTTATTTCCTATGCTTAATTTTCCCAAGAAGTTGAGGATGAAGAGTACGTGTTCTTATTAATTAGGAAACTCTTAGAGTTAAGACAAGTTGAAAGCTTACCAGTTGGGGTGCAAATATTACTACAGGAGTATTCCAACCTATTTCTTGTTGAGATGCCGAGAGGATTACCACCCTTGAGAGGCATAGAGCATTGTATTAACCTTCAATCGAGAGCCATTCTTCTGAACCAACTTACTTACAGACTTAACCTCGAGTAAGCAATTGAGCTGAAGAAACAAGTAGACGAGTTAGTGGATTATGGATATGTTAGAGAAAGCATGAGCCCTTGTTCTGTTCCAATTATCTTGGTGCCAAAGAAAGATGGCTCATAGAGGATGTTCATTAATGGCTGAATTATCAACAAAATTACCATTAGATATTGATATTCGATCCTACGATTGGATGATAAGATTAATGAGTTACATGGTGCCCGCATCTTTTCGAAGATTGATATGAAGAGTGGCTATCATCAAATACAAATGAGACCCGGAGATGAATGGAAGACGGCCTTCAAAACAAGGGATAGTCTATTTGTGTGGATGGTAATGTTGTTTGGTCTAACAAATGCTCTAAGAACTTTTATGCGATTCATGAATCATGTCTTGAGAGCTTTGATTGGTAAATGCATTGTCGTGTACTTTAATGACATTCTAATCTATAGTGCCAACCTTATTTCTTATGTAGGACATTTGAGATCTGTGTTTGCCATTCTCTATGTTGAGAAATTATTCGGCAATTTAAAGAAATGTGTGTTTTTCCAGAGTAAGGTTGTATTCCTCGAATATATTGTTTTAGAAGGAGGAGTTCGAGTTGATGACAAGAAAATCCGAGCTATTCTTGAGTGGCCGATGCTAACTAATGCTATTAAAGTGAGGAGTTTTCACGATCTAGCCTTAATCTATTGAAGATTCATTCGGAACTTCAATTCCTTAACTATTCCACTAACCAAGTTGACAAGGAAAAACTCTGAGTTCAAGTGGCCAGAGAAAGCTCAAAAGAGCTTTGATGAGATAAGGTTTAGGTTGACATCCGCCCCAGTACTTCCCTTGATAGATTTCGAGAAAGTTTTTGAAGTAGAGAGTGATGCGTCTAAAGTCAGCATTGGTGCTGTATTTATGTAAGAGCATTGACCCATCACTTATTTCAGCGATAAGCTTAGAGGAGCTGCCTTAAATTACTTGACATATGATAAGGAATTCTATGCTCTTATCTGAACATTGCAAAATTGGCAACATTACTTGCTGCCGGGAGAATTCATCATCTACATAGATCATGAATCTCTCAAACATCTTCGAAGATAATAAAAACTTTTTCAGTATCATGCCAAGTGGGTTGAATTCCTGGAATCTTTTTGCTACATCATCTGGTATAAGAAGGGAGGCACTAATACTATGGCCGATATTCTCTCTCATCAGCATGCACTCATTACGGCATTACAAGACAAGATACTTAGATTTAGTACCCTACCTGATTAGTATGAACATGATCCATATTTTAGGCCCTTAGTGGCAAAATGCAATGTTGGAGGAGTTGTAGATGGGTCTTATTTGAGCTATGGGGTTTCTAATGAAGGGAAAACAAGTTTATGTACCAAGTGGTTCAGCTAGAGAGTTACTCATCTGAGAAGCTCATACTGGAGGTTTAGCTAGTCACTTTAGAGAAAAGAGGACGGTTGAGATGCTGAAAGAACATTTTTATTAGCATGGGATGATGAAGGATGTGCATTGAGTTCTTGAGAGGTGTGAGGTGTGTAAACATGTAAAGGGGAGAAAAGAGCCATTTGGAGAGTACACACCTGTGCCTATACCTAAGCGGCCATGGATCGACTTCAGTATGGATTTTGTACTTAGCTTACACCAAACTTTGAGAAGATATGATTCTATCATGGTGGTGGTTGATCGGTTTAGTAAGATGAGCTAATTCATTCCCTACCACAGAATCAATGATGCCCTATTTGTTGCTTACCTCTTTTTGTAGAAAATTGTGTGACTGTATGGATTACTAAGAAGTATTGTGTTTGATCGTAACTCGAAGTTCATGAGCTTCTTTTGGAGAACCCTGTAGAAGAAGTTTAGCACTAAGCTCATGTACAATATTGCTTGCCACCCGTAGACAAACGGTTAAATAAAATTTGTAAATAGAATAGTTGGCAACCTTTTACCAGCTATTGTTGGGAAGATTCTACATAATTAGGATCTATGCTTGCCTGTTATTGAGTTCGCTTACAACTACTCCACCACACCATTTGAAGTTGTCTACGTGCTTAACCTGAACTTACCCTTAGATATGGTTATCAACTTTACCACCTAAAGAGAAAGCTAATTCGGCTTATAGCATGTTGAAGAGTCCTAGAAGTTGCATTAAAAGGTTACCAAACAACTAGCCATGACTATGGTACGATAGAAAGAGTAAGGATGTCAAGGAAGGAGGCAAGTTGTTTATAGTCCTAAGGACCTTGTTTAGATCCACCTTAGCAAGGAGTGTTTCCTTGGAAAGATACAAAAAAACTATCCCCCTAGGTTAGATGGACCATACAAGATCCTTAGGCATATCAATGACAACGCATATGAGATTAAATTGCCTAAAGGATACGTCGAATCTACTACCTTCAATGTCTTCGACCTGACACCTTATTTACTTAACGAAGAAGAAGACCAAGATTTGAGGACAAATCTTCAACAACCCTAGTGAGCTAATGGATTACTAACCTTTGGCCCTCTTATTAGCGTATGCCTTTGAGGACTTCAGTCTCTTGCCAAGAGGATTCTCTCTCATCAAACTACTGAGGATGAGACATAGTATACAGAAGAATAGTAGAGAAACTCCTTGAGAACTCGGCTTGGGTACACCCTTCTCTATTTTATCCCTTGTGCTAATGCCGACCATTCATTTGCCAAGGTCGACTTGCCAAGTATTGAGGCCGAGGTCCCCATATAACAAGTCCTACTTTGATTGCCTGGACACTTAGGTGTTGAGGTTTACCTGTTGAGTGCTGAAGCCTAGGCCCCTATTTGATAGGTACTTTCTTTTAGTCTGCTGCTATTATTACATATCACATTCCTTATTCGTCTTGGTAACTCTTGATGTTGCCTATCTACAGCCACCATGTCATGACCTAACTCAGTTGTTGTACTTAAAGATTTCCTAGTATGGACCCGTTGATGAGCTGCTACCTGTCCAATTTTTGATATTATATTACTTTTCCCTTTTCGTCATTTGTCTTATTTATCCCTTACATAAATATTAGGAATCTCTTTTCCCTTTATTATTTTTGTAATTTCCCTTATTAGTAATGTTATCCTAAAGACTTACTATAAGTAGTCCCTTTTTTCTTTGTAGTTGATGTAAGCCTTAAATGTAAGCCATGTGACTGTAGGATTGGACTTAGTACGTAAAGTTTAGAGTGATCGGTTAAGGGATTCGATCGAGCTTAAATTATAAAACAAAGTTAGAAATATTAGTAAAAGTGGTCTCGTAAGTTTGAATTTAAGAAAATAAGTAATAAAATGATAGAATATAAAATTTTTAAATTTTAAATATATTATCTATTATTTATCGAAAATGCGTGAAATGCATAAAATGCCTTCCGATAATTAATGAATCGCTAGAGATAAATTATATGTATACTAAAAATTATAGAATAACATAAATAATATTTAGGAGTATTTACTTATACTCCATATGTATTTATGCGTAGGTAAAAATATGTAAAATTACTTAAAATGCTAGAAAATTTCTAAATAATTAAAGAAAATTATAAAAAAAATCAAGGAAAAATTAGAGAAGTAGGGAATGTCTAGATCAAGGTCATGGAAGCTAGGAGAAGGAAGAATAAATTGGACAAATCAAATCAACACAACAAAAAAAAGGCAAATTGGAAGAAGATAGAGCAAATGTTTAATCTAATTAATGCATCAAAAATTCACAAGAGCCTTATAAATAGCCAAATTTTTACAGAAGCTCATTTGGTCAATTTGCAATATTAGAAAATTGGAGAGCACCAAAATTGAGAGAGAATTAGGGTTTTACAAAAAATTGCAAAAATTTTGTGTAGTAAGAACAATTAGACTAAACCCATGAACTATCACCACTTGAAACCAAACCACCACCACCACCACACTCCAAACCAACTACCTTGATCGGCTAATACACCTTAGACCGTCGTTGGTGGCCGGGAGTCCTAGAGTCAAGTGAGTCCAATTTTCCAATCGATTTTGTATAATTTATTAAAATTATTAATTCTATCTAGAAAATTACGAATTTTATTATTTTAGTGTTTTATTGTATGTAGATTTAGGAAAAAATATTGATTAGGTTTAATTACATTTGTAAATATATGGTGCTTAAGAAACCAAGCATGTTTTAATTTAGAAATAAATAGGCTTAGAAGTGTAGTTTTAGACTGAAAATTTTTGTGCAGACTACTTGGGTGATATAGAACTGTGCTATGAAGCCCTTCTTTAGAAATTAATTTTTGAATTTTTAAAGTAATTTTTAGATTCTAAAATGATGAATAAAATGATTAATTTTGGACTAATTAGGTAATTAAATGACTAATTACTGATTTAGTATATAATTAGGTATTTAAGGATGTTAGTGTCTAATGTGACAACATAATCATAGCCCTTGGAGTATTAAATGTAATTATTATGGGAATTATGTAGAAAATATATATAATTATAAGAATATGTGAAGTTGGGATTATAATAAATATAAAATAATAGGTTAAAATGGATAATATAATAATAATATTAATACGTATTAAATTTGATACAAAACTTAAATAGGTAATTAGAGGAAAAATATAAATTTTTCTCACATTGGGAATAAATTCAATATACTAATAAGGATTTAAGTACACCTGGTATAATAAAATACTGACTTTGGATCAAAAGTGATAACTAGGATATTTGAGCCTAATGTGATGAATTTCACATTAGTGTTCAGATCGCATATTTATGATTTTTGTATAATACTCATAGTTATAACTAATTTAAAACTTGAATCGAAATTGGATTCGGAAATTGAACCTTAAACTAACTTAGGATGAATGAATAATAACTAATATGTATATAGGAAGAATTGAGTTAAATCATAACCTAAAATATAAATATATTATCAAGATATAAATACTAAAGAGCGTATTGATATTATCGGACACATAGAGACGAGTTGACCTACGATTGATTGAGTAAGCAACTAAAGATTTCAAATAAGTTGAGTTTAATACTTAATTGTATTTAGAGTACTATTTTAAAGTACTTGGAGGCTTATGATTGTATTTGACTATGTTTGTAAGTAGTTATGTACGCATGTACTTGAGTATCTGATTTCGTATTGAATTTTGTGTTGTATTTGGTGATTGATGTGAATGGAATTGTGTGAAATTGTTTGATCAGCTTAAACTATACTTAAGTATAACCGACCTAAATACCCTAATTTGACATGCATTCCAATCCTTTAGGGGATCATTAGGATTTTTCAACCAAATACCATCACCTTTGAAAAAGATAGCGCTAGATAACATAATAGTCTTTCATCCTTAGTTGAACTAAGTGACATGAGAGGAGGTCGCGGTGAGGATGAGGGCATTGGTTTGAAGGTTAGTCTTGGGGGAAGCAATGTCTCCATTGTACAAACTCAGGTTTGGTTATGAGTTGTTGCATTAACGAAAACTCTTTAATCTAGATTAGAGCGAGTGAAATTACCCTAATTTCATAATGGACTGGACCATATTGTATGATGGCATTTGCTTGTTGCATTGCATGTAATTAATTGCTTGATAACCCTATTTGTGTTTGTTATACTTTCATAAGTCTCCATCTTAACTTACTAAGCTGTAGCTACTTATACCCATATAGATTCTTTTGCAGGTTCTGACTTCTGACTAATATGTCGCGTTACAACTATCCTGAGGTTAGTTCTCTTTTGAAACTATGGGGAGTGAGGATCAAATGGCTATACGATAGAGTTTGTTTAATATCTTGATAGTACTTTAGGTATATGAATTGGGGTGTGAGATGTAAGTTAGCAACTACTATATTATGTGTAATTTTCTAGGATTTTGAGATAATATGGATGTAATTATATATATATATGAAAGATGGTTCTAACTTTTATGTAGATTTTAGATTAAATTTCAATTGAACTATTTATTTCAAAGCGAGGAGTCGTAGACACCTTTTATAGATCATATCTATGATAGGCATTGTAAAATCAGTTACTGTCATCGGTTGGTTTACATGATGAGACTATTGCAACTCTGCAACTTCAGGGTATTAGTTGAAATCATTAGACATTCCTTACAAATATTGAATATACTTTGGTTCTTATGATATATTCCTCTTCGAGTACAACCATTTACACTTTTATCTAATCTTACTAAGTAGCTCTAGATTAGTGGTGAGTGGATCTCAACATGTCGAGTTGTGTCGTGTTCATTGGTGAGTCACATCCTCTGAGGAGCTTTACGTAAGCGACTGTGTGTTATAACTTCTTCACCTTTATTTTCTTCTTATTATGAAGGACCTTTTTATTTACTTTTTTGATCGAGGTAAGCTCTAGTGATTATTGTGCTTCTAGGCACATCAGATGACCTCTTGAGAAGGTATTCCACCATGAGACAAACTTATGTAGTGTTTCATGTCAAAGTGAAAAATATCTTGGTGGGAAGAGTTTTACTCGAGCTATGATAGGTAATATTATAGTAGTCTACTAGCCAAAAGGGCAAAGTCCCTACCTAGTGGTGATCCTATAATTGTATAACAAAATTGATGAGGGCGTTAATTCTATAAGGGGTGTATGTTGTAATACCCTTTAAATATTAAGTGATAAAACTCTAGTTATCAAAACGTCTTTTAGTGCAGTAGCTTGGAGTTCACTAAAACTCCTTAGTTAAATATACTCGAACTAAGTTAATATTAAGATGGGTGAGCCTCTAGGAAGCTATTGCACTATGAGACAAAACTGTGTAGCTTTGTATGCCAAAACAAACAATACCTCGGTGGAAGGAGTTTCACTCAAGTTGTTACACATTTGTTTTGTGGAAATAAAAGAAATAGTCTACGGTTAGTAGTTCTTCAATAGATGTAGAATATAGAAGCATGGCATTTGTTGTCAAAGAACTTCTTTGGACATCCTTTATTTTAAGAGATCTTCATGTTTCTGTTCTTATCCCTGTCAGCTTTTTTTGTGATAATTGGTTTGTTAACCTTATTGCTTACAATTCCTATTTTCATTAGCAGATTAAACATATTGATGTTGATGTCCATTTCGTTCATGGCCAAGTAGCTTGGAAGTTTGTTTTTCTAGGTCACATTCGTTCTGACTAGTAGCTAGCTAATGTATTTGCAAAATTAACTTCTATTTCTCAACTTTATTCAGCTTGTCCCAAGTTGGGGCTTTAGTTTCCTTTATTATTTCTTTTATTTATTTTTAGCCGGGTGTCTTCTACTGATCAATACATACTATTTAGTTGTAGACTTGTTGATTCCACGCTGTAGTTGGTTTGTACATAAAAAGGTACTTTGTATCAGTTAGTTAGTTGAGAATATACATTTATTGTTTCATTAATTTCTTCTCCTCTTGTTCGTAACTCACAAAGTCATCCATAGAGTTTATTTCTGCTTCATGGTTCTTGCTTTTCTATGTTAGTTCATCACTTCACTAAGAGCTTCTTCTTAGCATTGTTAAGTAATGAAACTTCTTATGAAATCCTTAATATTAAAATTTTTCTCCAATAGTGTTGGCTTTAGGCTGTACCCTAAAAGCATAATTTTTTTCCTGTTAAAAAAAATATATCTGACGATTGTGTTATAGTAAATTATAGGTACTCAAGCATGGATTTTAGGCAACCTTATACTTATTAATACCTGCAAAGTTGGCCTATGCAAAGCTTGTGCCTGATGGCTGGGCTCATGGTTTACATGTCCAACTCTATAAACTTTCTATGAGGACATTAACTGTTCATCTAGTTGTTGCATCTATCATCGTCCTTAACCAGGCTCTTAAGCCATTATCAAAAGTCTACACTTAAATTCAAAAGGTCATCCTCGATATGGATCTCTCTTAAGTAGTTTCTCGTAACTCTCTTAAATAAGGACTCCTCTCTATATTTGCATAGAGGATGTCATTCTTGGTTTTAGTAGCAATAATGGGGGAAGTACCCTAGCAAGGAATTTTTACACCAATTAATCCTGAGGGGGTATGGTTTTTACAGGAATATAGTTTAGCTAAAATTTTCAGCCTCTTAATGATAAACGGTTAGTAGAAGCACTATTGTTACTAAAGGTTTCATGAATTTGAAAAAAAAAAAAATTAGCAAAGTGCTCCTTTGATAGTTTAATTTCTAATTAGTTGGACAGAAACGTTTCAATTAAGGCAAGCTTAATTTCAAAATTGCTAACATGATTTGCAGGCCTATTAATTCCATTTCCCATCCCACCTATTGCAGGAATAGAGTACTCATCTAAGGTCGGATTATAATTGACATTCTCACCAGACATCCAGACAACTAAATTAACCCCTTTAGTAGCTGATGATAATTTCACTTAGTTGGAAGATCATAGCATACTAATTCCAAGCTACGAGTTCTTCTCATGAAAATGGAAAACTAAACAAAATCTATACAACCTAAATTCAAGCAAAATTAATAAAAGAAAATAATTAATAAAAATTAAAAATAAACCAACAGATAAATGAACTTCATGTAGATATGAATCTGTTTAATCTAGAAGGGAAAGCTTGTAGTAGTATCTACCTTTCAATTCAAACCCAATAAACTCGGGACATTAATTCATCAAATGCATTTTTAACCATTATTATTTAAATATAAAATAATTAATTAATTACATATATATATGTTTGTTGGAAAACTTAAATATTTTTGCAATTATAAAATTTCCAGAATCACACGAAACGTAAGTATTAACTTATAATTGATTATGACTTAACAATATCATTCTCTAACAGTGTTAATTACCCTTAAAAATGGATTAACTTAAATTAAAATTTTTATTAGTCAAGATCATTGTAGTCCAATGATATGAACATCAGTATCTCAATAGGATAGATTAAATTTGAATTTCTTCTATCCTAAATTGGAATATAGTTAGAAATAAAGAAAAGCATGTCTACTACTAGATTAATTTACGTACTGATATTACGAAAACTAGACTCTAATTAGGATGCCAAGGCATATCTATGTCTTAGATAATATTTAACTATATCCTAAACGTTGCTCGAAATCCTTATTCTCTTTTGAATTATAGAACTTCTAACCATATAATTTTGAAATATTGTCGTTCACACATGCAAAATTACAGGTACAATGAAGGAAAAGGAAAGGAGAAAAAATAAAAAGAAAAAGAAAAACATACATACAATAAGTCAATAAAAAATATAAAAGCAGCAGCTAATATTAGGCAAAGACAGATTACGTTAGTACCTCGATCCAAATGTTCACTTCATGACTACAACGAAAAAGATAACCACTAAAGAAGCCACCGGGCAAAATTAAAGTGATATAAAAACTAGGAGAATTACAACGTAGTGGATCAATATTTGTAAACAAGTTCAAATAAAAAATTAACATTTTAAAAAATTTAAATAAGATGTTTCACAAAATCATACAAATAAGAATAAATGTTTTACAAGTAGTTCAAATAATATTATTGAATGGGTATTAAATTATATTCTTATAATAATTGAATTCTTTATTTAAGTTACTTTATAAAACATTGATCTCTTATTTAAATTTTTCAAAAAGTTGTTCTTTTATTTAAATTTATTCTCAAACATTAATTTCCTCCATTATAATTTTTCATATAGAAACTTGTGATATTATATATCACAGGTATGAATCTTGGGTGAACTTTTGATGTTCTATCTATTGTACGTGATAGTGGACTTAAAAAAGTCCCTTGTGGTATAGCGAGTGAAGGCCTTTTGACACTAAAGTTAGTATGGAGAGTATTTGAATTGAGAGTAAAGGAGAGTTCTCAAGAAGTTCTAATGTCTAAAGATAAAAAAAAAAATCCCTTTACCTAGTGGCTTTGCTCCTATTTATAGATTAAGGAGACTAACCTGCTTAGACATGTGGTAGGAGTGGATTAGTTAGTGCGAAATCTGAGAAGGTGGCGCTATTAGTACGAGAAAAGATTTCCATCTTTTTGCCAATTGGTATAGGCTTAGGAGATGGGCTTGTCTAATCGATAGAGGATGGCTACCTTAGCTTGGCAACTAGTGAGTAGGCTGTGTGCCAAGCGGTTATCTAACATTTAATAAGGAGAGAGAAAAAGATGAGGAGAGGGGGATAAGCCTGGCTATGTCAAGTGGTGCACTCCTTAAGGATTATTTTGAGTGGGGATCGAGCTCTCTCCGATGCTGATAGAAGGTGAAGCTTGTGGGTCATGGAAGAAAACTCTCAGGTTGCTCGAGGTTAGACTTGAGTTAAGCAGGTAGAGCTAGGGTTTATGTTGAGTTCATTACTATCCATGCTAGGAAGGGGGGCATTAGATCGTGCTAATCAAGCTCTCAAGTGGGCTTGGGTTTCAGGAACCTTGGGCTGAAGGGCAACTACCAATAGAAACTTAGATGAGATGATGATCTTAAGCAAAAGAAATGCTCAAAGTCTTTCCAAGTTGAGGTAGAAATGCTTTCAATTAACATCATGGCTTAGAATACAACAATATTAAGGAAAGAATGAAATAGAAAAGAATGATAATCACAAAGGTACTCTATCTTTGGCTTAAAATCTTTCTTTTTATTAGGGGTATTAGGAATAGAATAAGAAGGTTATGAGATCATATTTGTACTTTGTTTTATAAGTAAAAGTTCTAAATTTTTGTAGAATTGGAACTTACCTTTTAGTACCTAAAACTACACTTTCAAATACTTTGTGAAACTTATAAATTTTTTTAATCTTTCGATAAATTTAACTTCACTTGTTCTATTTATAGCAAATTTTGATTATATTTTTGTCTATTTCATGTCACAAGATTACTTTTCAAATATGATATGAATTCATCAATAAAATCAGTTTTATTTGTTGACTAAAGGAAAAAAAAAATCATATGAACCTGGATTTTGAATGACATCATTTTATTTGCAAAAAAGAAATTAAATGATAAACGCATCAAGATGCATGTACAAAAGAAAAAAATATAAAAACTCTTTAAAACTAATAACAAATATTGCCAGTTGAAATTAAAACTTATTGTCTTTAGTTTTCGGTTATTAGATTTAAGTTTAAAACTGGTATTGGGTTTAAGCTGTTTCTTTCGAATATAAAAGTATTCTTGTTTTGCTCATTTAGTTTTATTCAAGAGTGAGTATAGGGTTTAGAGACATCATACCTACTCACTACCTCATATAGGAGTAGATTCTAAAAAATTGTTGTTTGAGACTCACTCTGTGACCCTCAATACAAACTTGGATCGATGTAGTTGATCGGGTATGAGTGGATAGCTTATATAATTGGGTTACCAACTTACCTCGATTGTTTGTTTAATAAAAAAGAAAAAAAAGCCTTTCCTATGCTTTTCTTCTCAAAAGTAAAAAATTGGTGCAATTATTATGAGCGTTTGCCTCATAAAATATTTTCTCATCAAATTTACTATCTTACATCTAATCTTCTATATTTTTACTTCTTGAAAAATGAGCAATTTTTTATTATAAATTTCACAAGTTAAAAGTTTTATCAAGCTTAATACTTAATAATTTCATTCCAATATTGAAGTGTAAGATTTACCAAACAAAAATTTAACCTAAGATTAACGAGTCAAGCATATGTTTACTGTTTTTTAAAAAAAAAAATACATAAATATGAATTAAATGAAAAATATTACATAAATGCAAACCTTAAATCGCATTTAAAAATGCTACACTAAAAATAAAAAAGGATCACATTTCATAAATGTGTTTAGTTTTGGTTACAATAGTTATCTCTTAAATGTGACAAATATATAGATATGGGTACAAATACATATGTTTAGGGCAATGAATGAGTTGAATTGAGATAATACAGTATTAGGTTCAAAGTCGAGCTCAATCGAACTTAAAACTTTAAGCTTGAGTTCGACTTGAAATTATAATTAATAAGCTCGAACTCAACTCCATTAAGGTCATTTAAACATGATTTATATAAAAAAATATATATTTAAATTATAATAATATTAATGTTTAAATTTGACTTAAAATCCACTGGTATCTATACTAAACTTGAGCTCAATTAGGCTAGTAAGCTAATTAAGCCAAGTATCATGAAGCTCGAGTTCAACTAAACTTTTTATAAGTCAAACTCAAGTATCTCACGAGTAGTTTGATTTGTTTATACTTCTACCTAGCTCGCATCTACTTGATAAATGGATAATGTTTTTTATACAATTGGTAAATACATAATTTTTATTTCATGCAATACTAAACAAGTAAAATTCTGGAAGATTAACATTTACCAGTCTCAAACTTTAAATATATAATTAAAAAGTCAATCAAATTTTAGATAGTATTTTTTAACAATATCCCCTAAAGGTTCTCTCTGTTTATGTATCAACTCCCTTCTCTAGTTGCCTACTGCCTGTTCGTCGTTTTTCCTTTTGCCTCCTTAAGAAAACCGATGCTGACCATTAATTATCTGCCCTTTAACGTTTGACATTTTATTATCCAAAAGCAGACGATACTTACAGGAATTTCAGGGTTTGCTCACGAAACCGTTTAATTTATCTTCAGATACCTATAAAAATTAATATATTGCAATTTTAACAACGAGGATAACCCGTTACTGCCTCCACTTTCATTTTTAAATTCTTAAACGTCTTTCTTTAACAGCCAGAGATCACCGGATCCGCTACAGCCTTTAGCACAATACAACAAGTCTTTTTCTTTCTTTCTTTCTTTCTTTCTTTTTTTTTTTTTTTTAAATCGAAATAAAATCAGCGTGGTCCCAGTTGCCCCTTTACAATTTCAAAAGCCAATCAAAGCAATATAGTTATTTATCAGACCTCTCATGGGGAGGCAGTCATCACGATTTACCTTCTTCTGTAAGGCTTCTGTTGATTTTTATTTGGCTGAATTATTTCGCATTATTTACTAATGATCAGGTTCCAATAAATTCTAACACTAGCCTAACCATTTAATATTGTTGAACAACATTCCCTGGTTAAGGAATAGAGTATTAGTTTATTTATGTTTTCAAAAATGTTCTAGAAGGGTTAAAAAGTAACCCATATGTTTCATATGTTGAATATTTTAATAAGACAAGCCATTTCAAAAAGCCAAATGGCCTATGTTGATAATATTAAAATCCTTCGTTATATCAGGGCTGCTCCATCAATATGTATTTACGGCTAAATCATTCACCAACCGATGACAATACTCATTCTATAACGGATTGGTTTTAGGACAATACTGCTAATAATGCCTGAATTTAGGTCATAATTTTCTATGGTAAAATAAATCAATATTATCATCGCCCCAAGAAACTCTTGAGGTGAAGCTGATTTTCACCATGGTCTTTCATTCAATAAGAATTTTTTTTCTTTTTTTATATGATTCGCCTAATTATTTGAATTACTAATAGAGTCCAAAAAAGGAAACTCAATTTGGGATCATCTAGAGTATTTTAAATTGATGGAAGAGCATCCCATTTGTAATTTCCTTTGCTTATTTATTTATTATATTACCGTAGAAGTGTTTAAAAATAGAAGACATTAACTGTTGAGATAAAGAATTAAATATAATTCATCTAATTGAGAGACTAATATTAATATCATAAAATATAACACAATAACCTCAATACTACTTGAAGTTTTAATTTGGAGTGTCCTCTTTGTTACTTCACAAGATAAGCTTCATGATGTTAAACATTGCTGTATGTCTATATAATGTCTCGATTTTTTTTGGAGGTTAGCCTCTAAATCCTATAGTCAATTCCTGTCTACATAGCATATCTACTGTGAGCGTCGTCCAGAGAGCTAGGTTCTAATAATAAGAATCTACACTTGGCAGTCTAGTGAGTGGTAAAGAGTAAAAGTTAATAATAATTATTCTCAAATATAAGTATTATGGATCAATGGATATTGAATGGACAGAACATGAGTTTCTATTTGTAACGTAACTTATAAGTATAGGTTTTTAAAATTTAAAAGCAGAATTTATCATGTAACATGGTGCAACTGATACGGAACTTGTAAAGTTTTCTATTATACTTTCATAATACTAAATTTCTTAGGCAAATTTCTCAATAACCTAATAATATTTGCTGATTTTGTAACTAATATATTCATCAATTTATCATACGATACAAACAAAAGATGGAGTTAAATATAAAAGTTTGAGTCCATTTGCTTAGATTAAATACCAACATCAATGTTGTAGTAAGCCTACAAACACAAGATCCTCTAATATAAAAGATAAACATACTATGACAAAATATTAAACATCAAACAATATGGACTTAGTTAACATCCATTTCGTTTTGCAATAATACAATCTATCTCTTTGTTTTAAGCAATATTTAAAACCTTTTTAGTAGTGAAGTTGCCTTTACAAAATAAGGAAAACGTTAAAATAAAGAAGTTATTAAGTGTTGGGTATAGAATAATACAATGAAGTTATTATAATAAAGACGATAAGTACTAATATGCTAAATTATTAGGGTGGGTACTATATGCTATGAAACTTGTAACCAATCTACCTTCAAATAGTACAATTTCTAGGATGGGTATACAATATGGAGATATTATATTATGGGAGTAGGTTCGAAGCATTATATATGGACTTACCTTGAGAGCTTTTATATCTATTTGAAACCTACTCTTGATTGAGCACAATAATGTAGGGTAAGGACTAAATTAAAACTATTAAATATGATTATTAAAGACAAAAGGCTTTACAAAGATTACATATAATTTCCAAACCTTGCCAACGCCACTTGTCTCTCATTATTGCCTTGACATCAACCATTTTTTTCCCTCTTCCTTCATTGGAGATTTTATAACATATGTTTTGTAGCCAAGTAAGTGTCTTCTTCTTCCTTCTTCTCTTATTTTATTATTTTGTAATCCTTTTCTTTGAATAGTTGTTGAAGTAGAAGTCTAGAACAAGATTAACATATCTAAAGATAACTTTTATTTCTATAAACATTTCTTTTACTTTTGCTTCTTATATGTACATGCTCTTTTTTTTGTTTTTCAATTTTTAATTGTTTTTAAAGGGAAAAAAAACCCATAAAACGATATTATTCATAGGCTGACATAATACTATACAACGCATTTATTATTATTATTATTGCATTTGTGTAAAGGTGATAACGAATTAGAGGGATAAGATAACCTTAAGTCATATATGTGGTTACCTGATGTTCATAATAAGTTAGACAACAACCTATAAAAAGGTTACCACATCGATACTAAATAGTAATGTTGGTTCTTTTACTTTTTGTGAATGAACTTAAATAATCTCTAGACTTCAAACCTCTATTATCCTATAAAATTGGGGTTATACTTTGATACTAGATGCACGTGTGCATTAAAAGAGTCAAAGTGTACAACTACTTTAAAGTGCATATTATTTCAAAACCTTACCCACCTTACCTATCTCCACTATTGCCCTAATTGTAATCACTTTTTTCCTTCTACTTTCATTGGAGATTTTCTAACATATATTGTTACACCTCGAAGTCGTACAGTCACAATAGTTTTATCGTGTAAACCATTTTATGATAGTAACTGGCTTTATAGTGTCTATCATAGACATGATCTATACAAGGCGTCAACGACTCCTCATTTTGAAGTAAGCAGTTCAATTAAGAATTTAACTAAAGACACAATAAGTATTAAAACTTCAAGTCAATATATATATAATTACATGTACATTCCATAGAATTCTCAGGAAATTCTACATCATAACATAACAGTCAACTGGTTCACATATCAAATGTCAGCCTTTCAATCTTAAAGATACTTGTGAGACTCTAGATATAACTTAACTATTAGGTAGATTGGTCTTCATACTCTTAGGCTTTAAAAGAGAACTAACCTTTAGATAGTTGTAGGGCAGCATATCAGTGAAAGTAATCAGAATTCAGGACCTGCAAAAGGATTTATATGAGTAAGTTAAATTGGAGACTCATGAGTGAATACAAATACAAAAAAAATTATTAAGCAATTATTTTCATGCAATACAACAAGCAAGTGTCATCACATAATATAGTCTGATTCGTTGCGAAATTAAAGTAATTTTACTTGCTCTAATCCGGGTTGAGGAGTTTTCATGTTATGCAACAGTTTATACCCAAACCCAGGTTTGTGTAATGGAGACATTGCTCCTCTTAAGACTATCCTTCGAACTAATGCCTTCGTTCTCATTGCGACCTCCTCTCCTGTCGCTTAGTTTGGCTAAAGATAAGGAAAAGATCAAATTGCTATCTAGCGCTATTATTTTCGAAGGTATCGGTGCTTGGTTGGAGAATCCTAATGATCTCTTAATGGGTTGCAATGTATGATAATTTAGGGTATTAGGGTCAATTAGGATTAGGTTCCATTTAGGATGTTTAGACAATTTTACACCAATCCAGTTAATTACAACAGAAATTCCAACACGAAGTCAAATATGCAAGTACATGCATAAAACTACTTACAAGCACAATCATACACAATCTTAAGTCTTCAAGTATTCTAAAATAGTACTTCGAATATGGTGAAGTAATAAACCTAACTTACTTAGAATTCTCGGTCGCTTAATTACTTAATTGTAGGTTGGTTTATCTCCGGGTATCCTATAATACAAATACGTTTTTTAGTATTTATAATTTGATGATACATATTCTAAGTTATAATTTAACTTGTAAACCCTAAAGCCAAGCCAAGTAACCATAGGTTTGAACTTAAAACCCAAGGTTTAGGACGATCGGCTAAAGGATTCGATCAAACCCAAATTATAAACTATTTAACAAAATACCAGTAAAAATGACCCTGTAAACTTAAATTTAAGAAAGTGAATAGTAAAATAGGAGACTATAAAATTTTCAAATTTTAAGCATAATAACTGCTAATTACCGAAAAGGCAAAAAGTGTAATATAATAACTAATAAATTAGTAGAGATAGATTATATGTATACTAAAAATTTTAGAATGACCAAAATAATATTTAGGAATGTTCACGTGTACCCTACATGTATTTACGTGTAGATAAAAATACGCGTAATTGCTAAAATAGGCCGAAAATTAAGTAAATAATTAAAGAAAAATACAAAATAATTATAAAAAAATCAGAAGGAGAGGTTTGCAACTAGATCAGGTCGTGACTGAAAAGAAAAAAAATTGGCCAATAAAAATTTGCCAAACTAAAAGCCTAAAATCAAGGAAATGGGCAAAATCACATCAAATTAATGCACATTAATTACTATGTTTGTCTATAAATAAGGAAAAAATTCACAGAAGACATTTGGACAGTTTGTAATCTGAGAAAAATCGAAACACAAGAAAAATCGAGAGAAATTCCAGAAAAAAAAAAAAAAAAGAAAACTGTGTAGATTAGCAAGGTGAACCAAAACCACTACCCACCACCACCTGGGACCGAACCACCACCACCACCTGGGACCGAACCACCACCACCACCCTACCCTAGGACCAGCATCTGGACCGGCCGACAGCCTTGGACCGGGTTTGGACGGCCAGAAATCCTTGAACCGGTTAGTCATTTACTCATCCCGATTTTTGTATAATTTTGTAAAATTAGTTATTTTGCCCAGAAAATTATGAAACTTGTTATTCTGAGGTTTTATTGTATGTAGATTTAGGGAAAAATATTGATTTAGTTTAATTATGTCTGGAAATATAGGGTTCTTAAGAAATTGATCAAAACCGAGCATGATTAAACCGGAAATTAAATAGGCTTAGGGATGTAGTTTGGGGCTCAAAATTTTTCTGTAGGACTCTCATATGATTTAGAACAGTGCTATGAAGCCCTTTTTTTTAAATTAATTTTCGAAAATTTTAAGTTAATTTTTAGCCCTAAAATGATGGTAAAATTGGGTGATTTGGGATTAATTAGGTAATTAGATTGTTAATTACTGATTTGGATCTTGATTAGATGATTAAGGAAGTTAATCTCTGCAGTGGAACCCTAATCCTAGCTTTTAGGTACTAATTATGGTTAATTAGAGAAATTAGGTAAAGAATATAAGAAATTAGGAAAATGTGAAAATATAAATTACTAAATCTAAAAAAATAAAGCTATTTAGTTAATATTATAATTGAAAACAGAAAAATAATAAATCTGAAATAATATTTAATTTTAAGTAAATATCTCAAAATGTAAAATTTTTACACATCGGGAATAAATCCGATACCTCAGTTAGGGTTAACGTGTACCGAATAGTTAGAATACCAAAATTTCGACCCAATAAGATATTTGAATACCCGAGCATAAGGTGATTAATGTCACATTGGGATTCGAGCCTAATTACGACTTAGGAATTAAAACTAAAATCTAGCTTAGGAGCTGAACCCCGAAATAAAACACAACGAATTATTAATACGTTGTAGGTATACATGAGGAAAATGAGTTACATTATAAATTAGAATAAGAATCTATAAAATACGAGTACTAAAAGAATCTATTTGTATTATAGGACACCCAGAAACAAATCAACTCGCAACTAGAGGATCGAGCGGTCGAGCAAATTCAAGTAAGTTGAGTTATTGCTTATTGTAATAGAGTACTAGTTTTGTAGTGCTCGGAGACTTAGGCTTGTATATGCTTGTGATTGTAAGTAGTTTGCGCATGTGTTTGATGTATCTGAATTCGTGCTGGAATTTGTGCTGTGCGTGATTTTGTGACTGATTTAATTGGTATGAACTTGTTTGAAAACCTTAACCGGAATGTAATCTTAGTCGACCGTAATAACCGAAAACGTCATGCATTGTAACCCGTTAGGGGATCATAGGACTCTCCAACCAAATACCGACCCCTTCGAAAGGGATAGCGCAGGATTGCAAAATGGTTCCTTCTTCATCCTCAGTCGAACTAAGTGACAGGAGAGGAGGTCGCGGCGGGGGTGAAGTCAATGGTTCGAAGGTAGTCGCGGGAGGAGCGAGGTCTCCATTGCACAAGCCTGGGTTTGGTTGTGAGCTGCTGCATAACATGGAACTCCTCAACCCGGATTGGAGCGGGTGAAATTTCTCTGATTTCACAACGGACCGGACTACGTTGTGCGATGACACTTGATTGTTGCATTGCATGAAAATAATTGTTTGATAACCCTGTTTGTGCTTGTATGCATTCATGAGTCTCCAATTCAACTTACTGAGCTGTAGTTGCTCATACCCTTATAGATCCTTTTGCAGGTTCCGATTTGTAATCTCTTCAAGTACCATGCCGCCCTACAATTATCCAGAGGTTAGTCTTTTTGAAGCCAGGGGTGTGAGGATCAAGTTGTTTAGCTTAATGTGTAACCAGACTGACCTTGTAGTTAAAGGATGAAGACTGTTAGTTATTCTGTAAATTAGTAAACTGTAGTTGTTATGTAAATCTTCCTGGGAAGCTCTGTGGACTTATTTATATGAATATTTATGTTTAACAGTAATTTGAGTTACTTATCATATTTATAGTATAATCATTAATCGAACTGTTTACTTCAAAGCGAGTGGTCGTCGACGCTTTGTGTAGATTATCTCTATGGTAGGAACTGTGAGGCCAGTTTCTATCATAGAATGGTTTACACGGTGGGACTGTTGCGACTTCGCGACTTCGCGACTTCGGGGCGTAACATAACTCATTTCTCTATATATACTTATTATTTACTAATGATTTATTCTACATTAGCTCAGGGTTCGATTTCTGAATTAAGTTCTAATTTTGGTTCTAAATTGTTTTTAACTGCGAAGAATCCTAAATACGCTCGAATCCTAATGTAAAATTAATCACATTAAGCTTGAGTATTCTAATATTATACTAGATCTTAATTTAATATTCTAATCTATTCGGTATACTTTAATCCTAATTAGGGTATTGGATTTTACTTTCAATGTGAGAAAATCTTATATTTTTTATCTAATTATTTAAAAT
The DNA here is from genome assembly GCA_024138015.1 of Lumnitzera littorea. NCBI lineage: Eukaryota > Viridiplantae > Streptophyta > Magnoliopsida > Myrtales > Combretaceae > Lumnitzera > Lumnitzera littorea. Next base: position 118,912,371 of record JAMXBB010000002.1, read on the forward strand.
TAATTTTTGTACCAGATTTATTTTGTACTGATATTATTATTATATTATCTAATTTGACCTATTTTTTCATATTTATTAAAATCCCAACTTCACATGTTCCTAAATTTCCTATAATTACCATATAATTCCTATATTAATTATAATTAACACTCCAAAGATTAGGATAAGGTTTCCACATCAGAGATTAACATCCTTAAATATCTCATTACCCTCTAAATTAGTATTTAATTACTTAATCATTTAATTAAGCCAAAATTACCTATTTTTTAAATCATTTTAGGGCTAAAAATTTAATTAAAAATTTCGAAATTTAATTTTAAAAAAATGGTTTCATAGCACTGTTCTATATAAAAAAAAAAAAAAAAAAATTAAACTCCAAACTACACTCCTAAGTTTATTTATTTCTAATTCTAAATATGCTTGGTTTTGTCTAATTTCTTAAAAACCTTATATTTACAAACATGATTAAACTTAATTACTATTTTTCCTAAATATACATATAATAAAATATTAGAACAATAAATTTTATAATTTTTAGGCATAATTAATAATTTTAAGGAATTTTGTAAAATTGGAGGAGATGTGAGACTTACTTAGTTCATGAGATTTTTGGCCTCCAACATTAGTCTAAGTGTGTCGGTCGGTTTAGGCAGTGGGTTTAGAGTAGGGTAGTGGTGGTAGTTCGATTCCAGGTGGTGGTGGTGGTGTGTAGGTTCAGCCTACTTACACTATCTACACAGATTTAGAAAGAATTTTTCTAAAACCCTAATTTCTCTCCCAATTTCGGTTTTCTCAAATTTTTCTAATTTCCAACTGACCAAATGAGCTCTGTAAGTTTTCTTACTATTTATAGAGCCTTGTAGGAATTGTTGTGCATTAATTAAGGTAAGATAAGACCCATATCTCTTCCATTTTGCCTTTTTAAGTGTTTATTTTTTATTGGTTAATGTTTTCTTCTTTCTCCCCTTATTGCCACGACTTGATCTGGTTCATTCTTCCTTTCCTTGATTTTTTTTATTTTTCCTTAATTTTTTTTATAATTTTCTATAATTATTTAGCAAATTTTTAGTTAATTTCGAGCAATTTAGGTAATTTCATGTATTTCTACTTGCATGTAAATACATGTGGGGTACAAGTAAATACTCTTAAATATTATTTAGGTCATTTTATAATTTTTAGCATACATATAATTTATCTATAGCGATTTATTAGTTATCGAAATATATTTTACATACTTTCGATAAATAAAAAGTAATATACTTAAAATTTGAAAATTTTGTATTATCTTATTTTATTACTTATTTTCTTAAATTCAAACTTATAGGGTCACTTTTATTAAAATTTCTAGCTTTAATTTATAATTTAGGTTTGATCGGATTTTTTAACTGATTGCTCTAAACTTTGTATACTAAATTTAATCATACGGTTACTTAGCTTATCTTTAAGGCTTACATATATTTTACAGTCAAGTAAGTGTCTTCTTCTTCCTTATGATTTTTTTATAATTATTTTCTACTCTTTTTCTTCAACTAGTTGTTGAAGTAGAAGTCTAGAACAAGGATTACACATTTAAAGATAACTTTTATTCCCATAACTCTATTTTTTTTTTTTTTACTTCTATTTCTTGAATGTACATGCCTATTTTTTCCCCTTTCCAATCGTTTTTAAAGAAAAGAAAAAAACCATAAAAACTATATTATTCATGGACTACCTAATATGATACAACTTATTTATTATTATTATTATTATTATTGTTATTACTATTGTTATTGTATTTGTGTAAAGATAATTACTAATTAGAGGGATAAGATAACCAAAGTAATATATGTGGCTACCTAATCTTCATACTAAGTTGGACAACAACCTACAAAAGAGGTTACCACATGAATGGTATTGTTAGTTCTTTCACTTTTTGTGAATGGACCTAAATAATCTTTAGACCTCAAACCTCTATTATCCTTTAAAATTAAGATTATAGTTTGATATTAGATACACTTATACATCAGTGTACGATTGCTTTAAAATGAGTATTATTTCAAAACTTTGCCCATATCCTATTTATCCTTACTATTGCCTTAATTGCAACCATTTTTTTCCCTCTACCTTCATTGGAGATTTTCTAACATATGCTTTGTGGTCAAGTAAGTGTTTTCTTCTTCTTTCTGTTTTTATTTTATTATTTTCTACTATTTTTCTTAGGATAATGTCACGATTTACACCTCAATTTTACCATTTTTTGTAATTATATACTTGAAGTTTTAGCTTATCTAATTTTATACCTAATTGAAAATTTAGTTATTATGGTTTATATCTTAATTAATTCCAATTCATACTGTTAGTTTGGTTGGCATGATTTGTAAAAAAAAAATAGCTACCTACGGCTTTAGGAGGTTCATGCAACCTTAATAGGGTTGGAGACAGTAAAAGAAGGTTGCTAATAGGTTGTGCGATCTATATTTTTAAAGTGGGCCCCGACTCATGGTTTTGTATAGAGTAGCCGGCGGCTGTTACTAATGGGAGGTTAGGCAAGCCCCTTAAGGGTAGCTATTCAACTAGTTAATTGTGCTGAATGAATAACGATGTAAATTGGAGTTAATTGATATGTTGATTGTGACAATTGAATCTTAGATTGGGTAATAATTAAATAAGTTGAAACTTCAAGTGTACAATTAGAAAAAGTGGCAAATTTGAGGTATAAAACTTAACATTGACCTTTTTTTTCTTTGATTAGTTGTTGAAATAGAAGTCTAGAACAAGGATAACACATCTAAAGATGACTTTTGTTCCTATGAAACCTTTCTTTTACTTCAATTTCTTTTTTGTACATGTCTATTTTGTTTTTTCCTTTCCAATTGTTTTTAAAAGGAAAAGAAAAACCCCAAAACAATATTATTCATGTACCGCCATAATACTATACAACTTATTATTATTATTATTATTATTGCATGTGTGTAAAGATGATAGCTAATTATTGGATGGATAAGTTAACCTGCAACTACTCAATATCCATAATAAGTTGGACAACAACCTACAAAAGTGGTGACCACTAATGGTTTCTTATACACCTTTTATCTTATTGTTGATATTGCAAAGCTCATTAAGCACGACTATTACTTAGGCTCTAGCTGCTCTATTTTTGCTCTCTTCCCCCATAAATTTTCCTTCCGTACAATGAGCCAACCATTGAACCGTGGGCAAAACCTAGAAGGCAAAGTGGCCATCATCATGGGTGGTGCGAGTGGTATTGGCGAGGCCACGGCCCGACTTTTCACCGCTCATGGCACCCTGATGGTTTTCATTGGCGACATACAAGATTCACTCGGCCAGCAAGTTGCCGAACCAATCGGCACACACAAGTGCATTTATATGCGTTGCGATGTGATCGATGAAGATCAAGTCGAAAAATTGATCGAATCAACGGTTCGAAAGTTCGGTCGGCTAGACGTAATGTTTAGCAATGCTAGAGTAATGAGTAGCTCTGATCAAGACATCCTAAACCTGAATTTTTCACAGTACGACCGGCTTCACGCAGTTAACGCGCGGGGGATGGCTGTCTGCGTGAAGCATGCGGCTCGTACGATGGTAGAGACACGCGCGAGGGGCTCGCTTGTGTGCACGGCCAGTACCCTTGCCACGGCTGGTGGCACTGGTAGTGTATGGACCGATTATTGCATATGGCGCTGCTAAAAGGGATGGTGCTAAGGGCAAGTCATGTGGCAGAAGCCGTGTTGTTTCTTGCGTCCGATGGCTCAGAGGTGATTACCGGGCATGATTTGCCTGTTGATGGTGGATTTCTTGTGAGGAAATTTTGAGAAGTTTGAGATTTGGGATGCAATCTTTTAAATGTTAAAAATAAGGTTGTTATTTCTTTTTTTATGGTGCTAAATGGCAGGATTATATTTGTAAACTCAACGAATGTATCTCCTACTTTCTAATGATTAAACTATATACTCTGTGTCTTTGCTCGTACCACCTGACATTTGAAACAAAATTTATCGATTTCAAAACCAAGTATATATCTTTTAACTATCGAGTTAATTGAGATAATACAATACCTGCCATATCACTCATGATTTTACTTTTACAATTAATTTCATTAATTCAACAAACATTTTCCTTTGGAAAGTTAAACATGGTTTCCTGTTATGTCTCAAAGTCTGCTTCTTTCATCATCTTGGTTATCTGTTGGGACGTGAGTGGAGCTCTAGTTTCCATACTCACCTTTCTGGCAAGTATTGTTAATTCTCCTACTTTTTTTGTTTCATGGACGAGCATAAGGTTCAGATGGGTTGCACTTATGGCTGCCTTGTTTGTTGCTGTTGCTTTTGCATTTCACATGGGGCGTATAAATACCGATCTAATATTTTCTCATAGGCCAGACATTTTAGGTTAATTTGAGCATCTTTACAATTTGATGAATATGTATTTCCTCAGCGCCGCGGAAACTAGGAAGATTATTAAAGCTGTCAGTATTCAGACTTGTAATTTAGAGCTAGCTCGTATCTTGTAAAATCAGGTCTTTAGTGACTTATATTAATAAAATGGTTGTACAATTCTTGAGGAGGCATTTTCGATTCGTGGAGAATAAGAAGCTATCTGATCTCCACAATGGAATCGGGTTTAAGTTTTTATCCTTTTCTCTATTCATTTTTCATGAAAATTTCTTGTTCACTGTTTGTTGCTGTTAATATTCAACAACTAAGTTTAATTAATTCTAGCCATCGAGTTTTTTAATTCCTTTTCTTCACTACTGCGTTTGCAAGGCTATCGATGTTAAGAACAAGAATGAGTTATGGCAATGGGTAGAGAGAATTTTTCGGGAGCAAAAGCTTAGTATCCCTCTTATATTTTTCTTTTATTCATATTGTTTTTTTAGATGTGTGGGTTACAGACAAGAGGATTTTGGTTATTTTTCCACATATTCATATTTTTTATGCTCATGGATTGATTACAAGAAACGATGAATTGACTTTGCTAAACTTGATTACTATCAGCTGACATTCACTGTATGTCCAAACATGCCCCATAGAAATTTAGGTATACAGAAAATTCTCGTGTTCTTATGTGTAAGTTAAGTAAATATATTTTAAACTTTTCAAACATATCCTAACCTATATTGGAATAGTGTAATACAAATCTTATAGTGCAATCAATAGCATCCTATCATGTCTGGTAGTATAAGTAGTGAGCAGTGTTAGTTAACAGTTAGATAAAAAAAGAGAAACTGTGTATGTGTAGTGTTTTAAAAAAACAAATCATATATGTGTAGTATATTAGATAGTGTGTGCTAGTAGTGTAGAACAGATGTGTGTACAAGAAATTGAGTGTGTACGCAATGAGAATAGGCAGTAGCACAAACTGTGTATGTATGTATAAGTGTACTGCTAGTGAGAATCAGATATAGTGAATAAAAGGTAAAAAATATAAAGTGTTTGAGTCATTCTTGTTTGACTTTGTTGTTTCATTGTTCCATTAGACTGCTATTTGTATTCAACAGTGTTCCAATAGTGGTATTAGAGCCGCTACTGAAAGATCCATCATATTAGTGCAAAGCAAGAAAAGACAGTGTTGAGGTGCCATGGCCAATACGTTGAGGAACGTGATAGCATCCTTACCAGTTTTAGATGGAAAAAATTATGAAAAATAGAGCATACAAATGAAGGTTGTATTTGGGTTCCAAGAGGTTCAAGAAATAATCATGTGTGGAGTTCAAGAAATAGTTGAAAATCCATCTAATGCCCAGTGAATAACACATCGAGAAGCAGTAAAGAAAGATTGCAAAGCCTTATTCTATATACATCAGTGTGTTGATCTAACGAATTTTGAGAAGATTTCATCTGCAACATCTACAAAAGAAGCTTGGGGTACGTTAGAAAAATATTATAAAGGGGCCGACAAATTAAAGAAAGTAAGATTAGAAACCTTGAGAAGATAATATGAGTTACTTCAAATGGAGGATAAGGATAGTGTAGGAGATTTTTGTTCGAAAGTGATGGCCTTATCTAACCAAATGAAGTCAAACGGAGATACGATAACACAAATTATGTTGGTGGAGAAAATACTGCGATCATTATCCCCTAAGTTTGATTATGTGGTGGTGGCCATAGAAGAATCGAAGGACTTGAACACCTTCATGCTAAATGAGTTGCAAAGTTTACTTGAAGCACATGAATAGTGAATGAATGAGAGGATAAGTGAAAAAGGGATTGAACAGGTGCTACAAGCTTAAGTAAAGAAGTCCACAAATAAAAGCTATAGAGGAAGAAGAGGGAATTATAGAGGTTAGAGCAGAGGTAGAGGCAGGAATGGATTCTGGAATGGGACATATCAGATCAAAAATCAAGATATAATTCAATAATTAGCCCAATTTGAAGTAACTCTAAGAAGAGGAGGAGCGCATGGAAGAGGATCAAAGAAGAGATTTGACAAGAGAAACATTCAATGTTATAATTGTCAAAGATTTGGGCACTTTACTGATGAATGTAGGAATTCTAAGAGTAGTATTTTAAAGAATGAATAAAAAACAACTGGGTTTGCTCAAGAAAATGGTTACAACTCTGAGACAGTTCTTCTGATGGTCATTGCTCCATCAAAAAATGTAATTGCAAATTCTTGGTATTTAGTTACTGGATGTTCAAACCACATGACAGGCAACAAGGATTGGTTTATTGACCTATATGAAAATGTAAAGAGCAATGTTAGATTTGCAGATGACAGCATGGTAAGGGTTGAGGGATTAGGAAAAATTTTGATTTGTCAAAAGAATGGAAAGTTATCACACATTTCTAATGTGTTGGATGTTCCACGAATGAAGAACAACTTGTTGAGTGTAGGATAGTTACTCGAGAAAGGGTACACTATGAATCTCAAGGATTGACAGTTAGTATTGTTTGACAAACAGGAAAGATTGGTGTTAAAGATTCCACTGTCTAAGAATCATACATTTAAGATAGACATACATCTAGGTGAGTACATGAATTGTGTTGCAGCAGTATAGGATGATAGTTGGATCTGGCATCTACGTCTTGGACATTTGAATTTTTGGAGTCTTCGTCATTTGAGTAAGTCTAAATTAGTGTATGGTCTTCCTACCATTCAAACGCAAAGTTAAGTGTGTGAAGGGTATCAACTTAGAAAACCGACTAGAGTGTCATTTAAAGGGAAGATTACTCCTAGAGCTTCGGGTGTGCTAGAAGTGAGATACTCTGATGTTTGTGGTCTATTTGAAGTGGCAACCTTAGGAGGGAATCAGTATTTCATCACATTTGTGGATGATTATAACAAGAAAACTTAGGTATACTTAATGAAAAGAAAATCTAAAGTCTTTGACATTTTCAAAAGGTTCAAGACATTATTTGAGAAACAAAGTAGTAAACCGATCAAGGTGTTGCGTATTGATGGTGGTGGAGAGTACACATCAAGAGAATTTGAGAAATTTTATCAGGATGAAGGGATAGTGCATGAAGTAGCAGCTCCATACACTCCACAACATAATGGAGTTGTAGAAAGAAGAAATTGTACCATACTAAATATGGTTAGGGCTGTGTTGAGAAGTAAGGGCATGCCACATTATTTTTGGGGAGAAGTAGTAGATATTGCTGTATATTTGCTAAATCGTTGCCTGACTAAGTCACTTGTGGATAAAACTCCTGAGGAAGTATAGACTAGGAAGAGGCCTAGTGTTGCTCATCTTAGAGTGTTTGGAAGTCTTTGTTTCATCCATGTTCCTGATGCAAAAAGAAAGAAACTGGATGACAAGAGTGAAGAAGCTATACTGCTGGGATATCATTCTACGGGAGCATACAAAGTAATTAACTTAAGCTCTTGAAAAGTAATTGTGAGTAAGGATATGGTGTTTGATGAGACAAAAGGATGGAAGTGGAATTGCAATGATGGTGAACAGGGAAATGAAGTAAAAGTAATTGTTAATGATGATAGCTATGGTTCTAGTGAGCAGCATAGTCAAAATGGAAATATAGCAGCTAAACATGAATCACAATCGCAGATGTGTGGTTCTAGACTATAGAGGAACAGACAGATTCCAAGGAGATATCTAGATTATGAAGTGTTTCCTGATTATGCTATAAATATAGAAGGTAATTTAGTGCACTTGGCATTATTTGCATTATTTGCTAGATCAGAACCGATGGGAATTGATCAAGCTCTAAATGATTCTAAATGGTTGAACACTATAGAAGAAGAACTTAAATCCATTGAGAAAAGAAGGACTTGGCAGCTTGTTGAATTACCAGAAAATAAGGTTCCCATTGATGTTAAATGGATTTATAAGACTAAACTAAAACCTGATGGTGATGTTGCAAAGTATAAAGCAAGATTAGTGGCTAGAAGATTCCTCCAAAAGCAAAGAATGGACAATCAAGATGTGTTCTCACTTGTGGTTAGAATAGAAACAGTTAGACTTGTAGTTGCTATTGTGTGTAGCAAATCTTGGCCTATGTTTTAGCTAGATGTGAAGTCAACATTCGTTAATGGACCATTGGAGGAAGAAGTTTATTTGACTCAATCACTAGGGTTTGAAGTTAAGGGACAAGAACATAAAGTCTATAGGTTATGGAAAACCTTATATGGCTTGAAACAAGCACCAAGAGCATGGAATGGACGAATGGACTCATTTTTGCATCAATAGGGTTTTGAAAAATGTTTACATGAGCATGGAGTCTATGTGAGGATTAAATACAGTAAAGGGCATATAAGCATGATTGTAGTGTGCTTGTATGTTGATGATCTACTAGTAACAGGCAATGATGTTCAAGAGATTGAAATGTTTAAAGGAGTGATGAAGGAAGAATTTGAAATGATAGATTTGGGCATGTTGTTTTATTTCTTGGGGCTTGAATTTGTTGAAGTAAAGAATGAAATTATGATGCATTAGAAAAAAAATGTATTAGACATATTGAAAAGGTTCAACATGTTTGACTGCAAGATAGTTGACACTCTACTGGATGTTGGAGTTAAGCTTGTGAAGTGTGAAAATGAGAAGGCTGTAGATCTTACTTTGTTCAAACAGATTGTAGGATCATTAAGATTTGTATGCAACAGTCGTCCTGATATATGTTATGCAGTAGGTTTGGTGAGTAGATTCATGGAGGATCCTAGAAGCTCACATTTGGCTGTTGCAAAACGTATCTTGAGATACTTAAAAGGTACATAAGATTATGGTGTTATGTTTCACAAGGGTGTTAGCAAAAGTGAAGGAGAGGTAGTTGGATATTCGGATGCTAATTGGTGTGGAGATAAAATGGATAGGAAGAGCACAAGCGGCTATGTATTTAAATACAATAAGACAGAGTTCACTTGGTGTTCAAAGAAGCAGCCGATTGTAGCCCTTTCTTCATGTGAGGCAGAGTATGTGTTTGCTGCATTTACTACATGTCAAGCCATTTGGTTAACTTCATTACTGGATTAGATGAAAGTTGCTGTGAAAAGCCCACTGGTAATATTTGTAGACAACAAGTCAGCAATTACACTAGCCAAAAACCTAGTAACACATAGGCGAAGCAAACATATAAAAACTAGATTTCATTATTTGCGTGATCAAGTGAATGATGGAAACCTAGAGCTAGAGTATTGTCCTACAGAACAGCAAGTGGCTGATATTTTCACAAAAGCATTGAAAGCTGATCAGTATAAGAAGTTGCGACAGATGCTTAGAGTTCAATCGTTGATGTGTTGTGATCTGTATTAAGGGAGTGTATTGGAATAGTGTAATATAGATCTTATGGTGCAACTAATAGCTTCCTATCATGTCTAGTAGTATAAGTAGTGAGCAGTGTTAGTTAATAGTTAGATAAAAAAAGAGAAACTGTATATGTGCAGTGTTTTAAAAAAACAAATCATATATGTGTTGGTAGTGTAGAACAGATATGTGTGCAAGATACTGAGTGTGTGTGCAACGAGAATAGGTAGTAGCACGGATTGTATGTGTATGTATAAGTGTATTGCTAGTGAGAATCAAATATAGTGAATAAAAGGTGAAAGATATAAAGTCTTTGAGTCATTCTTGTTTGACTTTGTTGTTTCATTGTTCCATTAGACTGCTATTTGTATTCAGCAGTGTTCCAACAACCTAATGGTATAAATACTAATTACCTAATAGGAGGGATCATATTTAGTTCTTTCCTATCTAATGTTGTATTATGATAGTTGTTAGATAAAAATGATAAATTCATAATCTTAAATTGGATTCAAGTCCGATTATATTAGGCTAAGTTTAAGGCAGTTGCCTTCGCTCATATCCTAAGCTAAAGGAACCCATATGGCATTTCATGTCCATTATCAAGAGTTTCTTAGAGCATTTTATCTATAAGGATCTCATTTAAAATCTTCGAATATTATATCAATAATTTATGAACCTTTCAATTTTATTGATAAAATTCTCAAATAGAGGTTTTTAATATTTGTTTATATTATTTACATGATTTATAAAACACAAACTTAAACTAATATTAATTAAAAAAATAAAATATTGTTTTCTAAGATCCTTATCTAAGGACGCTAAAAAGTTAAGGACCTCTCTTCATTTGTTAAGAACTTTAAGAAGAAAGTTATCAATTACGATCTTGCCAAGGATCTCAAATGGGGATGCTCTTGGTTAAACAAAGTTCCTTTGACAAGGAGCTATAAAATTTGTTGTCTATCTTAATTTTAATTTGTTAGAACATATTATTTGGATCCATAAAAATTTTTTCAAAATATTAAAAAAAACTTTTTATGAAGGAATTTATTAATGAAGTGGCGGGTTTTTAAGAAAAAAGTTTTTTAATATATTGATGTGGTATTTAAAAACCTAAAATGAGTTTTTTTAACTATTTATATGCGCTAGGTAACTTCTAGCACGGCAACTGCGACTAATAAGTAATAAGATCAAGAATTAAAATCAAATTACACGACGTAAAAATGGAAAACGTTAATGTGTGTTTGGAGAAAACATGTCAAGAAGTAAAATTTCTCATCTGACTTGTCAAATGTATGTATAATCATTGTTCCTTTTGTAATTTATGGGAGAAGACAAACATCGATGTTGAAAGCTTGCCAATTTTCATCCATAAAAACGATTCTCACGCATCATTTGTTTTATAAAATTTGCTTCTATACAACGAGCCATACATTGAACCGTGGCCAAAAGCTAGAAGGCAAAGTGGCCATTATCACCGGTAGTGCGATGGCATTGGCAAGGCCACAGCCCGTCTATTCGCCTCTCATGGCGCCCGAATGGTTGTCATTGCGGACGTACAAGATTCTCTCGGCCGGCAAGTTGCCGAATCAGTAGGCCCCCATAAGTGTATTTACATGCATTGCGATGTGACCAACGAAGATCAAGTTAAAAAATTGATCGAATCAACAGCTCGAAAATTAGGTCGGTTAGACATAATGTTTAGCAATCCTGGAGTAGTGAGTAGCTCTATTCAAGACATCCTAAACATGGATTTTTCACAGTATGACCGGCTTTAAGCAGTCAACGAGCGTGGGATGGCTGTCTACATGAAGCATGCGGCTCGATTGTGTGCACGGTCAGTGTCCTTGCCACAGCTGGTGGCACTGGTGGTGCATGGACCAATTATTGCGTGTCGAAACATGCGCTGCTTGGGCTGGTTCGATCCGCCAGTATACAGCTAGGGGAGCATGTTATAAGGTTGAATTGCATGTCCCCATCTCTATTAGCAACACCACTTACTTGTAAAACACACAAGATGGTGTTGCCTGATATTGAAAGTTCTATGAAGAGCAAGCGCTGCTAAAAGGGGTAGCGCTAAGGGTAAAAGAAGAATTATAAAGGAGGGGATTAACGTTTGAGAGTAAATTCAAATAAAGGATTAATATATTAAAAAGTTTAAATAAAAAATTAATGTTTTATAAAGTGGTTCAAATAAAAGGATAAACGTTTCAAAAAGTTTAAATAATGGATCAACATTCCACAAAGTGATTCAAATAATTTTATGAATTAACTATTATGAATTTTTCATTTGAATCATTTTGTGAAATATTGATCTTTTATTTAAATTTTTCGAAACGTCTATCCTTTATTTGAATTATTTTAAAATATTGATTCTCTATTTGAATTTATCTCTAAACGTTGATCTCCTTTATTGTAATTTTTGCTAAGGGCAAATCATATAGCCGAAGCCTTGTTGTTTCTTGCATCAGATGACTTGAAGGTGACTATTGGGCATGAATTGGCCGTTCGGGGGAACTTGTGAAGAAATTTTGATCGAGCACTTTAATATTTGAGATGAATTTAATAATTATTGATAATAAGGTTGCCTTTCTTTTATAATACTAAATTTTTAAGCTTAGGAACGTATGTCTTCCTTATGAATGAATAAACTTACCATCTCGCACATACCATTTGACGCTTGAAGCAAAATTTGTTGATTTCACGATCAAATGTATATTTGTTTAGTAATTCGGGTTAATCTAGTTTCTCATGTACTGTACTCCACCCTATGTCTATACTTGGCGTGTAAATGCCATTAAAATGTTAATATGTATAATAATTGTATTAGTATTTTTCAAATTAATTATCATTTGTGATTTATATTTATCATATATGGCAACACTTTATTGATATTTATATATTATATGTGTGTTACATGTAGTATGTAATATCCATTGAATTCTTTCTCTAATTGTAGAGATTGATTTGTTAGGACAAAGATGAACAAATGAGAAAGCTTGTGGTTCCCTTTCAGAAATCAATTTAGAAATTTCATAGCGGTGAGCATGGTTTTGATTGGTTCTATTTTCCCTTCAATCCAATCCAAACTATAAAAATTCATTTTGGTTTTTATAGTTTGAACCAAAATCATACGATTTAGGTTTAGAATTTTTCCAAACAATAAAATTTCAGTTTGGTTTGATTTTATTTATGGATTGAATCATCTTTTTAACATAGGAAAGTATATTTATATAACATGTAATCTTATATAAAAGTATTGAATTTTATTTAATAATAATAAGCATTGATATCATATTAGAGATTAATGAAGTTAATATTTATGCAACTAAGAAATTTTAAATGTTTATTAATAACTAATTTCATTTATAAAAATAGTATATAATATAAATTTTTAGTCAAATTCTATGTAATTTATAAATTATGGGAATAAAATTCAGTACATACACATCTCAATTAATATAAACTAATTTTTTAAAGTACCATATTATAACAAAAGAAATGTTTTAGTTACACTTAAAATATTACTATATTTTTTCATGAAACAGTTAAGTTTGATTTTACAGATTGGTTTGGTCTAGTTTGAATATTTTCTAAGTCAAATTATAAAGAATGAACCATATTTTCGATTCGATTTAGTTCGATTTGATTGGTGTTTTGCCTACTCTAATCATTGATATGGCATGTTTTTACATTACCTTTATTGAAACTTATTTGTACTTTTGCTTACAGCATCTCCCATTTCTCAATATATTTTATTAAAAAAAGCTCCCATTTGATACTTTAGGGATTGATGAACATTAGTCCCACAAAGCGTTCATATATATAAGTAGCACTACTAATGTTTAGTGTAATCAACTAATGTGCTAAAAGTCACATTTAGATATGGCTTAACCAGATAGGGATCCATTTAAGGACTTTATAGAAAGTGAGCTTAAGGAGTGTGATCATTGTGTATAGAACCCAATATGCAAGTCATTACTGATCATTGATAACTTTTATTTTAAATACACTTTACATAGTGATTTTATAGTATTTTCCTTATATTTTTTGTTATTTTTAAAGAAATCGATATTTAATTGAGTAAAATATTGATTTCAAGGTTTGAATACGTTTTTGTATTGAAAACAAAGAAAAGGAATCAAGTTTTATTCAATTTAAAGTTCAAATGAATAAGTTATGAAGTTACACAACCTATTACACAATTGTATCCCTAGGCTATGTTCATATAATAGGAGAAAGTGGCTAATTTTTTGTCAAAAAGTTATATAATTTGGGATACAACTGTGTCTCTAGGTTGTGCCCCATCTAGGATGATTTTTGCGCCCAAGGTTAGTGAGTAACATAACCTAGGAACATAACTGTATCCTAGGCTGGGTTTGGTGACGAAAAAAGAAATTCTCTAATATATTATATAAGGACTTGTAAGGATTTTGGACATAACTTTTCACATTAAAAGTAGAGGAGACTTAAAGAGAAGAAGGAGAAAAAGGCGAAAGCATTAACCAATTGCAAGATTGAAGAGATTTCTCATTGACAAAAGAGATTTCTTCTTGATTTTACTACAATTTTCTTCTAATTTCATCATGATAATTTAAGATTCTTGTATTTAGGATTATGGAACCTAAGGTTTCATTTGACTATCGGATTTATTGATAATTTTCAATAAAGTTTATGTGTTTCTTGATTCAATTATGTGTTTTAATTGTTAATTGATATTTTTGGGGTATCAATTTATGATGGTATGAATGATGATTGAGAAATCATATGGGTAATGAGATCTTGATATAATTGAAGAGAATTACATGTATATTTAAAGATAAGATGTATGATTCTTCCTACAAGTTGTTATTTTTGTGTGGGAATTCATTATATATTAATACAATTCTAAATTATATTACTAAGTGAAAAAATTCCAATAAATAATTTAGAGTTAGGGTTAATATGCTTGAGAAAGGTGTTAACTTCAATTGCGAATCCCTCTTGTCAAGAATAATAGAGATGAAATTGAATAGATTTTTAGTGATCACACGTTAAACACTAGGAGAAACACTTTCTAAATACATTATTTGCCTTCTTGAAGTTGTTTTTAATTTTATTACTTCCTAATTACTTAATTAGGTCTCATAATTAGATTAATTTGTTAATTTTGGTATTTTTAATTCACTCAACTCATCACAATTTTTCAGTTAGGTAATAGGGTTAAGGTTGGTATTAATACTTAAGGTTTCTAAGGCATTGACTCGGACTCATATCTACTAAATTAGAATTTGATAAGTACACTTGCTTCGTATCAATCATCAATAAGAGATTTGATCTCAATTGCTCTTACTAATGAATATGATGGATACACAGATTAATAATTGGCCTGGTATGATTTTCTCCACATACCAGGTACCTAAATTCCTTGTAATCTATTTGGAGCTTCTAACTCGAGCTGACTTAAAAGTTTCTTTAAAATCTTTTTTTTTTCTTTAACATTGCATAATACATACTTATTTCCCTTTTTTTTCTAGTCATTGTTGCACAATCACTTCTACCTTTAATTGAGCATCTACTTAAGTGTTGAAGTAATGCTTCTCATTAGTAATATTAATAAGAGAACACTTTAATAGAAATGTGCCACCATATAGTGGTGGTAGTAGTGCATTTGATTAACAACAATTGGCAACGAATAGTTACGATGAACTTGGCTTTTATTGATGTCAGTAACAGACAAAAGCAACAAGCTAAAAACCTACCAATATGATCAACATGATCTCTTGTAGTCTCTTATTAGGCCATATCCTACCTACCATGATTCTTTAACGTAGATTCTTTGCAAAGCCTGATTCAACATGAAGTACATGGGTAATCATTCTAAGTTTATCATGAAGAGGTAGTAGTCCTTTTCTTAAGCTTACCTATAATGTCATGTAATAACACAATGAAAGTCACTCTAAATCCTCCACTAATGAGGTTATGGTTCCAAGTTAAGGGCTACAATCTTTGTAAGTTCTCTACTAAGGAGGTAGTGACTTTTTTTTTTTTCTAAGTTTGTCCATATTGAAGCCTCATACTAAAAAAGAGTTAATATTCATACACCATGAAGAGGTTAGCATAGACTATATGAAGGCATCCTGTGAAGCAATTGTTGTATAAGGAATACCATGCTAAGGTGTTGTGTGTGGTGAGCATCACATGAAGATGTCATGCAATGGTCGTCAATCAAGGGAAGCATCACTTGGTAGAGAGTAGAGAGTTCTACTATTGATATGTTCTTTCCTCGAGTTGTTATAATGTCACAAAAAGACATAACAACAACTCTTCATGCAATGCAATGTAAGAGGAGGTGCTGCATCTCATGATGCCCCTCACAACCTTAGGTTACTAAGGGAGTATTAGAGGAGGACACATACTTCTTAAGAGAAGATGTAAACTAGACTCATTTGATAACAAGGTAGAGCTACATCATTGTCTGATGGACTTAGAAAATTGTAGTGGTTTAGACGAGCTTGTTTCTTCAAGTTAGATGTAGTGTAATATTTATTAGTGTTTAAATTGAGAAGTCGCCTTAGGGTAAGTTTCAAGACAACATGTGAGCTTACTCTTATTTTAAGGACATAAAAAAGTTAGAACTAGTAGTGATAGAGGTTACTAAGGTAGTTCCCAATTTTGAGGAGCATATGATTTGGATGCTGGGGCATTGGTAGGGCTTCATGTGTTAAGGCATCAACTAAGTTTAGAAGATAGCTAAGTTCTAAGGTAACAATTGAATTCAAAGCATGAGAGCTGAGAAGCTAAGCTATTAACTAGGCTTTAAGTGCAAAAGTCGTAATACCGAAATATTTCCTAAGCTTAAGACATGGAAGCTATGATACCATATAATTTCTCAGGCTTAAGGTATGGAAGTTGAGACGTCAAAGCATTACTAGCACTTAAGGTATAGAATTGGAGATGCCAGAATGTTGCCTAAGCTTATGGTGTGGAAGCCAATATGCTAAAGTATTACCTACTCTTAGACCTGGGGCTAGTTCAAAATTGACTCGGAATTGCCAGACTGTCGATCACTTGGAGGTTGAATAGGCTAGTTTCTTGACGTATGAACAGACCAATTTGTTTTTAATTTCATTTTTAATTAGGAAAATATATGTTCTTTTATCTTTATTTTTTATTTGAAAAAAACTATTAATATATCATAAGAATTTAAAATTTTGACTATTTCACCTTAATTGTTGAGTATAAGATTTATAATTTGCACTTTCAATAATGTATAATAATTATTATATACCCACTATTGATGATGATGAATTAGGTGATAAAACTTTTTTTTTTTTATAGATAACATCTTAAGAAAAGTTTGTCAATTTAATTAGTATAGGACTACACTTGTGATGGACAATACTCACTGTAATCTTTCATTAATTAGAGAAAACTTCAAAAAATAATGTAATCTATATGGAAGTGGGATTAGTATTGTAAAGACAATAACATCCATCTAATATCTATAACATACTTATCGTTTTATATATAGCATAAATATATTCCTTATAATTTTGAACGATATTAAATTATAAATACGCTTCCATTTTTGTAAATCATTAAAATATATTAATTTATAAAAATAGTTGCTCTCTTAAAAGTTAGGCAAGATAATATGAAATTTGCGAATTCTTATGCCTTAAACTCTCTTAGTGATTAAAGTAATATATTTTATACTATAACTATCTACTTTGATCAATACTAAATATAAGGGTTTTAATAATTTATTTTCTTATAAACTCATATATATTATTTAGTTTTCATATCAACTTATAAATATAAGTAATAATATAAATTTAATTTGATTTTATATTTTAATTAGAGCAAATACATACATTTATTTTATCTATATGAGCATCTTTTTCTTCCTTTTTTATTTCTAGGCTAAAATTGACTAGTTGAATTGCTGGTCCTTTGACCTAGGCTTAAACTCGTCGATTTAGTGTGTTAAGCACATTGAGTTGTGCCAACTCGCCAGGCTTGACAGGTTAGGTGATAGTTCAAGCCTATGGTTCACTAGTGATACACTGCACTAAGAACTGACAAGGGCAACAGTATCGAGGTGGGTCCGATCTTGCCAAAGGAACGAAAATAGAGTGGGTTTAGTGAAGGTTTTAGTGAATCTGCGAGTCACCTAACTGAATATAATACACCAATTAGATTCTATATAGCTTAAGACTTGCTAGATGTGATGTACCAAATCGAGTGATAGGGTTGTCCGCCATAATTCTTGTTAAAAAGATTGATAAAAGCTAATAAGAGAGGGTTTTTTAAAAGAAAATACTCAAAGGATTTTTCATTAATGTTGTAAATCTGCTAAAACCCTATACATATGTTCTATTTATACAAAATGGCAAACTTGTAATAAAATGACCAAAAGAATGCTCTAGTGGCATTCCTTGTAGATATAAGATAAACATAAGGATAATTTAGGAATAATAAAAAAAATAGGAAATCTAAATAACACAAATAAAAATAAGTCATCAACTAAAATGTCCAGATAAGGAGTAGATAAGCTTGGCCTTAGTATTTGGATCAGGTCAATCTCTTGAATCTTATCATTTCCTCTCTCTTAGAGAAATTTCGGCCTGAAACTTGGTAATTAATGGCTCTAAATCCCATCGAGATCAAACATAACCTGCAAAAATGAAATGTAAATGAGAAAAGTACTTTAGCTCCTCTACCAGTGTTATCATCAGCCAATGCTCCTTCCATTCGTCATGTGCCCAATCAACCAAACTCTTCTTTAAGAATCCTTCCTTCCATTCATTGTGTATCCAATCAACTTTATCTAAGTAGCCCCAGCAACTATTAATCAAGAGGAGTAATATAATTGTTGTTTCAAACATTATGTGATGAACTAGGAGAATTTAAACATGTAAAATCTCAAACTTCTCTTCTAACTTAAGAATCCTTAAAGCTTCACACGTTCTCAATGGACAACACGTCTATAAAAATTATTCACACAATAGTTAGCTCAGTAATTTCTTAGAAAAGTTGGCTCAACAATTCTTGGTTCAAGTGGGAGAGCAATTCCCGATCACGTTTGTAGCTATGCAAAACTGCCAGCCAAGAACTTTCTTTCTCTGCACGTGAGCATAGGTAATGCAGTTCACACACACTATATATATATATTAGCTCGGCATTCAGTTCTTTAGTGCGGTAGACACACAACAGCACATAGAGTCACGATTCAGTTGCTTTCACCCGTACACGGCACGTGTCTCAATGCAACAACGCGTAGATGTTCCGAACAGAACAGCCTTCGAGTAGATAGATCGACACAATCAAGATAGCTCGAGTTCGGCAGCCTGTAGCACACACACCGATTGGACAGCTTAGCAATGCTTCAATTATTCCACAGTTTGGCCTGTTACATAACAGCTCGAACAGGTAATTTGCGGTCCGATAGTTCACAGTAGCTCGAAAATAAGTTCACTCCACTTCGGCACTCCTTACACAGCTGCTCGGTCTGGATACTTCCAGTGCTTGGATCTTCGATAGTGCAACAACTCGGCAAGATTTATTTATAAGTTCAGATAAACACCTCTAACTTCGTTCGGATGTTGACAACTGGAGAGCTCGACAACGGCTAGGAACAAAGCAGCTCGAACATGTAATTGAATTGAATAGCACGTCTCTAGTTTTTCACCAGCTCGGACACTTCAATGTTAAATCGACAAATTTAGGAGGTCGGCTTAGTCCTACACTTCAATCAGTTCGGCAAGTTAATAGATTTGACAAACACTTCGTTAGCTCAGCTCGGACACTTCCGTACCTCAGCTCGGCAATTTGTGAAATGCAGCAGCTTAGTATACACGCAACAGCTCGGAAATTGAATAGTTAGACAACTCAATTTAGTTCGGCACCGATCAAGTTAGTTCGGCAATGGAAGATACGCACAGTAATCCAGGTCGGCTACGGTACGGTTTGGTCTCACACTAATAATTCAGCATTTGACAGTTTGGTAGTAAAGCAGCAAATCAACTCAGTTTAGCTCGGCACCAGCCAAACCCCTTTCACACACTTAAGCAGTTCGTCTTGGTAAGGAAAATAGCAGCTCGAGCGTTTGGATTACAACAGCTCGATAGATTATATGCACACAATTGATCGGCAATACGGTTTAACACGATCAAGACAGCTTGCTAGTTTGCATTAAATCTGCTTGGATAAATTCCACAAATGCATCTCGGTAACTTTTAAACAGCACAACTTGGCTACTTATTCACTAGGAGCCTGGACGCACAAGTTCAAGCAGTACCTTACGACAGCAAGCTCGAATGTTCAGCTTAGGTACGCACAAAGGAACTTCAATTTGAACCCAATCAACAGCTCGGACACGCACTGTAAATAGTCAACATGGAAAGAATAGCTTGGTTACATACTTCATATACTATTATGACATATGCAGTAGCTCGGCATAAGCTCAATTTAACAGCAGCCCGGACAATGATTACGACGGTTCGGATGGAGCATGCTTAAAACAGCTCGGATACTTTGATTTCAGCTTGGTGATTTAATCCTTACGACAGATAGGACAATAATCACAATTCGGACTTCAAGTAGACAACTCGGTTATACTTCATCAATTGTCTAACTCCAGCAGCTATTCAGCTCGGTAAGTTGCACTTGGTCCAACCCATTGTCAACACCTCGCCACAATCTATCAATAGTTCAGCAACACAGTAGCACACACCAATCGAGTAGCTCGGTCGCAACAATACTACTCCTTGGCACAGCCGCTTTAGCTTGGTATGATCACAAGCCCACCTCACACTCGCTATACGTGTATACCCAACAAGTTCAACAACAAGAATCAACTTGGCAATTAGACAATGGCTATCAATTAGTTCGGCACCAAGTCCAATTCGGCAACACACAAGGTATAGGCCGCACACACACAGGAAGCTCGGCATATACGAGTTATCTCTTTGGCTTATAGACCATAAACACAATAGTTCGACAAAGCTTGGAAATTGGGTTGCACCTTCAATAATTAGTTGGAAATATTTCTACTCCGTCCAATTTAGTTCGGCTCTAACACAGCTCGGACAAGTACTTGGTTCACATGTGCCAATTAGCTCGGCCCTTGGCTTTCGCAATTAACAACAGTATGGTTAGCACAGTAACACTGCTCGGCACAACAGCAATTATGCACCCACGGTCGCAGCACTCAACTGGATAACATGCTCTCAACAGGCTCGATATAACAACAACACTTCGGCACCTGAAATTTTACGCAGCACTTGTTCGGCTCCAGTTTGTAGGGATCAGTTAGGCACCAGCCAATATAATCTAATAGTTGTCTACAATTGAATTCTATAGCACACTACTTCGATAGCTGGGTCAAAAACGATGGTAAATCAGCAGAGCAGCACGGCACACAATAATCAACAGCTCGGAGGTAATTATAAAGAGCAGCTCCATGGCTGTCATAGCAACTTGGCAACTACAACTTGGTTCCAAACTTTAGTGGATTAGCTTGGACACGCAACTGCAGCCAGTTGGGACAGCTAGGCAATTAAGGATGCACACCAACTCAGCAATTCAAAGAACCAACGTGTCGATAGCCCCCAACCACCATACGCAAGAGTCTACTAAGAAGTCAGGGCGCGCCACTACCACTCAACCTCTCCCTAGTTGCACAAAGTTGCAGCATTACACCAAGTCACGGTTACTCTTGACAGCATACCCAATCACGATTCATAGTCCCCTACTTCGCTTACTAAACATAAGCGCGTTTGAGCAAGGTGGAGCACCATACGCACAAACACAACCCAGTAAGTGACTCCACCAGATAGTTGCAACTAGAAAATCACTACTCTAACATAGTTTTTGCTGAGTTAGTGGAAAAGATGAAGTTGCCGACCTACTCGTACCCTCAACCTTATGGATTGAAGTAGTTTAATGATAAGGGTATAGTTCATGTACATAAAAGAGCTCGAATAGCATTCAAGGCAGGACATTACGAGGATGAGATTGACTTCAATGTGGTCCTTATGAATGCAACAAATTTACTTTTTAGCTAACCATGAGAGTATGATTGAAAAGTGATCAATGATGGCTTCCTTAACACTTATACAGTTCGGAAGGATGAAAAGAGCTATTGTTTGACCCTATGAGCATTGAGGAAATCCAAAAACACTTGGCATCCATGATGGAATGAAAAGGGAAGAGAAGTTTGTTCGGCAACTTGGCCTATACTTAATGTTTAATGTTAAGGACGACTTCCTTTTGGACTCGCGATAATTTTAGGAATCAACCTGTGACTATCTCCAAGTCGAGATTGATCAATTATTGCCGAATCCAAGTAGATGTCAGAAGGACGAGAGGGAGAAAAAGAGCACTTGGCAACAAGTCTATTATTTACCGAATAGTCAAGAGGTCATGTTGTTGAGAGTTGGAGGCCTAAGATCCACTTGGTACGATACGGAGAGACTAATGTCGACTAATTTTAGAACTCGATAATTATGGGTCGACATTTCGGATGTCGACCAAGCAATGTGAGACTTCAAGGACTCCTTCCTAAACCCGAACATCTAATTTCTAACCTCACCTAGTTCGGATCCTACTCCTTCCAAGATAAGTCGAATGACTGCATGTCGATTTTTTCTATTAAACGCACAGTTTTGTATTTTTGTACATGTTTTCTTTATTTTGTTTATGGGCTCAATTCTTTAGGGTTTAAAGCCTTATGTATTATTTATAATTTTATCACTAGGGTTTAGGACTTGCTATAAATAGCAACATTTGTAAACATCATAGGATGAATTAGACAAAAAAGAATATTCCTACACTTAAAACAAAGCTTGCTTTTACCTGATTATTGAGTGTTAATTAAACCTTTTAATCTTTCCCGTGTTCTTATCAATTTTGTTCTTAAAATTATGGTGAACCTTTTATTTGAGCGAGTTAGTGAGTCACATCTAACCTTTTATTTGAAACCTAAGCAATATTTAGTGTTTGTGAGTTGTATCGAACCTTATTTTTATCTCAACCCTTGATTGTGTTTGTGTTTTGATGCGTGATATCTATATAAATTTACCGCCAAACTCATCCTTTTTACTTCCTGTTCGTCGTACCCACTTGAACCCCGATTGCCTCATTCTTGGTTTAAGACCCGCTACTGTATCAATCATGTTCCTAGAAGAATATGTGGTTTTAAGGAAGGCATGTGATGCTACGTTGTTGCCTAAGCTTAAGGGGGGCATGTATGTGAAAATGCAAAAGTATATTGATGACAAAAATAAAATGAAATTTTCATCATTGAATAGTGACTTTCACTTTTTGTTTATAAAAAGAATTTTAAGGTCTGATTTAATCTTTAGTCCTTCTTAGATCATTAATCTCTATTTAAAGATATATGTGCCAACGTATGGGCATCATGGACAAGGAGTGGGTTACTCCTGATGTTGTTGTCTTAGATAATAAAGCTACCATCTTTAGA
Organism: Lumnitzera littorea; assembly: GCA_024138015.1. NCBI lineage: Eukaryota > Viridiplantae > Streptophyta > Magnoliopsida > Myrtales > Combretaceae > Lumnitzera > Lumnitzera littorea. The sequence continues at coordinate 118,935,533 of JAMXBB010000002.1, forward strand.
CCTTCTTTTAGAATATCTTCTTAAGCATTAACAATCCTTAGTAGGATACTCCATTATTTTGTGATATTAATAATACTTAAGATATCTTCTTTTCGTCATAGGTTGGCATTTAATTCTCAACAACTTGGATGTCTTCAACTTGTTACCAACTATTAAGAATAGCATAAGAATGAAGGAACTTCTCCAACACTTTCCTATGCATCTTTCTTTGACATTTTACTCTTCTAAAGTCCTTACCCAGAGTTGAGACTTTGTTGAGCTTATCACCTTCTCCTTGTTACTTCACATCAAAGTTATTGGTTCTTCACATATTCTCTACAAGTACAACGTAAGAGTATAAGGATAAGTTCTCCAAGTGTATAGGATAAGGAGAAGTTCTCCTAGATTCTATGGTGTGTTCCTTAAAATGCTTAATATACTTTATGAGGTCCTTTCTTGGTTTTTGCTTGGTTCATCTTATATTGGTTAAGGTGACCATAAGAGAACTTTTCTAAAAACATCTTACACATGCTTTCCTGTAAGTTTATTAAATTAAGAGGGAGGTTGACATATTTAGTGGATGTTTTCTCAGTAAGCAACGTGAAGAACTATTTCACCTTTAGGACATCATTTAAGTCATAGACTTCTAAAGTTTTAATGAACTTTAGCAAATGCTCCTTAATACTCCCTTACTTGTCATTAAACTTCATATACTTTGGGTTGGCATATTCCTTAAGGTACGGCTTCATGACTATGTGTTGATCATATGGTACCTTAAGATCTAATACTCCCATAGATGAGTTTACTTGTATATCTTTTGGATATACATCCTTGTCTTCTTTTTTAATAAAGGAAGGTCCTTAGTTATGTATTGATCTTAGGGCCTGTGTCATGGCTTCAATTAGCATGTAAGACTAAGGTAGTTAGTTAGTCTAATAAGTATGATATGCCAAGTAGTACGTAAGCATGAAGTGCTATCAATCTAGACTCTTACATCTTCTTCCTTAAGTGGTAAGAGTTATTAGCTGTAGGTTTAAGGGTCTTCTCCTCAATTATGGAAGGATTACTTGGTTTAATTGAGGTATAGTGCCTTAAGGTGCAATAATAGTTGAATAGGCAAAACAATGTCCTGTTATGTTGCAACAATGATAGCCATTCTTGGACAAATTGAGGTAATATTATCATGAGTCAATTCACGAGTCTCATATCCATAGTTTGCATAATCTACATGGCTATAGAGGAACTCTTTGGAGTTAGAGTTATCTTAGTCAAAATTCTCAAGTAATGGTAGAAAGTTTTGCTTAGTGATCTTAAGGTTAGCGTCCTATTCCTAACAAGCACTATTAAGTAGGTTAGTGGTCTTCTTCATTTTTAGTTTTTTTGTTAAGTTGTCAATACTCTTTGTCCTTAATGGAGTTGCCAAAATATGAATGTAGGGTTTTAGTTAATGTTGTCACGTGTATGCTATGTGAATATCTTGTAATATGTGGCCTCATAAGGGTGACATGATAATTAGACTTATACAGGTGACTAGGAGGAAAAATAAGCACTTTCAATGATTCAAGCATAGTTGTGACAAGTGAAGGAGTTAATATGACTAATTTGACCCGCTAAAGGAGGAAAGCTTAGCATCCCTTTTTCTATTTTCTCTTTTACTTATATTACATAGATATGTAGCTTAAGTTACAAGGATTTTGATTATTTTTTCACCTATTCATACTTTGTTACAAATATAGATTGATTACAAAGCATGATAAATTGACATTATCGTTTAGTTATTATTTTCCACGATTTTAAGCTTTATTGTCAACTAGCGTTTTATATAATACTCAGCTACAGATATAACACAAAACAACTAATGTCACATGAATTATATCAATAGTTCATAGGTACGATCGTTTGTCGAAAATTTGTCAAACATGCCTTACCAATGTTTGAGTATCTAGAAAAGTTTGATGTTCACATGAATGCAAGCTGTACGTTAAATATTATATTTAAGTTTTTGGTTCAATTATATACCTCAATTATGAATTGAAATTAGTGTAATATTCCTCAAGTTTTGTAGCGTGATCTCAGGTAGGTTTAAAGTTGGATTACATTAGGGAAGGTTTAGCCTTTAGCAAATCCAACTACGACTAGTAGTTAACAATGGATAAGATAAAAAACTAAGATCAAATTAAATGATAAAAAATTAATAAAACAATCAAAGTGTTAAGAGATGAAGAAATATAATTACACCTAACCATATCTATTAATCAAAACCACCACCTTAATACCTTTGATGGTACTTAACAATAGACGTAATGTGTTTGTTGGAGTGGAAGATGGATTAGGAATGACTGGTTTACAACATACAAAGGAAAGTGGCTTATGAGATTAGGGCGATGCAAAAAAAAAAAAAAAAAAAAAAAAAGGAAAAGAGAAAAGACTTATAATTTGATAGTAGACACTTATGAAGATGTAAATAGCTAATAGTACAATTGAGTATAGTTAAAATGTAGAGATGGCAATAATAAGTTATGATAGAATTCATCGCTTTCTTAATTTGGGGAGTGAGCACTTTGTATTAGTTACTTAAAATTAAAGTGAATTGTAAGTGTTGATAGTTAATTTTCACTCATTTGACATTTGCCCATTCGGTCGCTGATATGATGGGTATTCGAATCTTTCAACATACCACTGGAAAGATGACACATGACATTTCTATCAAGTAGAATATATCCGTTCCTGGTTTTAATTCAAGTCCATGGCGTAAACGGTTATCATAAGTACGATGATATTACATAATTGCCTGCTCTCCTTTTATATTAGGGAAGATGTCAAATCAAGAAGTTTCCATGTGTCTTAACAGTTATTCTGACAACTACTTTAGACACTACGACCACCTATAAATATGGGAAAGAAACTCTGCAAGAGATCTCTGACACTTTTTACTCACATACTTTCGATACAAAATCACTTTAATAATTTAGGCATCGGAGTGGCCTCGGTATTAAGCATTTCTTTCCTTTTTGCAGGATTTTCCTTCATCCCAAAATTCACCAACAATAGTAAGTACTTCATAGACGAAGTAAAGAGTTTTAGCTTGTCAAGTTTATCCTATTAGTAGATCAAGAAAATGAATTGGCTTAGCAATGATATCAAGTGCCTTAAACCAATCAAGGTCTTAAGAGATGAAAAGATAAAATTACACCGTACTACTACTATAAATCAAGACCACCACCTCTATACCACAGTGATGGTACTCAACAATATGACAAAAAAGATTTATTAAACATGATATGCCATGCCCATGTGACATGCAACTCCTAATGAGATCCTAATACATACTATTTATGATTTAACGATATACCATTCAAAGTTGCACACAATATGGGAGGACATGTAGCGTATCATATCTAGTGAATTCTTTTTGCATCAATAGACCGATGATGTTAGGAATTGAAGTACTCGTTATAGCATGACAGTTAATCATTAAAATTGAAACACAAACCATATCCAAGCAAGCATCCTCACACTCTCCTATTTCCTTCAAGTTATCATCATTCTTAGTTAACAACAACAAAAACTTAGATTTACATGTACAATTACCAAGATTCTTCTTATCAAAATTGAAACGAAAGCCTTGCTCACAACAAGCAAGCATCTCAAAAGCAGTAAGCTTACAAATTTTTTTTTTTTTTTTTTTGTCGGTGATGGTGGTGGGTGGAGTAGGAGGTTGTAAAGAAGCACAATAAAATAGAGAGTTTATTAGAATAGAAGGTGGATTAGGTATAAATATTGGTTTATGATTACCACATACAAAGAAAGAGGATGACATAAGGGTGACATAAAGAGATAGAGAGAGAGATTGAATGCTTTAAAAAAAAAAAGGATAATCATCAAAATTGAGGTTGATGCATCCTAACAAGCCAAACTTCATATTTATCTTCTCCAACGTGTATAATTAATATTTATAAGAAGTTGACAAGTGCTGTTGATTACCCATTAGTTGAAACTTTAAAAATATGAAATCATTGCTCCTTTCGTTTGCATGGATTAAGACATTACGATGTTGAAGGCATGTTAATTTAATGTATCTTATACAAATAAGACAAACTGCAATGTTGAAAGCATGTCAATTTTCATGTATTAAAAGATTTTATTAGAATATTTTAGGAATATCTGTCAATTATGTAAATAGTATATTTAGGATATTTTCCATGTTTAGGATATTTTCTATGTTTAGAAGGTATTAAAATATTTTAGGATATGTAAATATCTGTCAATTGTGTAAAGAGTATATTTAGGATATTTGTTTTCTATATTTAGAAGCTTGATTAGTACGTCTATGTTGTATATATATTGGCCCTCTTTGGCCTGTGATATGAATATACATACACAGAAATTTTCTTCTCAAAATTTTATATGGTATTAGAGATTGGTTAAAAAAAAAAAAAAAAACACTATGACTAGTGAGGGAAAGAAACCAGCTTCCCTTTACCTATTGACTTCGAGTGATAATCCTGGTAATATAATTACTCAAGTGCAATTAAAAGGAGACAATTATGATGAATGGGCTCGAGCGATGCGAACGTTGTTGAGGGCCAAGAAGAAATTCGGATTTATTGATGGAACAATTAATCAACCTGCTGATGATTCCACTGAATTAGAAAATTGGTGGACTGTGAATTCAATGTTGGTTTCATGGATGCTCAACACAATTGAGCCAACACTGCGATCTACCATAACATATATGGAGATTGCTAAGGATTTATGGGAAGATATCAAAGAGCGATTCTCTATCGCTAATGGACCTCGTGTTCAGCAAATCAAGGCAGAACTTGCCAACTGCAAACAGAGAGGCATGTCGATTGTGACTTATTATGGGAAATTGAAACAACTCTGGGAAGAGCTTGCGAATTATGAGCAAATTCCCATCTGTCGTTGTGGAAGATGCAATTGTAATATTGCAGTTGAACTTAACAAGAAACGAGAAGAAGAGAGGCTTCATCAGTTTTTGATGGGGTTGGAAGATGCATTATATGGAGCAGTTCGTTTCAATATTTTGAGCACAGAACCATTGCCAAACTTGAATAAGGCATACTTGTTGGTGTGCCAAGAAGAACGTGTTAGAAACATCTCACGAGGGAAGGAGGAACATGGAGAAGTTGTGAGTTTTGCAGTGCAGACCAATAGAGGAGGGCGAAAGTATAAAACAGAAGTGAAAGAAAAATCTGCCATTTGCTCACACTGCAAACGAGAGGGACATGATTCTGAAACTTGTTTTCAGCTCATTGGATATCCGGAATGGTGGGGTGACCGACCCAAAGGGGCTGGACGTGGACGAGGGGGACAGAGTGCAGGGCGTGGGCAAAGTAATACGCCAAAGGTGAATACAACCCATGTAATTGGGTAGCCATCATCATCAATGGCAGCAACGGAAGAAAATACAGCTTTTGGAACCTTGACAGCAGAACAATGGTCATTCTTTCTCAATTTGTTGAATACGTGCAAACCGGGTACTAGTGAGAAGATGAATGGTAAGGATAATCTGAATTGGATTATTGATTTTGGTGCTTCACAACATATGACAGGTACTTTAGAATATTTAACAAATTTGAAAGAAATTGTGCCATGTTCAATTGGATTACCTAATGGAGAGCAGGTGATGGCATTGAAGGAGGGATCAGTTTGCTTGGGAAAACATATCGAACTAGACAATGTTCTCTATGTTCCAAATTTGAATTGTAATTTGATATCTGTGTCGCAATTGCTTGATGGCTCTAATTGTAATGTCCAATTTACTGATAAAATTTGTGTTATACAGGATCGCACCTCGAGGATGGTGATTGGAGCGGGTGAACAGTGCAAGGGACTTTATTATTTGAAGTCAGCAGTATCAGTCCAAGCATGCAAGACAAGCCATGTAGATTCTTTTGAATTATGGCATAGGAGGATGGGGCATCTGTTTGCAAAAATTGTGGAATCTCTTCCTCAAGTTGAATTTAGTAATAGTTTAGTAAAGAATAAACCATGTGACATTTGTTTGAGAGCTAAACAAACAAGAAAGGTTTTTGTTTCTAGTGACACTAAAGCAAATGAAATTTTTGAATTAATTCATTGTGATTTGTGGGGACCTTATCATGTTAATGCTTCTTGTGGGGCCTAGTATCTCTTTACCATTGTTGATGATTTTTCTAGGGGTATATGGATATATTTGTTAATTGAAAAAACAGAAGTGGAACTTGTCATGTGTAATTTCTTTGCCATGACTAAAAGACAATTTCAAAAAGATGTGAAGATAGTTAGAAGTGATAATGGGACTGAATTTGCTTGCTTGCATAACTATTTTTCTGAAAATGGAATTTTACATCGGATCTCATGTGTAGGAACACCTCAACAGAATAGACGTGTTGATAGGAAACATCGTCATATTTTAAATGTGGCTAGAGCTCTAAGATTTTAGGCCAATCTTCTCATCAAATTTTGGGGAGAATGTGTTCTAACGGCTGCATATTTGATCAATCGAACTCCTTCTAAGTTATTAGGAGGAAAGACTCCTTATGAGATATTGTTTGGTAAACCTTCTAGTTATAATCACATTCAAACTTTTAGGTGCCTGTGTTATGCTCGGAACTTAAATAGGGAAAAAGACAAGTTTGCTAGCAGGAGTCAACGTTGTTTATTTGTAGGTTATCCTTTCGAAAAAAAAAGGGTAGAAAGTTTATGATCTTGATACAGGAAAATATTTTGTATCTAGGGATGTTGTGTTCTCTGAATCTGAATTTCCATATGCTGATAAGGAAGGTGTGCAACCAGATCTTGTACAAGATACTTCTTTCGATATCACCAATCATTTTAATGGTGAATTGAATGAGGAAGACGAAAGTGAGGTACTTGAGAATTTGACTATGACTTAAAGTGATAATAACGACAGAGGGGGTGTAATTGAAATCTTGGGTAAATCTGTTCCAGAACAACTTGGACGGGGTCATGGAACAAAAGAAGCTTCTACTTGGCTGTGAGATTTTGTAACATATACTATACAACAAATAAGTCCCTCTGCATGTTCCTCCAGTCTAATTCCGTTCACAGGTACCTCCTATCCTGTAGCACATTATGTAAATTGTGACAAATTTTTTCCACAATATCATTCTTTCTTAGCAGCTATGATAGCTGAAAAGGAGCCTGTTTCTTATATTCAGGCCATCAAAGACATTCGATGGAAAGAAGCCATGATGAAAGAAATTGCAGCACTTGAGGCTAATGGGACATGGACTGTGGAAGATTTGCCACAGGGAAAGCAAGCTATAGGCAGTAAATGGGTTTACAAGATTAAATATAACTTAGATGGTTCGGTTGAACGTTATAAAGCTCGATTGGTGATTCTTGGCAATAATCAGATTGAAGGAATTGACTACAATGAGACTTTCACTCCTGTTGCAAAAATGGTTACTGTACATACTTTTCTTTCAGTGGCAACAACAAAGGGATGGGAACTCCATCAAATGGATGTTCATGCATGGAGATTTAGAAGAAGAGGTGTACATGAAGATGCCACCTGAGTTCTCTACTCAACAGCCTGGCAAAGTTTGTCGATTACGTAAATCACTTTATGGGTTACGACAGGCCCCCTGATGTTGGTTTTCCAAATTGACAATTGCATTAAAGCGGTATGGATTTCTTCAATCTTAATCTGATTATTCATTGTTTACTTTAAACCGAGACAAGATACATTTGAGTATACTGGTGTATGTTGATGATCTTGTTATTGCGGGGAATAATGGAGTTGCCATTCAGAAGTTTAAAGATTATTTATGCCACTGCTTCTACATGAAAGATTTGGGAACATTGAAGTATCTTTTAGGCGTAGAGGTAGCTCGGAATCAAGAAGGAATTTTTCTTTACCAACACAAATATGCTTTGGATATTATCAGTGAAGTTGAATTATTGGGTGCTAAACCATCTGGTTTTCCCATTGAACAAAATCATCATTTAGCCTTAGCAGAAAATGCATTGTTGGTAGATTCAGTGAAGTATCGGAGATTGGTAGGAAGACTCATTTATTTGACTCTTACTCGACTTGAGTTGTCCTACAGTGTTCATATTTTGGCATAATTTATGCATCAACCAAGGGAAGCTCATTGGGAAGTAGCTTTGCACGTGGTTCGTTATTTGAAGGGCAGTCCTGGACGAGGAATACTTTTACGAGCTGATAGTGATCTTCGGTTGTATGCTTATTGTGATTCTGATTGGGGGAGTTATCCTTTAACTCAACGATCTCTTATTGGATATTTTGTTATGTTAGGGACTTCTCCTATTTCTTGGAAGATTAAAAAGCAACATATAGTGTTGAGATCCTCTGCTAAAGCAGAATATCATTCCATGGCTACCACTGTGTGTGAACTGAAATGGTTAAAGGGTCTTTTACTGTCTCTCGGTGTTGTATACTCTCATCCTATGCTGTTGTATTGTGATAGTCAAGCAGCTTTACACATTAGTGCAAATCCCGTGTTTCATGAGTGCACAAAGCACATTGAAATTGATTGTCATTTTATTCATGATGAGATTCAACATGGACATGTTTAGAGTGCTTATGTACGTAGCTCTGAGCAACTCGCTGATATTTTTACTAAAGCATTGGGGATACAGCAGTTTGGGTATCTTCTACGCAAGTTGGGGGTTTGCAATCTTTACGCACCAACTTAAGGGGGGGTATTAGAATATTTTAGGAATATATGTCAATTATGTAAAGAGTATATTTAGGATATTTTCTATGTTTAGAAGGTATTAGAATATTTTAGGATCTGTAAATATCTGTCAATTGTGTAAAGAGTATATTTAGGATATTTGTTTTCTATGTTTAGAAGCTTGGTTAGTACGTCTATGTTGTATATATATTGGCCCTCTTTGGCCTGTGATATGAATATATACACACAGAAATTTTCTTCTCAAAATTTTATAGATTTCTTCTACATCTATTATCATATCGTTGATATGAGCAAACACATTAATAGGCAGGTCTATTACGCTCTTGCTGCAATATATTTTTTTCTTTTTCCCCTTAAAATTGACTCCTATACAATGGTCCAACGAATCGTGGCCAAAAGCTAGAAGGCAAGCCGGCCATTGTCACCCGCGGTGCAAGCGGCATTCGCGAGGCCACGTCCCGTCTGTTCCTTAACTAAATAATATTAAGGAACGTATTACTTTGGCTTTACTATTTCTTTTTTTTTTTTTTTTTTTTTTAAGTTTTTATTGGTAAACCCATAAAAACTTTTAAAAAATATGTTAAAAAAACTTTTGTAAAGAAACTCATTGATAAAGTAGTTAATTTCTTAAAAAAAAAGTTTTTTTAATATATTGCGAAACGGATTTCTAACGGATACATATAACCTTAAGTTAAGTTCATTGCAAGTGCCTTGGCTCATTCTCCTAAGCTTAAGGAACCCATATGTTACTCCTTGTCCGTTATCAAGAGTCCCTTAACTAAACAAAAATCATCTAAGAAGGAACTTGAAGAAATTCGATTTCTCTCTCTCTGTTTTTTTTTTTTTAATGTTCTGATAGGTTAGAATTTATTACTAGGTTCCGCAAAAATTTTAAAAAAATATCAAGGAACTTTTATGAAGAAATTTAGGATAAAGTTGTAGGTTTCTTAAAGAAAAAATTTCTTTAAATATTGATTTGACACCTAGAGATCTGAAACAGGTTCATTAAGGGTAAAGATGCTATTAAGAATGTCTAGCTCACCAACTAAGACTAATGAGTAAACAATCAATAAGATAAAAAATTTAAATCAAATGACACGACATTAAAATAGCATGAAAAATGCTTGTTAAGAAGGAAAATTTCTCATCTTACATGTCAAAAGTGTGTGTGGTAATTGTTTCCTATGGAATAAGACAAACAAAGATGTTGAAAAAATTCCAATTTTCGTCTATAAAAACGTTTCATATGAATCATTTATATCATATCGTTGATATAGCGAACATATAAAGAACGACTATCATTTAGGATAGCTAATACCCTATTTCAGTTTCCTAAAATTTGCTTCAACATAATGAGCCAACCATTGAACCGTGGGCAAAAGCTAGAAGGCAAAGTGGCCATCATCATGGGTGGTGCGAGCGGTATCGGTGAGGCCACGGCCCGACTTTTCGCTGCTCATGGCACCCGCATGGTCATCATTGGCGACATACAAGATTCACTCGGCCAGCAAGTTTCCGAATCAATCGGCACACACAAGTGCATTTATATGCATTGCGATGTGACCGATGAAGATCAAGTCGAAAAATTGATCGAATCATCGGTTCGAAAGTTCGGTCAGCTAGACGTAATGTTTAGCAATGCTGGAGTAGTGAGTAGCTCTGATCAAGACATCTTAAACCTGGATTTTTCACAGTACGACCGGCTTCAAGCAGTCAACGCACGCGGGATGGCTGTCTGCGTGAAGCATGCAGCTCGTGCGATGGTAGAGACACGCGCGAGGGGCTCGATTGTGTGCACGGCCAGTATCCTTGCCACGGCTGGTGGCACTGGTGGTGTATGGACCGATTATTGCATGTCAAAACACGCGGTGCTTGGTCTGGTTCGGTCTGCCAGTATACAGCTAGGGGAGCACGGGATAAGGGTGAATTGCGTGTCCCCATCTGCAGTAGGGACACCGCTTGGTTGTAGAGGATTGAAGATGGAAGCATGTGATGTTGAGAAGGTTTATGAAGAGCACGCGCTCCTGAAAGGGTTGGTGCTAAGGGCAAGTCATGTGGCGGAAGCAGTGCTGTTTCTTGCGTCCGATGAATCGGAGGTGATTACCGGGCATGATTTGCCTGTTGATGGTGGATTTCTTGTGAGGAAGTTTTGAGAAGTTTAAGATTTGGGATGCAATCTTTTAAATGTTAAAATGAGGTTGTTATTTCTTTCTTTTATGGTGCTAAATGGCAGGATTATATTTGTAAACTCAACGAATGTATGTCCTACTTTCTAATGATTAAACTATATACTTTGTGTGTTTGCTCGTACCACCTGACCTTTGAAACAACATTTATCGATCTGATAAAATCAAGTGTATATTTTTTAACTACCGAGTTAATCCAGATAGTACAACACTTGCCATATCACTCGTGATTTTTCTTTTACAATTAATTTCATTACTTCAACAAACGTTTTACTTTGGAAAGTTAAACATGGTTTCATATTACATCTCAAAGTCTGCATCTTTCTATCATCTTGGTTATCTGCTGGGACGTGAGCGGAGCTCTAGTTTCCTTACTCATCTTTCAGGCAAGTTTTGTTTATTCTCCTACTTTTTCGTTTCATGAACGCGCATAAGCTTCAGATGGATTGCATTTATGGCTGCCTTGTTTGTTGCAGTTGCTGTTGTTTATGGGTTCAATACATGATATATAATACTAATTGAATCTTTTTTCATGGACCAGACATGTTAGGTTAATTTGAGGCTCTTTACAATATGATTAAATATATATATACATTATGAATATATTAATATATGTATATTTTTCCTATAAATCTACCAGTCAACCTAGCGCTACGCAACAATTGACCATTAGTTTTACTATGTCTTAGAACTTCAAATGTTCAGAGCTCACCATGTGAAACCGTAAATATAAAAGCTGAAAGTATCCTTGGTGTATATGGAGAGTTGAGATCCTTATTTAAGCAAATGGCTACCGGTTTTACTTTTTTTTTGTGAGTGTGTTCTGCTGCAGGCCATCATTGGGTTTTTCTTCTTGGAGTGAATGCGCTCCTAGCATGGAAATCGTGTAGCTAATTTCCTTTCAACATAGGGTTTATTCATAATTTTGTGCTAGCTCATATCTTGTAAAATCAGGTCTTCAGTGATTAATATTAATAAAATGGTTGTTCTCTTGAAGAGGCATTTTCCATTCTTGGAGAATAAGAGTTTGTCTGATCTCCACGATGAAACCGGGTTTATGTTTTTATCCTTTTCTCTATTATTTTTTATGGAAATTGCTTGTTGACTATTTGTTGCTGTTAATATTCAAAAAGTAAGTTTAGTTAATTCTAGCCCATCAAGTTTTTTATTTCCTTTTCTTCACTACACTGTTTGCGAGGCTGTCGATGTTAGGATCATGGAATGAGAAGATAGACTTTTGTGGGGCAAAAGCTTAGTATCCCTTTTTATATTTTTCTTTTAGTGTTGCTTACGGACTAAGTTATTAGACATGATACGATTTAAATGAGTTAATATATAAAAAAAATTGATGAGATACAAATGGATTATAATTAGTTAAATATAACTAAATATGTATTCGAGTTTGGATCAAGCTTTTAGACTTGGACACAAGATATGCTATATATTCTTTTATATTTATATTTTGTTGCATAAATTATTTCTTTTTAAGTCAAAAATCTCAATTAAAGATATAATATATTTTTAGTTATATATATTTTTTATTGCATTATAGTTTAAATGGAGAAAAAAAATGAATAGATAGATTCTTTAACTATCTCCCTTGAAAATTGAACAAACAAAGTAATAAATTTGGAAATCAATATTGGTAATAATATTAATGTCCAAGTTCTACTTAATTTATAACTTAAATTTTTAGATTTTTTATATTTGGTGAGATTTTGCTTTACTAAAACTTTTATTTAGATTGTAATTTTATATTAAATATGAAGATGTTAAGTTATTTTTCTTTGTAAAATTTAATATTATTATTGTTCTTTTCCATTTGTATTTATAAGTATTTTATAAATTCAATTATAACATTTTAATCAATAAATAGTATCAAATTTAAGATAAAATGAGATATGATATTGTAACACAAATTATCGGCCCTAATATAAATAAATCCAACTTAGACACAAGACATGTTAGATCACGGTTTTAGGTTTTCATATATGATTAATAAATAAGTTATATCACGGATTTAGGTTCTTTGAATACAAATCTGTTTAAATATGAAAATGAGACATGGTATGATATTACGAATTGCTAGCCTTACTTACGAATACGAGGATTTTGGTTATTTTTCCACATATTCACATTTTTTACGTACACGAATCAATTACTAGGAACGACGAATTGGCATTAGCATTTAGTTAATTTCCATCATTTACTTGTTAAGCTTGACTACTGTCAGCTGGCATTCAGTGTTTGTCCAAACATGCCCCACGGAAATTTAAGTATATAGAAAATTCTCATGTTCTTACGTACAAGTTAGGTTTAATGTTTTGGGAACTTTTAAAATATATCCTAACCTAGTAGCATAAACGCTAATCACCTAAAAGATAAATCAAATTTGGTTCCTCTCCACTTAAAGTTATAATATATGATAGTTGTTAAATAAAAACTATAATATTGCAGTTACCATGGCTCATCTCTTAAGCTTAAGGAACCCACATGGCATTCCTTGTCCATTACTGAGAGTTCCTTAGAGCATGTCCATTTATAAGGATCTCATTTAAAATTAAAATTCTTGAATGTTACATAAATAATTTAAGAATCTTTTTTCTTAAGAATGTTTCTATTTTATCTGTAAAATTCTTAAATAAAGCTTCTTAAATTTTATTTATATTATTTATGCGACTCATAAAATACAAACTTAAACAACAATAATATTAACAATAATGAAAAAGTAATTAAAATATTATTTTTTGAGGTTTTCAGCCGAGAACCCCAAAATTGATAATAACCTCTCTCCATCTGTCAAGAACTTAAAAAAAAAAAATTTCTTGATCCAGAGTCTATACCAAGAACCTCATATGGGGTTACTCTTAGCCAAATAAAGCTCATTTGACAAGGAACTTTGAATTTCTTTTCTCTCTCTCTCTCTCCTTTTCTTTTCCATTTTTTTTTTTAAGTTTTGATTTGTTAGAATTTATTATTGCGATCAATGAAAATTTATAAATATATATTAAGGAACTTTTTACGAAGGAATTTATGAATGAAATAGTGGTTTTTTTTAAAAGGAAAGAATTTCTTAACATATTCATATGGCACCTAAAAACTTGAAATGAGTTTTTTAAAGTAGTGTTTAGTTGTAAGGATTAAATTGGATATGACAAGTATAAGGATGATTAAATAGTATAACTTTATTGTACTATATTTGATTTGTACAATATTTAACACAAAATTTATATTTAAAAATTAATTATTTATATTATAAAATAAATAATATTTTGTGATATTTAATAAAAATAATATTAATTAACTCAATATTACAACACGGAGGGATATTTTTTAAAATGAAAAATATTTTTATTTTTGTCTAATAAATTTTATTTTTGTACTATGATATAGGTGTGATAAAATCTAGACCTTTAACTTTTCCATTAAGCTAAATTTTTTATCTAGTCGTTAGGTAAAAATATGGGATGAAATTTTTTGTTACAAAAATAACACAACCAAACGCTAAATGCGGTCTTAAGAACTTCTAGTTAGCTAATTGTGACTAATAAGTAACAATCAATAAGATCTAAAATTAAAATCAAATGACACGACGTCAGAATGGGAAACGTTAATTTGTGTTTAGAAAAAGTTTATCAAGAAAGAAAATTTCTCATTTAACTTGTCAAAAGTGTGTATAATCATTGTTCCTTTTGATATTTATGGAAGAAGACAAACGTCGATGTCGAAAACTCGCCAATTTGCATCCATAAAAACGATTCTCATGCATCATTTGTTTTGTAAAATTTGCTTCAATACAATGAGCGAACCATTGAACCGTGACCAAAAGCTAAAAGGCAAAGTGGCCATTATCGCCGGTGGCGCGAATGCTATTGGCAAGGCCACGGCCCGTCTATTCGCTACTCATGACGCCCAAGTTGTTGTCATTGCGGACGTACAAGATTCTCTCGGCAAGCAAGTTGCCGAATCAATCGGTACACATAAGTGTACTTACATGCACTGTGATGTGACCGATGAAGATCAAGTTAAGAAATCGATCGAGTCAAAGGCTAAAAAATTCGGTCGGCTAGACATAATGTTTAGCAATGCTGGAGGAGTGAGTAGCTCTATTCAAGAGATCCTAAACATGGATTTTTCACAGTATGAACGGCTTCAAGCTGTCAACGCGCGTGAGATGGCTGCCTGCATGAAGCATGCGATTCGTGCGATGGTAGATACACGCGTGAGGGGTTTTGATTGTGTGCACGGCCAGTGTCCTTGCCATGGCTGGTGGCCCTGGTGGTGGATGGACAAATTATTGCATGTCGAAAAGCGAGGCGTTTGGGTGGTTCGGCGTGCCAGTATACAGTTAGGTGAGCACGGGAGAAGGGTGAACTGCGTGTCCCCATCTGCGGTAGCAACACCGCTTGCTTGTAGAGGATTGGAGATGGAGGCGCGTGACATTGAGAGGTTTTAAGAAGAGCACGCGCTGCTAAAAGGGTTTGCGATAAGGGCAAATCATGTGGCAAAAGCCGTGTTGTTTCTTGCATCAGATGACTCGGAGGTGATTACTGGACATGACTTGGCCGTTCATGGTGGAACTCTTGTGAAGAAATTTTGATCAACCACTTTAGGATTTGAGATGAATCTTATAAGCATTAACAATAAGGTTGCTTTTCTTTCTTTTATGGTACTAAATCAAAGGATTATATATTATAAGCTCCGGAATAATATTTGTCTTATTTTGTAATTGATTAAATTTACCCATTTTGCATGACCAAGTATACATTTCTTTAGTAACTAGCTAGGCTTAATCTGGTTTGTCTTGCGCATGAATCCTTTTACTCTATTCCATTCACAATATGCCATTTGTGGAAGGAATATAACATGTGAGACGGGGGATTTAGTCAAAACTAAAAGTTGTCGGATGGTTCAATTATTGTAGAGATTGATTCAATAAAGATAAATCTGAAAAAAATAAGAAATCTTGATGTGCTTATTATTAATTATGGATTAATTTTGAAAGTTGATAACACGGTCTGATGTTATATCTCAAAATCTACTTCTTTCATCATCTTGGCTATTTGTTGCCTGTGGGCACTTAGAGTGGAGCTCTAGCTAGTTTCCTTATTCATCTTTCAGGCAAGTGTCCTTTATTCTCCTACTCAAGCTGTTGTTTCTTGGACGCGCACGCGAGCTTTACATAAGATAAATGGCTGCTTTGTTTGGATTATTAAATTCTAAAGTTTTTTACGGTTATCTCATTTAGATATAGTCACGTATAATTAATAATTGAAAACTAAAAATAAAAATAAGAAATAGGATGATGCATTGTAATGCTATAAAATATTTAAACAATTTAGATAATTTCAGTTATTAATTTTGTAACTTTACATGAAATATTTTAGAGGATCAATTTCTATTTTGTTTGCTATTGTACGATTTGTTAGATTAAAGTACGTGACATGTAATATCTATTGAATTTTTTATCATAAGCTCGTATTTTAGAATAATTTAAGGTTTTCTAAGATTTAATTATATATTATATATTATATATATATTCTGTCTACCGAATCTAGTTAGGAAGATTATTAAGAGTTGTCAGAATTTTCAAAGATTACAAGATATATTAATTTATGTATATCTTTCCAATCTACCAATCAGCCTACCGCTACACAACTGTTAATCAATAAGTCTTACTATGTCTTAGAATGTTAAAATTTTTAGAGCTCACCATGTGATCCATAAATCTAAAAGCTATATTATTCCATGTAAACCACTAAATTAATACATCCTACTGGTACCTTCGACCTTAGTGTATATGGAGAGTTGATGCGATCCTTACTTAAGCAAATGGCTACTAGTTCACCTTTTTTGAGTATGTCTTTGCTGCAGGCCATCATTGGGATTTTATTCTTGGAGAGAATGCGCCCCTAACATGGAAATTGTGTAGCTAATTTCTTTTAAACCTAGGGTTGAATAATAATTTTGATTTAACAAAACAATTCAATCAAGTTTCATTACTGTACATTTTATGGTAACTTTAACTATTAAGAAGTGTGAAGAGATGTAAACCAAGTGTCTAGAAACCAGCTGTAATGCAAAATGTTAGAATAGTTAATTAAGAGGGGGAAAAAATGGCAATAAATATTTTCTTATTACAACAAATTTAACATTTAACTTCCAAATTCTTAACTATCAATACCTTATGATAGCCAAATGTTATTTTTTAACTATCAAATTGGTCATTAATAGCCGACATGTTTTGGGAGGAGGGTGGAATTGCGGAATAAAGGAAAAATCTTTTGGCTATCAAATCAATAAATTGCAATATATTGGTAGCTAAACATAGTATATATATCTACGAAATCCTATTATTGGTGGTTAAAGGTTTTGAAAAAAAAAATGTTGAAAAGAATAAATTTTAGATATTAAAATAGAGTGGTCTTTAAAATATATTTTTTAATCACTAAATTTATTTTTCGTAGCCAATATTAAATTTCTTTGTCCCTAATTATTAATTAAAATAAATTTTTTTGAGAAAAAGATATTGTATTTACTGAATTTATATCCTTATTTTCATTTCATTATATTTTCCCTCCCACTTTACATTCACTCTCATCTTCTTACCCTATCAGTGTTTTTCATCTCACACTTTAGTTCACCATAGAGTTTTGTACTTCTACAGTACAAATTTTGAAAAAATATATCAAAATGGTGTGTTTTCGGAAAATTTTACAAACCTAGTAACTTTTTCTTTTAACTGAAGGCGTACTTGGAGAGTACGTTTTCTTGTATTGTAAGAGAGACGCATAGGGAGATCGTACCTTCCTATATTATAAGAAAGGCTTGTAGGAGGATTACACCTTCCCTACAACAAGAAAGGCGTGTAGAAAAGAATGCGCCTTCAGTGTTGTTAGGAAGGTGCGATACTCCTACGTAGCTTCCATTCATTATATACACCCTTATTCCGCCTTCCCTCTTCATTTGCATCACTTCCAAACATTGAAAACCCTAAAAACCTCTTATATTTTATCTTGGAGTAATAGCTTAGCCTTATTTTCTCTCTTCGAGTAGTAGCGTTCTCAACAATATTGTATATAGCTATATACTATCTTTGTTTCACAATAATTTTTTTTTAAATTATTAATTACGTTGTATTTACAATTATATTTATATTGTGCATGTAAAATGTAGTTATATGATAATTTTGGTAGTATTTATATTTTTTTAATATGCATGTTTAATTTTGTTTATTATTCTTAATTTTGTGTTATTCATAATTTTTATGGTGTTTATAATTTTTGTAGTTATATAAGTTATGGTGGTTACGTAGAAATATATATATGTGACTTGTATATGGTATGTGATTTTACTGATATATTAGTTACGGCATATTGAGAAATGAAATCATGTAGAAGATTATAGTTATAATATGAGATAAATTGGTCCACGTAGAAGTATAATTGTATAGGTGCGATGAGATGTCCTACCAAGATGAAATTATGTGTGTGCAATGAAACGCCCCACTAAAAAGCGATGTTGTGTGGGAGTACGCAAGTTATAGTGTAAAGTTATAGAGTTTGATAAAATGCCCCAACGAAAAGTAAAATTGAATGGGTACGATGAGACGCCTTATCGAGATAAAATTGTATGGGTGCGATGACATGTCTCATGAGATGAAATTGCACGGGTGCAATGAGATAGCCTACTGAAAAATGAAATTGTATAGGTGCGATGAGATGTCTTACCGAAAAACAAATTCGTGTAGGAGCTTATAGTTATAGTGTGAATTTATAGAATATGATAAGATGCCCCACCGAAAAGAAAAATTGGATGAGTGCGATGAGATGCCTTACCAAGATAAAATTGTATGGGTATGATAAGACGTGCCACCAAAAAATGAAGTCGTATAGGAGCTTATGGTTATAATGTGAATTTATATAATATGATGAGATGCCATACTGAAAAGTAAAATTGTGTGGGTGCGATGAGATGCCCTACCAAAATGAAATTGTATGGGTACGATAAGATGTCCCATCGAAAAACACAGTTGTATGGGTGTTTACAATTACATTTTGGATTTATAGAGTGTGATAAGATGCCCCACCGAGAAGTAAAATTATGTTGGTGCGATGACACGCCCTACCGAGAAATGAGATCGTGTAAGAGCTTATAGTTATAGTGTGAAGTTATGATATCCCATCAAGAAATTAAATTGTGTGAGTGCTACGAATCATGCAAAATCATATGGACTTTATTGATTTTGTCATTCATGATTCAACAAGTTGTTAATGGTTGATTATGTGAAAATAATTGTGTATGTGGGTGGGAATATTGTAAATGGAAGTAACGGTCTACAATATGATAAAGACTTAGTAAAAAAGTTGAAGATGAGGAAGGATTCTAACTACAACTATTTTCTCTAACAGATCTGTACGAATATCGAAGTTATTCCTTATGGGGTTGAGCTTGTTTATTGACATCCTTGTTATTATGAGGGAGGTGTTTCATATACTCTGATGGTCATTAAAAATGATGATGATGTAGAAAACTTTAGAGAAATGGTTGACGCATTTGGAGAAAACTGGATGTAAGAGATATATGTTAGGGTTTCCAGTCAGCTTAGCAAGACTATTGCCGATAAAACTTTATTGGTTGGGTCTTTTAGTTTTTCTCTACCTCATGTGCAGCAAACTAATGAAGATAACCCTATGTATGACAAATTGGAAACTTATCCAATTGAGGACCCCACTTTTGGTGAAGGTGATGTAGATGAAGAGGCAATTGATATAGAAATAGGGTCACTCTTACAAGATGACCCGAGCTATGACCCTGATGAAAATATGATTTCAATGGGACTTGGAATTGAGGTTGAAGGGGAGCATGTAGGGGTTGAAGATGAAGTAGGTGATGAAATTATGGAGGTTGAAAACTTTGTAGATTATACGGCCATGTTAAAGTATATATCAAGCAACATTCCATCCGTACCTCAATTTACTACTAGCCAGGGGATTGGGATAGCTCCCCAATATAATTAGTTTGGGATGTTGACATCCCAGGCTAGAGATTTAATTCCGTATATGAATATTGGTGGTGATAGTGGTTACGTAGAATTCGAAGAGGAGATGGAGGTGGAGAGTAGTAATCAAGTTAACAGCGTGGATTTATTTATCAGACAACACTTCAATACGAAGAATGAGTTTATTGATACTGTTAAAAGATATCACATTAACAACCATTGTGATTATCACATCAATCAATCAAAACTGAACCTATGGGTCGTTTATTGTGGAAAGAAGGATAGTGGATGTAAGTGGAGGCTAAGGGCATTGTATAAAAGTTTAATGGGGCTATTCATCATAACAATTCTTAAGGGTTTATGCACTTGTGTCAACTTCGATGTGATGCAGGACCACAGATAGATAAACAGTAGACTTATGACCAATTGCTTCATCACTAATGTTAAAGAGAATTCTAATATAAAGATTGCAGACTTACAAGCAAACATTTTAAACATGTTTGGTTATAATATGACTTGAAAGAGAGTTTAGGATGTGAAGAGAAAGGCCATGGAGGTGGTATATGGCAATTAGGAGAAAGCATACAATGAGCTTCCTATTTTGTTCAACGCAATCAAGATATCAAATCCTAAAACTAAGGTGGTGTGGGGATAGAGGGGATCCCTTGAGCCTGGTGTTTCGATAATGAAGTAGGTTTTTTGGACATTTGTTTCGTGCGTACATGCATTCAAGTTTTGTAGACTAGTAATTTGTATTGATGACACATTTTTGTATGGGAAGTATGGTCATGTACTATTGATTGCTTATTCTATGGATAGAAATAACTGTATTGTCCCTTTGGTGTTTGTGCTTGTTGACAAGGAGTCCGTAGAGACTTGGGGTTGGTTTTTTAAAAGATTGAAGCAATCCGTTGTGCATGGTCAAGAGGAGACAATTTACTTAATTACGGACAGGCACTCAGGTATCGAGAATACACTCAACAAAGTAGAAGTTGGCTGGAAGGAACCATTTATGGTTTGGAGATGGTGTATGTGGCATGTTGCTAGCAATTTGAACAAGGCACATAAGAACTAAATGTGCAAGAAGCTTGCTATTGTTGCTGCTATACAGGTATAACCTAAAAAATTTAAATACTTAATGGATCAGATAATGCAAGTTAAGGAGGACGCCCCATCGTGGTTTTCACTGTTTAGCAAGAGCAAGTGGACGTTGTCTTATGATAGTTTTTATCGACTCAAATATATGATATCCAACATCGTTGAAAGCTACAACATCGTTTTGAAAGGTTCTAGAGGATTGCCTTTAACTTCGCTTATGAAGAAAATTTTCTATAACTGTGTCGATTATTAGGAAAGACAAGTTGAACAAGCGAGGAAAGGAATGGACATAGGACAAGTGAATATGAAGTATGCTATGAAAAAGCTAAAAACGTAGGCCAAGCAAGCTCTAGCACAATTTATCAAGCAATACAGCCGTGACAACTAAATATGGGAGGTAAAGACAGGCTGGAGGTGTGAAGCAAATGGAGTGATGAAATGAGGCGGACGAATACATATTGTAGATACGAATAAAATGACGTGTTCATGTAGGAAATGTCAAATCTATAGAATCCCGTACTCACATGCGATAAGGGCACTTAATTCTATTCGAGTAACTACTAGTCGGTATACTGGCGTATAGTATACGTCGTCTTATCAGTTGGATGTTTACACTAGACACTTCATGCCAATAGATGATGAGTTGAATTAGCTCTACTTCGATTATCCGTTCCTTATACCTAACGAGATACTGAAACGTGTTTTGGGTAAATCAAGGAAGAAAAGATTCCACATAGAGATGGACTTAAGAGAGCCTGCTGACAAGAGTAGGTGCAATGTTTGTAGAACGGAAGGACACAATAGGAGAAGATGTCTTCAACTTGATAGAAACAGTATAGACAAACATACAAGTGTTGTTTTCTTATATTAAATTACATATTATATAATGTTATGCTTTTATAAGTCAATGACACAACATACTTTTTTATTGTTTTGTAGTGTAGATGGATCTAGGATCGAGTGACCTATTGGTACTGCATAGACAGGGATGACATCGATCGTAGGTCGTATGGGACCATTGAATATGTTTTAACATTAAATCATCTATTAATCTGTACAGTTAATAATTTTATAGTGTTGTACTGAAATTGAATCTAATATTACAGGGAGGCGAGCATATTACGGTTCGTTGAGTGGAGTTTAGCCTGTGAAAGGGCACATCTTAGATACCATTGGATGATTGCTTCAAGACCTACCTCACTGATGCTAGTTTATTGGGAGTCGCACGGCTGCCGTTCATTCAGATCGATCATTACCTCATAACAACATTAGTCGACAAGTGGAGACCTAAGACCCATACCTTCCATATGGCATATAGGGAGATGACGATCATGCTATAGGATATAGAGGTTCTGTTCGATCTCTATGTAGATAGGGCTGCAGTGACTAGGCCTACGCAGTGGAGACTATCCTACTGATAGTACTAGTAGAGGGGGACACGTTAGTTTACATTGGTTACAAGATAGATTTAGCATTTTTCTTGTAGGTATAGATAAGGAGACCATTTGTTAGCATACCCGTGCATACATTCTGAAATTGTTTGGTGGATTTTTATGTACGGATAAATCTTCGTCCCTCGTTCATATGATGTTCCTACTTATCTTGGAGTATTTCTTAGATCCAGTGATGTTCAGTTAAGGATCAACTTGTTTGGCTTGGCTGTATCGCTAGCACGATTAGGAGCGTAGGAAATTGGAGGCGCTGCCATATTATTGTAGATATGGGTATGGGATCATTTCTTCTACATTGCACCATGAACCAAGTCTGGCTTCACCATACTGGAAGGCTTACCACTAGCTACTAAGTGAGTCATATCACGAGACACTACACATCATGCTACGCATGTTATAGATGCGTATCGAATAGTATTTGATCTGCAGACAAGTAGATATGTATGTACTTCTTCAATTTTGTTTCTGTTGTTAATCTTTATTGAAAAATTAAGCATTATTAACACACTTTCTTTCCAAATGCATTGTAAGTCATGTGGGAGCTATACTCGGATGATCTTATTGATCTCCTACCGCCGTTTTGCAATGCTGGTTAAGCTATCTAGATGACCAAGGTTCTACTGACATGTTTCCACATTGTGGAATTCTATTTCCCCTACTGTGTTGTACAGTAGTTTGGAGGATTCTAAATGATACTGGTCGACATTCATACGAGTGACGAGTTACATCATATTAACCTTAGAGGTAGGACATACATAGATTGGTCGATTGTCTATTAGGGATACATATCGACTTAGGTAGATCGCCATATATGGGTTGTCCATATTCAGGGACTAAGGGGTGTCAATCCAACTTACTATAACTGGTATAAGGATCATACATGTCGATATATTATCCATCATGGGGTTGTGATGGGATACTTGCTAAGGTTTTCTTTCATTTATCTTATTTTATTTTTTCCTAAAGTAATCTATATGAATATAACTTAAACTGTTTCATTAACTGTAGATGGATAATCTACATCAGGCGAGGTTAGTAGATGATGTCCATGTTGCTCATCATATCATTGATGGTAGGCTTTACCATATTGAGGAGTACGGCGATTTGATATTATTTCCTGATTAGCCAACTGACCTAGCTCTTGTACCTGCCCCTCCACCACATGTAGGACTTAGAGTTCGCACAAGAGGCTATCAACCAAAACAAACACATGGTTAGGGACATGATGCTGATTCTATGCCATTGGGATCTCGTCATTCCATCGACTTGGGCAAAATTGATAGCAGTATACCACCTGCTTATGTCTTCAGTTCAAATCATACCTCATTTAAGACTCCTGATGCTTACATGTGGATGTATCTGCAATCGACACCGTTAACTCCTTGTAAACGTTGTATAGAATGGTCTCAAATAGTACACATAGATGAGGCTAACACTCAATTACCTCTATCACTGCCTACTCTAGTTCCTTATGTAGATTTCGCTAATACTCCTCTACAGCCATCTAGGCCTTAACCATTAGAGGGTCTATCCACTCGCAGACTATCATTACTAACTTATTTTGAAAAACAATTAACTAGATCTAAGAAGAAGTAGTTGTAAATAACTATATTTATATTACTTAGTTTGATTGTTATGTATTATCGATATTTATTACTTACTGTGTATATGGTTTTTATAAATTATATTGCTATTTCCTTAATATTGATTTTTTATTTTATATATATATACTTATTTTTTATACTATAGTTGCTTTTAATAGGTTTAGTTGGTAAATTAATAAATTATTTAAGCCAACCCATTCTATTAATACTTCTAGTGGGAAGTATAATTAACGAGAGGTAATGTAAAGCGTAAATTTAACTTAGAATCGGAATTGGCAATTAACTTGTCATTTTCAAAATATTTAGTCAGGAATAGTGTTAAGTGTCAATTAAATATGTGTAGTAGTGACATTGAAAACATGTGCTATTAGATGATGAAGGTTTATGAAATGGACAT
The DNA here is from genome assembly GCA_024138015.1 of Lumnitzera littorea. Taxonomy (NCBI): domain Eukaryota; kingdom Viridiplantae; phylum Streptophyta; class Magnoliopsida; order Myrtales; family Combretaceae; genus Lumnitzera; species Lumnitzera littorea. The sequence continues at coordinate 118,959,942 of JAMXBB010000002.1, forward strand.
ACATCTATATAATAGCTTAACTATTAAAATAAAAAAAATTAAAAATAAATAAATTAACATTGAAAGCAAGTTATTCGTGAAAAAAAAAAAAAACTGAAGGTGTGCATATAGAGCACGCCTTCCTTGGATATTGAAGATACACGTCATCTTTGTGCCTTCCTTACACCTTAGAAGGTACGCTCTCTAAGCACACTTTCAGTTTAAAAAAACTATAAATAGTGAAGACGTGTATTTTGCGCGTATCTTCATCATATTAGTTTCATAAAATTTTTTGAGAATACACAATTTCAATATATTTTTTCAAAATTTATATTATAAAAGTACAAAACTCGTTCGCCATACGGGAGCAGTCTTCACTACACTAGGGCTCAATCTTCTTGTGTCAAAGCCAAGCTAGGTACTATAATTTCCATCTTCTTCTTAACCATGAAAAATTGTCATGGTATTTTGAATCTATTTTAAGGTTTAAGAATTAGTTTTTCACATTTGATTGAGTGAGATGTGAAACCCTAATTCGTTTTGCTTGGTAATCAAGGTCAATTTCATTCAATCATAGAGACATGTAACGATTTAATCAAATTGTTGTGTTTTTTCTTAATTTCTCTGATGACATAGTATTCGTTGAATTGCTGAAATTTTTTTACATTACTTAAAGAATATATATATATATATATATATATATATATATATATATATATGCTTCCTCGATACTACAACCTCGTCCTCGTCTTGTGTTTGACTCTCTGTGCGTGCTTGTTGTCCTCAATCTTCCCATTCCTAAGGCTAAGGTTGTCTTCTGCTCCTCTTTTTCCTTCCCCGATTGAGGAGCTTCAAGAAAACCTTGTTAAGTTTCTTATAATATTTGGCTTGATCCTGTCCTGTTTGGCTTTCCTTGTTCAAAACTATAACGACAAACTTAAGAAGCTCTTATACGTTTCCTTCGTTAGTGAATGTGGTGTTTTGTGACCTTGATTAGAATGTTGTTTTGGAATTAGAATAGGATAGGATTAACCTGGGTAAAAATATGGAGGGTGGGGTCGTTATAGTCCAGAGACTCTTTGAATTCGGCAAAGAGGTGTGCAGTTGAGAATAATGTAGATAAGGCAAAATTATAATGGCTAACACAAGAAAAGGGGAGATGGGGAAAGAGAACTAATAATTCATTGATTACCAAGTATTCTTTTTCAAATGAAAATGTCACGGTAGAATTGAGAAATGTTGTGTCCTTCCTGCTGAATATAAATTCGTTTTCCTATAATTTTAGACCCCTTTACATGGAAATGAACTATTAAAGTATTTAACTTGATAACTGTTGTATACCAACCAAGTAAGCTAGAATCAATTCTTTTCCAGAAAACATGCATTTATGTATCATATACTTAGGACAAAAACGTGAAATGCATTTGCTAAATGTATTAAAGCCAAATTGGTTCAAAGGAGAGGAATATTTAATTTTTCTCTTCTGAGGCAATGATTACTTTTTTAAACTATAACGCCAATTGTAAAAGCAGTGTGTATACAACTAGTAGGGCTGATATGTGGCCGAATGATGACTATACTTTAGCTGTATCCCATGATGCTTCGTGGCTATTTGGCAAGCTAGTCCTTTTTACTGAAAAGGTGTAGGGTATGTAGTATGGAGAAAGTAGAGATAGATATATGTATATGATACTAGCTCCAATCACTTGTTGCCATAACACAACTCATATTAAAGTATTTAACTTGATAACTGCTATTTTGGCATTGAATCAGATATATCTTATGTGAATTTAACTTGCCTAAGTTACACAAGGCTGTTGAGGTCCTATAGAAGTAAAATTCAGCCTTGTGACTTCAAATCTTCAGTGAAACTTCAAACCGAAAAGAAAAAGGATCTGCTTAAAGTTGTTCTGACTTTGATCATTTAGTAAAAGCTCAGACTTTGGTATCATCACAAGACAATCCAATAGTAACACATGGTAAATGCTTCACTAAACAGAGCGTGTGACTTGTGGAGACACATAAGTGATGCTGTCATACTCTGTCATTTTCCTTGACATGAACCCTTCAAGGAGAAAATTTTGTGTGGACCAGAGTCTAGAAAAACTCATCCATACGTTGCCCAACACAAGAAGTCATTCTTAAAAAACATAACTTGCATTTTTGGCGATATGTCTTGACATGATGCTCCCGGTGAAATTTGCTTCATTATGAAGCAATTGACAGCTTTTTATGAGAAAAATTACTGTTGGAATTTATCGAGATGAAGTCATGCTAGCTGTAAAGTTACAGCTAAGATACACTTGTAACTTGGTAAATTAGATAAGGATCTGAGCTATCTAAAGCTCAAACAAGAGCTGTATTCCTTCCAACGAAAGATTATTAGAGTTTTCCTAGAATTGGTAATTTTTCTGACATTTGTTGGATATAAAAGATTATCAATTTCCTTCTTTTCTATTATTATTGGAAACATATGAAATGATGTTCAGTTTATAGCCGCAGGTGTTTTCCATTTCTTCGGCAACTTATCTTCCATATTTCACTGCTAAATTCATATCCACTTTCAAATATCAATATTACATATTGCACCCAACAGTCATATCTAATGCTTGTGGTAAGTATTATTCCATGTACCATGTATCAGGCCATTCGTAAAGGGGTGAACATCCTTCACTAAGAGATGAAGAAGATCGATAGTAGATTGGATATTTATTCGATTATTTGCGATGTAGAGGACGTCCTTTGGATTGCCGGGAATAGTATGCCTCTATTCATGTGAATCAGTGAAAATCAGTGAATGTTAGCTCTCAGTTTCTTTAATGACGAAGTGTGAATTGTTCTAGTTCAATTCAATAGTGGGGTTGGCCTATGCATAATGGTAGTGGTGTTAGATATCTGCACAATCCTTCTCCCTGTTTCAAGTTTGGGAGGACCATGTATGCACACAAATAGCAAATTACTTGTTATTGAAGCAATGAAAGAAAAGATGGATATTATTATTAGGTTGCCAAAAATAATCCTTAGACTAGAAATTAGGTAAAAAAAAATTAGACCATGCTTTTGTTCACAAGTATCCTTGAGATAGGAATTTATTACAAGATTATTTAAAAAAAAAAAATAACTTACTCATTATGTCTAAGAAATGCGTGGGGTATATATATATTTTTTTTTGTTAAAGAGAAGTGATAGACAGATTGAGAAAATTGTCCAAAATATATTATCTAAACAAACCATTGTCTCCCTTATTAGCACTTGTATACACTTGTCATTTAATGTATGAGTTCGGTGTAAGGATGCAATATGGGTGAGTTTGAAACAGGTTTTATAAAACCTAAACCCACCCCTATAGGGTTTAATGTTTTCCAAAACCTAATCTTATAAAGTTCTTGACTTTATAGGGGCGAGTTTTTATAGGATTAGAAGATCTTATAGGGTTTGTATGGGATTAAATAGAAAATTGAATGGAAGAAGTTAAGTAGAATTAAGATTATATTTACTGATTTATACAATAATAAAAATTGAGAATTAAATATAAAACTTATATAAGATATGTATGTTTATAAGTTAAGAGTAAGTATTTTATTAATATATACCTTTTTATCAGATAAGATTTTTTTATAATTCTAAAACCCTACTCTAAACCCTATAGGGTTCTGAATCATATCCCAAAACCCAACCTTAGGCTGTATAAAGTGTTCTTATAGTGTAATATCCTACATGGTTTTTATCAGGTTTGGCTGGTTAAGTTCCCTTTAATAACTTGTCCAATTGCATCTCTAGTTCAGTGTGCGTTTTGTTAACCTAGGTTTGGTCTCTTAAACATTTTCTTTTGTTAAATTACCAAAAGAGGTCATGTATGGTGACCCACAACTCTAACTTGTATTAAGTTTTTATTTTATAATATTTTGCTAAATGTTAGTTCTCTATTGCATGTTATGTAATTTAATTTTATTTTAGCTATATAGATACATGTAATATCCCACATATGCATGAGAAAAAAAAAACCATAGTGATGAATATAATAATTAAGATCATCACTTCACCATAATTAAGCTTTTAAATTTTAACTGTTTATAAAGTTAAGCTTCTATATTTTAATCTGTTCAAATAAGCTCTTAAATTTTTCAATGACAATAAGGACAGATGTTTTGTTAAGGGCACCATCCATCAAAATATTACATTAGAAAATACGACACTTATTTAAATTTTATATTTAATATCATGATTTTTTTAAAAAAAAGTTTCTGGATGCAATTGTCATTTCGATTATTGAATATTTGAAAACTTAATCATGAGTAAAGGAAAGTTAAATTTGATTTTTTTTTTAAGAACTCCTTTACTCAATTGCCTAATAGAGTTGTGGTTGAGATAAATGAAGGGGAAGGGAGATAAAATAAGTTTGATAAAAAAAAGAAGAAGAAGAGAATTTCAGTAAGTTTTCCGTGGGAAAGAGAAATTGTGTAGTATGTAAATTTTGAGCATAAATATAGATTCAAGGAAAGTAACTAGATAATATGGATGGTCACCATCTAGAATTCTGCTTTTCACTATCTAGATAATATGGATGGTCAACATATATTGCAGTTATTTTTGAATGATGTATTTAGCACTTAGATCCATACACATCTTGATCTTTTATACTTGAATCTAATTAACAAAGGAGCAATCAAGTAATATGGGAAGCTTTACTACAGTTTGAAGCATTTAAACTAAGATTATCAGCTCTGGTAATTGAAGGGTGGTTTACCTTTTTGGCCCTTTATCTTTGGCTTAACATGGCACAAAGTATTTTCATGCTGGTTTTTGCAACCTATGAGGCATTAATATGTCTTGATTTTACTTATGTTGTAGTTACTTTGAAGACCAAGTATGATGCTTATACATATACGCTTTTACAAATTTTGTGTAAATTTCCTCATAATATAGTTGTGTTATTCCTTTTCATCCATTAATGGGTGATGGTTAGGCCATTCTCTATGTTTTGAAGAATTTAAACTATCCATTCAATTAGTAATCCTTTAGTTATACTAAGGTGCAGGAACATAGAGAAACGGTTAGATAACAAGTTGAGGATATGAAAATCATGCTAGCTACCTTATGAGAAATCAATTTAGCGCAAGTGCCCTATTCTCTTGTAATGCTGTCAAATGGTATATAATATGTTTTTTTTAAAGCTATTTTATGAGTAGTAAAGACTTATTTTTCTTTTTTCACAATGCAAATTCATGACATCACTTTATGATCTCATCGATATCGAGTTGAAGAATGACACATCAATATTATTTTGCTTTCGTCTTTATCTTTTTATGAGTTGAATAATTTGGAAAACTAACTTATGGTTGGAGAATTGTTATTATTTTTTAGACTCATATTTAGTATTTAGGTTGAAGCTTGTTTGTTGTTCAGTTAGTGGAGATTGAACTATATTTATACTTTATATTATTAATGTTGGTGTTATCAACTTAGTGATTTTATTTTGTTTTGAGTTTTTTTTTTTTATTATGAAAGTATGTGCAACACTTTTTTAAAATATTATATTATATGGCAGGTCGTTTGTAAACAAAGTAAATGATAATGTTACATGCACATTTATATGAATGATCAAAATATAATATTGCATAATAGCTCTTTGTAAACAAAATAAATGATAATGATATGGTCATATTAGCAAAAATACAAGAAACAAATTTTTTCTACCAAATGAGATATATTTAGTAACTAAGTTATACTTAGTATCTAATAGCAAGATTTTTAGCTACCAAATATTGTTATCATATAGAATTTTATAATTATTTTAGCCACCAATATTTGGTTGCAAAAGGCAAGACTTTACGCTATCAAATAAAATGTGATAGTTAATATCATAACTTTTAGCTACCAAATCTTATTGTTTGCTACCGTTTTGTAGTGGTTTTAGCTATTAAATTTGTTAGCAAATGACATGGTTTGTAGCTACCAAGAGATATTTGGTTGTCGAAGTTCATTTTTTTAGCTACCAAATGATTTATTTGCTACCACTTTCAGGATGCTATTAGCTATTAACATTTGGTAGCAAAAGGTATGATCTTTTGCTACCAACAAGAATTGGTAGTCTATAACTTTTAGCAACTTTTTAGTTGCTGTCACGTTATAAACAAGAAGAGTTATAACAATCCTGCCGTGTAAACTAATTTAAGATAGAAGATAATCTCACAGTTGCTATCATAGATATAGTTCACATAAGGCGTACAACTCAACTAGCTTAAAACGTTTGTTTTGACATTTGTTAATAACTAAACTTGTGATAGAGCTTTTACAAAATACATATTCTATACAACCTGTTGTTTAGTATCACAATAGTATTTACATAAACGTTTTACGTCTAAAGGTAAAGTTTACATTCAAAGTTTATTAAAAACCATAAGTTTTGCAATCTATATACAATAAGTTAGGAAACTAGTGAGCTCCTAGGGAATTCCAATTTAGTTTCCTAAAAAAAACCTAAAAAACGAAGTCAAAAGCCTAATTTAGTTGATTCCTCGATCCTTACTTTCCTAAACAGCAACATACTAACCTGGGAACGGTGGCATCTGAACATCCTGACCTCACTCAACACCTGCAAAAGAGTCTATAGGGATATGAGTACAACTAGCTCAGTAAGTGGGACGGAGTCAGAAGAGTATTGTACAAATATAAATAAGGTTAATAATTATGATAAAATGCAATGCAATGCAATCAATCAAATGAAACATCGCACAATGTTATCCGGTCTACTATAAGGTTAAAGAAATTACATTCGCTCCAACCTGGATTGAGGAGTTTCATCGCAACTTAAGTTAGACCAAACCCGAGCTTGTGCAATAGAGAACACCCTCCTCCCATGACCGTCTTCGAACCATAGCCCTCAACCTTGCTGTAATCTCCTCGCCTGTTACTTAATTCGACTAAGGATAGGGAAATGACCATTTTAACTATCCTCGTTGAAGGAAGTTAGTATTTAGCCTGACACTCTTAATTGTTTTCCCTAATAGGTGTTATATATGTCTAGTTTCATTTTATTCGAATAAATGTTAGTTTTAATTAGGGGTGGTCGACAAGTTCATACAATACAAAATCAATGCAAATATGCAGAACAACACACTAAGGAGTTGAACTCTTATCACAACAGAGTATTATCCACAGACACAGCATGCGCATAATTAATTAACTACAAATAGAGCCAGAAGTACTTTTGGGTCTCTAGATATTTTAAATAGTATCCAAACAAGTGGTGAAGCCACAATTTCAACTTACTTGTTTAGACATTCACTATTGCTGACTCGAATCATCAACTGTCTTTATATTGGAAGATCCTATTTATACAAAAGACCCAAATTTAGTTTTCATAATAATTACGAAAACATTAGGGTTTAATTTAAAATGGTTATATATTATTATTATTATTATTATTATTATTATTATTTCCATAATATATAGTCATATTTTCACCATATAACAAATTAAGTTATTAATTGTTGATACTGTATATCATATATACTATTACGTATTATATATCGTTTTGATCATATCAAAACGTACTTTTAATTTATTAATTCACGTTTTAATTCTGGTAAGATTACCAAAATACGTACATTCTTGAATATGATTGCATTATACGTAATTTACGTTATTAAATTGTATTTTACTTAATTTGTTCATATATCGTTACAATATAAGTATTATCCAACTCTAATATACCTAAAGTGTATCCCGATCAGAAAATATTAATAACTATAATAAAAATATTCATTTAGTCCAATCTGATCAGCAATCATATATATAGTTTTTATTTAACTATTTAATTAATTTTAGCTTATTAATATTAAAAATACACCCCGACTTGTAAATTAAGTTATTTTACTTAGTAAATTCATAATAAATAGTCCAGTTTACCAAATAATTCCCCGAAAATTTGTATAGACTCCTAAAAATATGGGAAATTAAGTTATCACTTGGTTTCAAGTTTCCGACCTATCACCTGTATATTCATATTGACAATTTTACTTCTAAATTATTATAAATTACCCAATTATGATTCTTTCTACACCAAATTAATTTCAATCTAAATCAATACTTTTATTATTCATTAGAGATTAGTACATGTCCATTTCATTAATTAATTTCATAATTTCCTATTAAATTCATAATTTCAACCTATTTTTGAGCTATTTTTAGGCCAAAAAATGCAATAAATATTAAAAGTATTCAAATAAAAATTCAAGCTGCATAGAAATTATCTATATATCATACACATCCTATACAAAAATTTTTAGCTAGAAACAACTTCATTTAATATATTTATTTTACAATTCTAAATTCGAATGAACAGTAAATTTTTTAAGGAAGCATATTAAATATTACAAATTTTTCAAAAATAAAAATATCACGTAAAATCGTGTTCAAAATAACCTAAGTACAATTTTTTTCATAATTTTTTGGGTAGATTTACTATTTTTTTATAAATTATTGAAAAACAAGACAAGAATTTAATCTTGCTATTCTTGGTGTCTCCGATGGTCGTAGGGTGGTGGGGCTGTGTCGGACGGCTTGCACAGTGGGTGGGCCGTCTGGGATTGTTAGGGTGTCACAATAGATTCAGCGTAGGCTTGGGTTTTAGCCTAATACGAGTTTTCCCCTATTTTTGTCTAATTTTCCTAAATTGTTCTATTTTCTAGATTTTTTTTTTCTCTCTATTCTCAATTCCTAATTGCTAAACTATTGTTGGTTTGCTGAGGGTTTAGTATTTATAGGGCTTTTCCACCACCTAGGAATTTTTTTTTTTTTTTTTAGTTTTTCTTTTGTTTTCTCCCCAATATTTGTAGTTGGAGGTATCCTAAATAGATCCATTTACTTTTGAATCAACAACTATTTGACTCCAAGGCTTGCTACGGTGATTCTCCAAAATTTTTAGCTACAACTGATTTATTAGGATAGGATTTTCAATTATTTTAGTATTGTAGGTGTATTTTATTAATATTTAATTATTTAGTAATATATGAATATATATATCTCTATGTATATATCACGTGTAATATATAACTATATTCATATAATTTACTTTCTAACGTATTTTTTATTTTTAGGGTATGTTCTCTTAATTAATTTCATGAATTCAACACATTATATATATAATTACATAATTTATGATTAATTTATGGATATAATTATTATTTATATCGGGTATACTCATAAAAATACATGTATATTTATATAGTAAATTATACTATATTATCTCATTTTATAGCTCAATTAACTTATCTCTAAGTTCTCATCACCATCTAAGTTCGATTTTAGGAGTTCCGAACATTTTAGTACTTTATTAAATATTTCTACTTCTAGGGGCAAAATTGAGATTTTAGGTAATTATTTCTAAAATCTAACTTCAATGTATTACCTCGACTAACTTTTCTATTTTAGTCGTAAAATTTGGACTTAATTGAATAAGTTTTCCCAAAGGCTTTAAATTTAGACTCAATTGTCCTAAACTCAATTTTGAGAGCTTATAGTTGCTACCAATTGCAAGTTGGTAGTTAGTACTTTTAGCTATCAATTTTTACCTTTTAGCTACCAATTATGGTAGTAGCTTAATGTTAATTTTGTTGTAATGTCTCTTAGAGGCCTATAAACACATCACTTAGGGCAGATATTTTGTTGAAGATTTGTAAAAAAAAAATTAATCATTTCACTTTGATTATTTATTCATCTCTCTTGTACGTCAAGTTATTTATTTTTAATAAGAGCGAATGTTTAGTACTAATGAATATTCTTATGTGTAATTCTTGAGAGCAGTGTACTTGTTCTTTTGAGCTTATATCTTGTAATATCAGGTCTTTAGTGACCAATAATAATAAAATGGTTGTAAAATTCTCTTAAGAGGGCATTTCCTGATCTCTGGAGAGTAGGAGGTTATCCTATCTTCATGATGAAATTGGGTCTAATTTCTTATCATTTTCTCTATTTATTATTTTTTTTTAGAAATTTCTTGTTTACTTATTTATTGTTAATATTCAAGAAAGTAAGTTTAATCTTCTAGCCTATCAAGTTTTTTTAATTCCTTTCCTATACTACTATGTTTGTAGGGCTATTGATGTTAAGAACAATGAATAAGGTTGAATGGAGATGGCAAGCCTCTAAGACATACGAGAATGAGAAGATAAACTTTTTGGGTGCAAAAGTTTAGTATCCCTTTCTATATGTTTCCTTTATTTATATCCCTTTTTATATTTCTTTAAAATAACTATAGTTATTTTTCCACCTAGTAATATTATTCAATTACACAATGCACACATAGATTGATTACAAGGGACGATTCATTAACGTTATCCTTTAGTTATTTTCCATTGTTTACTTGTTAAGCTTGACTATCAAGTGGCATTCACTATTGTATAACATCCCCTTGAAAATTTAAGCATACAAAAAATTCTCGTGTTCTTACCTATCATTTAAATATAAGCTACATTAAATATTTTTCAAAACCTTTCACTTGGTAGCATAGACACTAATTACCTAATAGGATGAATTAGGGTCAGTTTCCCCCCACTTAAAATATGGCTTGGAATTAACCTACATAACTCAAGTTTGATGACATGATCTCAGAAGTTTCTTAACCATTGCATTGCATGCCTTGCTTGGCATATGTTCCTCTATTTAGGAACGCATTTCTTTACCTTTTTTGTATTTTTCTTTTGAGTTTTGATTGGTCGTCTATTTTTATTAAAACTTTTAAAAATATGTTAAGGAACTTTTGTAACGAAACTCATTGATAAAGTAGTGAGTTTGTTATGAAAAGAGTTTCTTGATATATTAATATGATATTTAGGGACATGAAACAAGTTTTAACGAATGTGTATAGTCTTAAGCCGACTTTATTCTAGGTGCCTTGGCTCATTCTCCTAAGCTTAAGGAGCTCACATGTTGTTCATTGTCCATTATCAAGAGTTCCTTCACTAAACAAAGTTCCTTTGACAAGGAACTCAAAAAAACAAGTTTTCTTTTTTATTTCTTTATTTTTTAAGTTTTGTTTGGTTAGAATTTATTACTAGGTTCCATAAAATTTTTTAAAAAATAATAAGAAGCTTTTATGAAGAAATTTATAGACAAAGTGATGAGTTTCTTTTAAAAAAGGAGCTCCTTAAAATATTGATTTGGACCTAGAGACCCAAAATAGGTTCCTTAAGATATACGTAGGTAGCACCACTAATGTTTGGTGTGATTAACCAATTTGCTAAAAGTCACCTTTACATATGGCTAGACTAAATAAGGATCCATTCAAGGACTTTATAGAAGTGAGTTGAGAGAGTGTGATAATTGAGTAAAGAACCTAATATGCAAGTCATTATTGATCATTAACAAGAGATAGGATCTCAATTGCTCTTCTTAATGAATATAAAGGATACATAAGATTAATAATAGGCTTGGTATGATTTTCTCGGAATGCCAGGTAACTACATAATATATACATATTTCCTTTTTTCAATCATTATTGCACAACCACTTCTATCTCTAATCAAGCATCTACTTGAGTATTAAAGTAACACTTCTCATTAGCTATATCAATCGGAGAACATTTCAATAGAAATGTGCTACCATAAAATGGTGGTAATGGTGTAATTATTGGTGGTTTGATCAACAATAATTGACAACGAGTAGTTATGATAAACTTGGCTTTTAGCGATGTTGGTAATAGAGAAAAGTAACAAGCTAAAAACTTACCAATACGATTAACTTGATCTCTTGTAGTCTCTTCCCAAACTGTATCTTGTCTACCATGCTTCTTCATGATTCAACATGAAGTATAAGGTAATGGTTCTAATTCTATCATGAAGAGGTAGCAGTCCTTGTCTTAAGCTTGCTTATCTTGTCATTTGACAACACAATAAAAGTCACTATAAATCCTCCACCAATGAGGTTATGGTTCGATTTTAAGGCTATAATCATTGTAAGTTCTCTACTTGGGAGCTAGTGACTTCCCCTGTGCCACCCCCCTCCCACCTTTTCCCCCCCCAGACAGACCAAAGTTCATCCATGTTGAAGCCTCTCCTAAAAGAGTCAATACTTATACACCATGAAGAGGTTAACATAGACCATATTAAGGCATCTTGTAAAGCAATTATTGTATAAGGAATACCATGCTAGGGTGTTGTATATGATGAGCATTACATGAACACGTCATATTACCATTGTCATTCAAGGGAAGCATCACTTGGTAAATAGTAGAGAGTTCCAATATTGATATCCTCCTTCCCCAAGTTGTTGTCATGTCATAATAGGACATAGCAAAAACTCCTCATGTAATGTGGTGTAAGAGGAGGTTGCTTCATTTCATGATGCTCCCTCTCTCTTTGGTTACCAAGGGGGTATTAGAGGAGGACTCTAATTTGGAGAGAAGATGTAAATTGGATTCATTTGATAACAAGGTTGAGTTACGTCAATGTTTGATGGACTTAGAGTCCCCTTATATTTTAGAAAATTGTAGTTGATTGGAGGTACTTATTTCCTCAACTTAGATGTAGTGCACTATTTGTTACTATTTAGGTTGAGAAGTCACCTTAGGGTGAGCTTCAAGAGATCGGGTAGGCTTTACTCATATTTTAAAGACCTAAGAAAAAAAAAAAAAGAACTTAGAAGTGGTAGTGATAGAGGTTATTAGGATGGTTCCTAAGTTTGTGGAGCATATGATTTAGATGCTAGGGCATTGGCAGGGCTTGATGTGTTAAGGCATTAACTAAGTTTAGAGCATAGCTAAGTTTCAAGGTAATGCCTTGATTTAAAGCATGAGAGCTAAGAAGCTAAGCTATTGCCAAGGCTTGAAGTGCAAAGGCTATAATACCAAAATATTACCTAAGCTTAAGATATGGAAGCCATAATACCTTTCAATTTCTTGGGCTTCAAGTATGAAGCTGAGATGTCAAGGCATTATCTATGCTTAATGCATAGAATATAAGCTTAAGATAAGTGGTTCTAAGGATGGTCGTAGTCTTAAAGGACATGCCTGAGCTTAAGGGGAGCAAGTATGTGAAAATGTAAAGTGTAGAGATGACTAAAATAAAATGAAATTTTCATCATAGAGTACTAAATTTCGCTTCTTTTTTATAAAATGAATGTTAAGGTCTAATCCAATCTTTAGTCCCTATTTGGTCATTAATCATTATTAGAAGATATATGTGCTAACGTATGTGCATCGTAGATAGGTTGTAGTTTACACTTGACATTGTTGTCTTAGATAGTAAAGTTACCTTCTTTGGACTCTCTTATGGAATGTCTTCTTAAGCATTAACAATCCTTAGCAAGATGGTCCAATATTTTGTGATATCAACAATACTTAAGATATCTTCTTTTCGTAATAGATTGACATTTAATTTAAACAACTTTGGATGTTTTCAACATGCTATCAACTATTAAGGATAGCATGAGGATGAAGTAACTTCTGCAACACATTCTTATGCATCTTTCTTTGACATTTTACTCGTTTGAAATCCTTACCCAAAGTTGAGGACTTTGTTGAGCTTGCTACCTTCTCTTTGTTACTTCACAATAAAGTCATTGGTTATACATACATGATCTACAAGTATAGCGTAAGAGCACAAGGAGAAGTTCTCTAAGTGTATAGTGCACTAAAAGACTATCTCTTAGATGCAGTTCTTCATTGCTCTTTTTCATCACAAACATCTTAGGTTCTATGGTATGTTCCTTGAAATGCTTAATATACTCTATGAGGTCCTTTCTTGGTTTTTGCTTAGTTTGTCCTATATCAATTAAGCTAACCATAAGAGAACTTCTCTAGAAACATCTTACCCTTGCTATCTGTAAGTTTATTGACTTAGGCGAGGGAGGTTCACATATTTAGTAGATGTTTTCTCAGTAAGCAACTTGAAGAACTCTTTCAGCTTCAAGTCATCATTTAAGTCATAGACTTGTAAAGTTTTAATGAATTTTAATAGATGCTCCTTAGTATTCCCATAGATGACTTCACTTGTATTTCCTTTAGATATACATCCTTGTCTTCTTTTGTAATAAAGGAAGGTCCTTAGTTATGAATTAATCTTGCGGGTTTTATCATAGCCTTAATTGGCATACAAGAATAGGTAGTTGATTGATTAACAAGTACAATACACCAAGTAGCACGTAAGGATGAAGAACCACAAAGCTAGTCTCTTGCATCTTCTACCTTAAGTAGTAGGTGAGATTCAATTGTAGCTTCAAGGCTCTCCATCTCAACATAGGAAGGATTACTTGGTTGAATCCAAGTGTAGTACCATAAGGTACAATAACAGTAGGATTAAGCAAAGCCATGCCTTGTTGCATTGTAGTAGTGACTTGAGATATATAATATTATCATGAGTTGAGTCTCATGTTCTCCTAGATGGTTTGCATAATCTATGTAGCTTTAGGAGAACTTTCGAGACCTGAGTTGTCTTACTCAACATTCTTAAGTAATGGTAGAATGTTTGCTTAGTGATCTCGAGGCTAGCATCCTACTCTTAAGAGGAACTATCAAATGGGTCAGTAGTCGTTTTTGTTTTTAGTTTTGTTGTTAAATAATCAATATTCTCTATCCTTAGTGGGGTCGCTAAAGGATGGATGTAAGGTTCTAGTTAATGTTCTCATGTGTATGCCGTATGAATGTCTTGTTATATGTAACGTCTCAAAACCTATGTAGTCACAACTCTAATACGTGTTAGCCTTAAAGGTAAATACGCTAAGGTTAGCAAGGATCCATATAATTGTCTATATTCCACAAATTACCATAAAATTTGCCAACTCATAAATAATTACTCTAATGTGAAACAATAGTGGATGTTAACCACTCAATCTCTATTAATACCAAATAGAACATCATAACTAAAAATAAATATTGTTAATGAAAGAACCTAGAACTCAAAATACAATGAACTAAAAGATCTAGAGTCTCATAGCTCCAACAAGTGTTAACCTACTAAACATCAATAATAGGAGTCTTAGGTGACGCCAAACATATAACTCAAATCTCAATGTACAACATAAAGTAACATCATAAAGTCTCCAATAGTTCACTCTTATAGGCTAGCTTACGAAGTCCTTACTCTATCATCGTAATAATAGTAATCACCCTCCTTGTCATAATACAAATAATCATAACTCGTATGCTCCAATAGTAATCACTATAATCCTCATACCTTGAACTTGTAGTTGAAAAACAACAAACCTTGAAGGATGAGCTAGATGCCTAATATAGGATATCAGATACATGCACATGAATTCATGATCAATGGAAAAAGTGTGCACACACAAGTAATACATTAAATGCAACAAACAACTAGTTTTGTCTTATTTAATAAGTTTACAAGCAGCACAGTTTTAGCATTTTAAGACTTATGGTTACTTATGATCTCTACACATAATATAAATAATACATAAGTGTTGGTGTTAGGTTCTCCTCAATACGTGAGTGTCTAATAACCATCCTAAATCTACCTATGTCCTTTTAGTGCAAGACTTGATAGGGGATAGAATTGTGTAAAGATTGTCAGGTAACTCATCAACATCATAGGCCCAAATAGTAGGTAATTGAAGCCAAGCACAAATAGTAAAATCAATTAAGTATGGTTTCTATATTAGCCTAATATACATAACCATCAATTAAGCATTCCATACATGAATCCTTCGTAGCATTCAACAAGTGTCTTGATGTCTTATAACTTGGTACAATATAAAAACAATACCTTAACCCCTAAACTCAAACTCAAAAGCCACTATTTACTGCTTATACTCCAATCCCTCAATTAGGCCTAAAGTTTCCGTAAGTATACTCACATTGTTTCTTAGAAAACAAAGTTTTAGTTAATGTTTTGATTCAAAAAACTTGTTTAAAAACGTATTTCGAAGGTTTTACAATGAGTTAGAAGGTTAGACAATTCACAAGAAACAGGATGAAAACGTTTTGTACACTACTATCGACATGTCATCTAGATGCTGGAGGGTTGGGTGTCTGAATGCCATGCAATAACTAAGAATAGATCCCTAGCATCCAAACTCTACCCAATGATTGCAGTTTTTTGGAGATTGCAATTCACGACTCCTCTCTTACTTCAACTCCACTTCGAGCCTAAATGCCAAACTCCACTTCTTGAGTCTTTTCCCACTTCTAAACTCATCTCTAATCACTCCACAACACCTTTCCATCACTAAAACAGAAATCTTAACCCCAAAACGTAGCCAACACTCAACCTCAATAATTCAAAATAAGAACAAATCTTGAGATAATTTAAGGGTTTAAGAGTGACTTATTGTTTCTAGTATAAAGGTACTCTAATTTTCAACTCCTACTCCCAAACGTTTGTAGAAACAAATTTTCTTCTAGTTTTTCTCACCAATTCTAAAGAAAAACAAATTTCCATGAAGTGTACATTATAACTTATTCGTATTTGCTATTTCCTTGTGAAATCTTGGGTTTTGCTTCACTTGAAATGTATAAAACTCCTTGAATTAGAACCCTAGTGATCTTCTTGAGAGTTCTCTTATGAGTTTTTGGGTTTCCTAAAAAGAATTGTACTTTTGTAGAGAGAAAGGGGGGGAGGGGGGTTGGTTGTGGTAAGAGGGGTAGGTACGGGCGATGAGAAAACAACATAATGGGAAAAAGAGGGTTTGAATTTTCTGTTGGATAACTTTGCCCTTAATATTCAATGTCTATTACTTGCCATATTGAAGCTTATAATTTTATAAATCCTTTTTATTTTTCTTTAATTCTTTTTATTTATTATTTATGACTTTGGGTTTTAGGTTACACACAGCCTCAGAGGAGTATCATGATAATTACACTTACAAAGGTGTAATTAAGAGAACAAACAAGTATGTCTAAAAATTCAAGCATACTAGTGACAAGTGAAGGAGTTAATATGACCAATTTAACTTGCTATACGGGAAAAGTTAGTTTAGCATCCCTTTTTCTATTTTCTCTTTTATTAAATTACTTAGATTTTTTTACTTAAGTTATAAGGATTTTGATTACTTTTTTCACCTATTCATATTCTGCTACATTACAAATATAGATTGATCACAAAGAATGATGAATTGGCATTATCATTTAGCTATTAGTTTCCATCATTACTTTTTAAGCTTTATTGTTAGCTGGTGTTTTCTATAATACTCAGCTTCAAATATAACATAATGTAGTTGAAGTCACTTGAATTATTAGTAATTCACAAGTACGATCGCGTACTGAAAATTTGTCTAAACATGCCCTATCAATGTTTGAGCATCTAGAAAATTCTAATGTTCATGCGAATGCAAGGTGCATGTTAAATATTATATTTAAGTTTTTCATTCAATTATATACACCTCAATTTTGAATTGAAATTTATGTAATATACCTCAAGTTTTTGGACATGATCTCTAGTAGGTTTAAAGTCATATCACACTAGGAAGGTCTCGCCTTCAGCAAATTTAACTGCGACTAATAGTTGACAATGGATAACAACAAACCAATCAAAGTGTCAAGAGATGAAGAAATATGATTACACCTAATCACATCTATCAATCAAAGGCATTACCTTTATACCATCGATGGTACTTAACAATAGACGTAGGGTGTTTGTTGGAGGAGAAGGTGGATTAGGAATGATTGGATTACAACGTATAAAGGAAAGTTGGTTATGTAATGAGGGCGACCAAAAAAAAAAAAAAAAAAAAAAAAGAAAAGAAAAGAAAAGAAAGAATTATATACTTTGATACTATAGAAACACGTGAAGATGGAAATAGCCCAAGTGTACAATTGAGTATGGTTGAAGAGTAGAGATGGCAACAATGAGTTAAAAGATGGGAACAAAGAGTATGGATGTTTCTTACATCCGACTGGGCATGATTTGGCCGTTGATGGTGGAACTCTTGTGAAGAAATTTTGAGTACTTTTAAGATTTGGGGATGCATTTATTTAAATGTTAAAAATAAGGTTGTTATTTCTTTCTTTTATATTGCTATATCCTGGGAAAAAGATTTATAAGACATGGAATGGTATATGTTCATTCATGTCATGTGTAACTTCTAATAGAATTTAACATATAAACGAACAGTCAAATCATAAACAATATATATCAAAATTATATATATATATATATATATACACACATATATATAGTGTATCATACCTAACGAATTGAAGATTTATATTAATAAACGCAATGAATGCATGTTCTACTTTCTTATGATTAAACCATTACCCATCTTGCTCATACCACATCACATTTTATGGATTTCATGACCATGTTTATATTTTTTAACGACCTAGGATTAATCCAGTTTCTCTTGCACATGATTGCTTAACACTACCCTACTCAAAATTTGCCATTTGTGAAAGGAATATGTGAGACGCTGGACTTTGTCAAGACTAAAAGTTCAGGAGGTTCAATTATTGTCGACATCGATTCATTAGGGACAAAGCTGAACAGATAAGAAAGCTTGATGCGCTCATTTATTATGATTTTTCTCTTTTTTTCCTAAGGTTATTTATTACGGATTAATGTTGAAAAGAGCGGTGACGGGCATATACCGAATATTTATTGTAAAATTGTAAAGAATTTAAATCTTTTCCAATTTCCAAGACTTTTTTTTTTTATTGTCATTCATGATTTTACTTTCACAATTGATTCCATTTCAACTAACATTTTCTTTTTAAAGTTAACATGAGTTACATGTTATATTTCAAAATCTGAATCTTTCGTCATCATGGTTTTTGGTTGGCACTGGAGTGGAGCTCTAGTTTCCTTATTCATCTTATTTCAGGGAAGTTTTTTTTGTTCTCCTATTTCATTGTTTCATGAACGTGCATGGGCTTCAGATGGACTGCACCTATGGCTGCTTTGTTTTTACCTGTTGCTTTTGGATCTTTTCTCATAAACTAGATATTCTAAGATAATTTGCTGCTATTTAAAATATATATATTTATATATGTATTTTCTACCGAAACTAGAAAGATAATTAGAGCTGTCTCACTATATGTATATTGATCAGTAAGTCTTACTATATCTTAGAACTTTAAAATTTTTAGAGCTCACCATGTGATCTGTAAATCTAAAAGCTCAAACTAAGTATATTATTCCATGTAAACCACTTAATTATTGAATCTTACAATGTAAATCTAATTTTTTTTTTCTTTTGAACCTAGGGTGTAATCACAATTTTGATCTAAGCAAAGCAATTCAGTCAAGTTTTATATGTTGTACATTTTATGTTTGCTTTAACTATTAAGAAGTGTAAAGAGATGTAGAGACCAGCTGTTATGCAAAATGTTAGAATAGTTAATTAAGAGAAGAAAAAAGAGCAAAGGCTTATTTCTCTTAGTGACCTATAAATACATTACTTGAGGTTAGATATTTCGTTGAAGATTCATAAAACAAATTAGACATTTGACTTTGATTGTTTATTCACCTCTCTTATATGTCAAGTTGTTTATTTTTAATAAGAGTGAAAGTTTAGTCTATACTTGTTATTTTAAGCTTGTATCTTGTAAAATTAATGTCTTTATTGACCAACATTGATAAAATGTTGTAAAATTCTCTTGATAAGGTATCTCCCGATCTTTCAAGTGTAGGAGGCTGTCCCATCTTTCATGAGGAAATCAGGTCTAATTTCTTATCCATTTCTTTATTTATTTTTCTTGGAAATTTCTTGTTTACTTATTTGTTGTTAATATTCAACAAGTTTAATCTTTTAGCTAATCAAGTATTTTTAATTCCTTTTCCACTATATTTGTGGGGCTATTGATGTTAGAACAACAACTAAGATTGATTTGAAACAGCAAGCCTCTAAGACATAAGAGATTGAGAGGATAGACATTTGGGGACCAAAAGTTTACCCTTTCTATATATCTCTTTTATCTATATTGCTTTAGATACGTAGCTTACAAATACGAGGACTATGGTTTTTTTTTTTTTCCACCTATTCATATTATTCTACTACATAATAAACATATAGGGAGTGTTTAGTTGCGCAATTTTTATAATATTAGATTGAATAAAAAATTTTGTCTCATATTTGGTTTATAAATTTACTTGGTGAATGAACAAAAATTAAACTGATGAACTAAAAAAAAATACCTAAATTTTGTCTTATTTGAACTACAGTATAAAAATGAAATTTACAAAACAAAAACAAAAAATATTCTACTTTTTCAAAAATATTGTTTCATATTATAATATTAAATTAATGAACATTATTTTTATTAAATATTATAAAAAATTATTTATTTTATAATATAAATAATTAATTTTTTAATAGAAATTTTATGTCTAGTACTGTATAAATCAAATAGAGTATAATAAGCTTATACTGTCCAGTCTTCTTTATTCTGTTCAGTCTTTACAACTAAATATTATCATAAATTGATTACAAAGAACGATGAATCCACGTATCCTTTAGTTATTTTCCACCATTTACTTGTCAAGCTTGACCATCAACTAGCATTCACTATAGTCAAAACATGCCCTATGAAAATTTAAGCATACAAAAAATTCTCATGTTCTTATTTGTCAGTTGAATATAAGTTATTCAAATATTTTTTTGAACTTTTGGCCTGATGGCATGGACAAAAAATACCTATGAATTAGGTCTAGTTTCTCTCTACTTAAAGTTAAAGTTGTAATATGATAGTAATTATGTGAATTTGAATTAATTTGCATAGCTGAAGTTTGATGATGTCATTTCAAATAGCATGTGCATCAAAGGAACGGAATGAAGTTCCTTAACCATTGCATTGCATCCTTTGCTTAACGCACATTCCGCTGTCTAGGAATGTATTACTTTAGCTTTACTATTTCTTTTTTTTTTTTTTTAAGTTTTAATTGATCATTTATTTTTATGAAACCGTAAAAGCTTTTAAAAAATATATATTAAAGAACTTTTGTAAAAAAACTTATTGATAAAATAGTTAGTTTCTCTAAAAAAAAGTTTTTTAATATATTAATATAGTGTCTAGGAATGTGAAACGGATTTTTAATGGATGCACATGGCCATTGCAAGTGCCTTGGCTTATTCTCCTAAGCTTAAGGAACCCACACTTTACTCCTTGTCCATTATCAAGAGTTCCTTAACTAAACAAAATTCATCTAAGAAGGAACTTGAAGAAGCTCGTTTTCTCTTTTTTTTTTTTTTTTTTATGTTTTGATAGGTTAGAATTTATTACTAGGTTTCATAAAAATTTTCAAAAAATATTAATGAACATTTATGAAAAAGCTCAAGATAAAGTAGTGGATTTCTTAATAAAAGAGTTTTTTAAAATATTGATTTGACATCTAAAAATTTGAAATAGGTTTACTAAGGGTAAAGATGCTATTAGGAATGTCTAGCACACCAACTAAGACTAATGAGTAAACAATCAATAAGATCAAAAATTAAAATCGAATGACACGACTTTAAAATGGAAAAGATTGGTGCGTGCGTGGAAAATGCTTATTAAGAAGGAAAATTTCTCACCTTACATGTCAAAAGTGTGTATAGTAATTGTTCCATTTGTTGATAAGTGTGGAATAAGACAAACAACGATGTCAAAAGAATTCCAATTTTCATCTATAAAAACGTTTCATATGAATCATTTATATCATATATCATTGATATAGCGAACACATAAGGAACGACTATCTTTTGAGATAGCTAATACCCTATTTCAGTTTCCTAAAATTTGCTTCAACATAATGAGCCAAACATTGAACCGTGGCCAAAAGCTAGAAGGCAAAGTGGCCATAATCACCGGTGGTGCGGCCGGTATCGGAGAGGCCACAGCCCGTCTTTTCGCCGCTCATGGTTCCCGGATGGTTGTCATTGGCGATGTACAAGATTCACTTGGCCAACAAGTTGCCGAATCAATTGGTCCACATAAGTGTATTTACATACACTGCGATGTGACTGATGAAGACCAAGTTAAGAATTTGGTCGAATCAACGGTTCGAAACTTCGGTCAGCTAGACATAATGTTTAGCAATGCTGGAGTAGCGAGTAGCTCTAAGCAAGACATCCTAAACCTGGATTTTTCACAGTATGACCGGCTTCAAGCAATCAATGCACGCGGGATGGCTGTCTGCGTGAAGCATGCTGCTCGTGCGATGGTAGAGACACGAGTGAGGGGTTCGATTGTGTGCACGGCCAGTGTCGTTGCCACAGCTGGTAGCGCTAGTGGTGGATGGACCGATTATTGCATCTCGAAACATGCTCTAATAGGGCTGGTTCGGTGTGCCAGTATACAGCTGGGGGTGCATGGAATAAGGGTGAATTGCGTGTCCCCATCTACAATAGCAACACCGCTTGCTTGTAAAGCACTCAAGATGGAGGCGCGCGATATTGAGAGGCTTTATGAAGAGCACGCGCTGCTAAAAGGGGTGGCCCTAGGGGCAGGTCACGTGGCGGAAGCTGTGCTGTTTCTTGCGTCCGATGGCTCGGAGGTGATTACTGGGCATGATTTGGCCGTTGATGGTGGAGCTGTGGTGAATAAATTTTGAGCACTTTAAGATTTCAGATGCTTTTATTTAAATGTTAATAATAAGTTTTTTTTTTTTCTTTCTTTTATGGCGCTAAATTAGAGGATTATATATTATAAGCTCCTAAATAATATATGCCTTATTTTCCAATGATTAAACTTACCCATTTTGCATGACCAAGTATGTATTTCTTTAGTAAATAGGGTTAACCTGGTTTGTCTTGCGCATGAATCCTTTTACTCTATTCCGATCCGCTCACTATATGCCATTTGTGGAAGGAATATAATATGTCAGACGAGGAACCTAATCAAAACTAAAAGTTCAGAAGTTCAATTATGTTAGAGATTGGTTCATTAAAGATTAAGCTGAAAAAAATAAGAAAGCTTGATGTGCTTATTATTAATTATGATTTAATTTTGAAAGTTCACAACATGGTCTGATGCTGTGTCTCAAAATCTGCTTCTTTCTTCATCTTGGTTATCTGTAGCTGTTGGCACTTGAGTGGAGCTCTAGTTTCCTCATTCATCTTTCAGGCTAGTGTCCTCTATTCTCCTACTCCGTTGTATCAGGGACACGCACGCAAGCTTCAGATAAGATAAATTACTTATGGCTTTTCTAAAATTTTTTAAAGTTAAAATTTTAAAATACAGTTATATATAATCAATTATTGAAACTAAAAATAAAAAAAAAAAGATGATACATTATAATGTTATAACATATTTAAAGAATCTTCATAATTTCAATTATTAATTTTATAACTCTACTTGTTAATTATGGTTAAACCAATTGGAAAATCTAGACTTGTACAGGGTTTGTGTGAAATGGACTTGGGATTCATCTCCTACTCCTTAATACATGCAAAAAGCATCTAGTGAGTGTAACCACGGGTCTTCTGACGATTAAGTTAGCAAAAAAGGACTAAGAGAAGAAGAGAGTGGGCACTAAAGACCTAAAGGGTAGCGCTCATCTTGTGATATGCGTAATATGCATTGATTCAAGAAAAGAATGGAGAGGAGAAAGGGGGGAAGGAGAGAATTCTAAGAGAGTTTAGGAGAGAAAGTTATGTTTTGCTTTACTTCATGGTACTCTTCACAGCGATCAACGCCTTTTATGTGAATCACTTGGATACGTGGTGATTTGGGATTCATTCATACTAGTTGCTGGTAGATAGTATACTTTACGATATAGATTGAGCTAAGCTATGGGTGGTTATGCTATAGCTGACTAGACTATCGAATCTGCAATTTAGAGATCTAACAATTGTAAGGATTGCTGGGTGTGTTGGCCATACCTTAGATTTTAGACATTCATTAGTAAGTTAAAATAGGGAGTGGGTGCAAAAGACAAAGGTCGAGTCGGGTTGAGCCTTGAGTTTATGTCATGTGGTCAATGTGTGCCAGCTCGACGATCAGGGCAACCTTGCTTGAATGGGATATCATATGTCTTATTGAGTGGGCCGCTGTATAGGGATGGGCTCGCTAATAGCTTTCACCCTTCTTGGGGTAACTGGATGGTTTTGTGAGTAGATCACGGTGTAAGAAATGAGTTCATTGTTTGTTTATGTGCACTTCAGTTTTTCCCATGATGAGCTTTGTCTATTAGGCCTTGGTTTGGATGAGAATCGTGTGTCAACATTACCTAAAATATTTTAAGAGATCTATTTCTATTTTGTTTGCTGCTGTTTCTTTTGGATTGAGCACTTTACATGTAATACTCATTAAATCTTTTCTCCTAAGTTGGTATCTTAGAATAATTTATCTTTTTCTATGATTTGATCATATTATATATAATATATATTCTGTCTACCGAAGCTAGTTAGGAAGATTATTAAGTGTTGTCAGTATTTTCAAGGATTACCAGATACATTAATTTATGTATATATTCCCAATCTACCCAATCAACCTACCGCTACACAAGTATTGATCAATAAGTCTTACCATGTCTTAGAACTTTAAATTTTTCAGATCTCACTACGTGTTCCGTAAATCTAGAAGCTGAAAGTATGTATTGTTAAGAAGCGTAAAGAGATCTAGATGATGTGTCAAGAAACCAGCTGTTATGCAAAATGTTAGGATAGTTAATTAAGAGAGGAAAAAAGGGTAACGATTATTTTTTCTTAAAGCCTTATCAATACAACACTTGGGGCTAGATATTTCCTTGAAGATTCGTAAAACAAATTAATCATCTGACTTTGATTATTTATTTGTCTCTCTTGTATGTCAAGCTGTTTATTTTTAATAAGAGTGAAAGTCTAGTACTAATGAATGTTCTTATGTGTAATTCTTGAGAGTACTATACTTAGTTATTTTGTGCTTGCATCTTGTAAAATCAGATCTTTGGTGACCAATATTAATAAATTGTTTGAAAATTTTTCTTAAGAAGGCATTTCCCAATCTTTGGAGAGTAGGAGGTTGCCCTATCTTTACTATGAAACTAGCTTTAATTTCTTATCCTTTTCTCTATTTATTTTTCTTGGAAATTTCTTGTTTATAATTTATCGTCAATATTCAACAAGTGAGTCTAATCGTCTAGGCCATCAAGTTTTTTCAATTCCTTTTCTTTACTATTGTGTTGTGAGGCTATTGATGTCAACAACAGTGAATAAGATTGATTTGAAATGACAAGCCTCTAAGACATGAGAGAATGAGAAGATACACTTTTTAGGAGCAAAAGCTTAGTGTCCCTCTGTATATATTTCTTTTATTTACATTACTTTAGGTGTGTGGCCTACAGATACAATCGAGGACTATGGTTATCTTTCCACCTATTCATATTATTCTATTACATAGTACACATTTTTCACCTTTTACTTGTCAAGCTTGACTATTAGATAGCATTCACTATTGTCAAAACATGCCCCATGAAAATTCAAGCATACAGAAAATTTTCATGTTCTTAGTATTAGTTGGATACAAATTACGTTAAATATTTTTTAAACTTTTCACCTAGTAGCATAGACACTAATTACATGATAGGATGAATTAAGTTTGGTTCTTCTCTACTTACTATTAAAATTAATCTACGTAGCTCAAGTTTGATGACAAGATCTCACATAGGATCGAACTAAAATTGGTTTACATTAGCCAAATTTATTGCAGGTGCCTTGGATCATTCTCCAAAGCTTAAGAAACCTACTTGCCGTTCCTTAGCCAAACAAAGTTCCTCTGCCAAGGGACTCGAAAAGAAAAAAAAAAAAGGAAATAAAAAGGACTAGTTTTAATTGGTTAGAATTTATTAATGGGTTCCATAAAAACTTGAAAAAATATTGAGGAACTTTTATAAAGAAAAACAAAAATAAAGTGGTAAGTTTCTCGAAGAAAATAGTTCATTAAACTATTGATTCGATACTTGAAGACACAAAACTAGTTCTTTAAGGATAAAGATGATGTTAGGAAATCTAGCACACCAATTGTGACTAATAAGTAAACAATCAATAAGATCAAAAATTGAAATCAAGACACGACATTAAAACGGAAAAGATTGATGTGTGTTTGGAAAATGTTTGTTAAGGAGGAAAATTTCTCATCTTACCTGTCAAAAGCGTGTATAATCATTGTTCCTTTCGTTAAATAGTATGGAATAAAACAAACAAAGATGTTGAAAACATCGCTATTTTCATCTATAAAAGCGTTTCTCATGAATCATTTATATCCTATCTTGGATCCAGTAAACACATTAGGAACGACTATCACCTAGGGTATCTAATACACTATTTCTGTTTCCTGAAATTTGCTTCGATACAATGAGCCAACCACTGAATCTAGGGTATCGAATACCCTCGCCACGGCTGCTGGCACTGGTGGTGCGTGGACCGATTATTGCATGTCGAAGCATGCACTGCTCGGGCTGGTTCGATGTGCCAGTATACAGCTAGGGGGAGCATGGGATAAGGGTGAATTGCGTGTCCCCATCTATTGTAGCAACAACGCTTGCTCGTAAAACACTCGAGATGGAGGCGCGTGATCTTGAGAAGCCTTATGAAGAGCACGCTCTGCTAAAAGGGGTTGTGCTAAGAGAAAGTCATGTGGCGGAAGCCGTGCTCTTTCTTGCATCCCGTGACTCGGAGGTGGTTGCTAGGCATGACTTGACCGTTGATGGTGGAACTAATGCCATGAAATTTTAAGCACTTTAAGATTTGAGATGAATTTAATAAGTATTAACAATAAGGTTGCTTTTCTTTCTTTTATAGCACTATATTTTTAAGCTCAGGGATGTATGTCTTCCTTATGAATGATTAAACTTACCATCTCGCACATATCTTTTCTTTCTTTGTTCTTATTTATTTATTTATTTATTTTTTGGCAATATCTCGCACATATCAGTTGACATTTGAAGCAAAATTTATCGGTTTCACGGCCAAATATATATTTCTTTAGCAATTCGGGTTAATTTGGTTTCTCATGCAATGAACTCTACTTTATTCATCACATGCCGTTTGTGAAAGGAAACATTAGACGAGGGACTGGTCAAAACTAAAAGTTCAGAGATTCACTTATAGAGATTGATTTGTTAGGGACGAAGCTGAACAAACGAGAATGCTTGAGGTTACTTTTACTAATCAATTTAGAAATTTCATAGGGGTGGCCATTGCACAAATTGGTTGGATTTTCCTTCTAAACTAATTCAAATTATAAAAATTTGATTCAATTTTTATAGTTTAAACCAAAATCATAAGATTGGGGTTAGGAATTTTTCCAAACCACAAAATTTCGCTTCAGTTCGATTTAGTTTACGAATTAAACTATATTTTTAATATAAGAAAGTACATTTATATAACATGTAATATGATATGACATTATTGAATTTTATTTAATAATAATAGGTATTGATATCATATTAAAGGTTAATGAAGTTAATATTCATTTAAATAAAAAATTTTGCATGTTTACTAATAGCTAGTTTCATTTATAAAAATAATAAGTATAAATTTTTAGTCAAACTATATATAATTTATAAATTATCGTAATGAAAATTTAGTAGATACACATTTCAGTAAATATAACTTAAAAAATTTTATAAAGTACTATATTATAATTAAAGAAATGTTTTAATTACAAGTAAAATATTATTATATTTTTTATAAAATAGTTTGGTTTGATTCATTCTTCCAAACTAAACAAAAATTGACGATTTAGTCTGGTTTAGATATTTTATAAACCAAATTGTAAAAAAGAACTATATTTTTTATTTGGTTGGTTTTTTTACTTATCTCTAATTGTTGATATAGCATGTGTTTACATTGCCTTCATTGAATCTTATTTGTATCTGTGCTTACAGGATCTCCTATTTCTCTATACATTTTATTCAAGAAAACCATTATTTGATGCTTTTGGGTAGGGTTGACAATTTGGGACATGGACATAATAGATTCAAACACAACACAATTTTAATGAGTTAATAGAAGAAAAAAATTTTGACATGAGACATAATCAGGTCAAACCCATTTAAACATGGTGAAATCCATGTCTAGGTTTGACTCAAGCTTATATATGTGGACATGAGACATGCTATATATTCCTTCGTATTTACATTTTATTGCACAAATAATTTCTTTTTAATCTTGAGATCTCAATTAAATGTATAGGATATTTTTAACTATATATTATTTTTGTTGCATTGTAGTTTAAATGGGCAAAAAATTATGAACTCATATATAGATTCTTCGTTTATCTCCCTTAAAAATCTAAGAAATAATGTGATAGATTTGAAAATTAATACTAATAGTTATATTAATATTAACTTAATTTAGTGATATTAAATAACTTAAATTTTCGAATTTTTTATATTTGGTAACATTTTGCTTTACTAAAAACTTTTATTTAGGTTGTAATTTTTTATTAAATACGAAGATACTATTTATTAGTTTTTATAAAATTTAAATATTATTATCATTCTTTTTCATTTGTATTCATATATATTTTCATATATTTAATTATAACTTTTTAATAAATAAATATTATCAAACTTAAGATAAACAAAATATGACATGATAATACAAATTATCGGTTTTACTATAAATAGGTCTAACTCAAACATAAGACATGCTAGGATGCGGGTTTAAGTTTTCATACACAATTAATAAATGAATTGTATTACAAATTTAAATTTTTCAAACACAAAACTGTTTGGACACAAAAACGAAATATAACACAATGATATAAATTGATAGGCATACCTTAGGGATTGACTAACATAGGTACTACAAAGTGTTCGTATGTATAGGTAGCACCACTAATGTTTAGTGTGGTCAACCAATGTGCTGAAAGTTTCCTTTACATATGGCTAGACTAGATAAGGATCCATTAAAAGATTTTGTAGAAAGATAGCTCAAAGGGTATGGTCATCTAGTAAAGAACGAATTTGAACTTAGTTGCTCTTACTAATGAATATAAAGGATACACAAGATTAATAATAAGCTCGATATGATTTTCTTCACCTACCAAGTACCTAAATTCCTTATAATTTATTTGGAGCTTCTAACCCAAGATGACTTAAGTGTTTCTTTAAAATCTTTTTTCTTTTAATATTACCTAATATATACATATTTCCTTTTATTTCAGTCATTGTTGCACAACCTCTTCTACCTCTAATCGAGCATCTACTTGAGTGTTGAAGTAACACTTCTCTTTAGTAATATTAATCAAAGAACACTTCAATAGAAATGTGCTACTATAAAATATTGGTAGTAGCGTAATCATTAGTGGCTCGATCAATAATAATTGGCAATGAGCAGTCACAATAGATTTGGCTTTTAGTGATGTTAGTAATAGACAAAAGTAACAAGATAAAAACTCAGCAAATGTGATTAGCATGATCTTGCATTCTCTACCAATGAGGCTGTGATTCAAAGTTAAGATTACAATCATTGAAAATTCTCTACTAGGGAGGTAGAGACTTTTTTTTTTTTCACCTATAAGTTCGTCCATGTTGAATCCTCTTCTAAAAAAGAGTCAATACTCATACACATACATCATGAAGAGGTTAGCAGAAGCCATATAAAGGCATCCTATGAAGCAATTGTTGTACAAGAAATTACATGCTAAGGTATTTTGTATGATGAGCATTGAGTTTCACATGAAGACGTCATGCAACAGTCATCATTCAAGGGAAGCATCACTTAGTAGAGAGTAGAGAGTTCTACTATTAATATTCTCCTTCCTTAAGCTATTGTTATGTCATAACAGGACACAGCAATAGCTCTTCATGCAATGCGATCTAAGAGGAGGGTTTCATCTCATGATGCCCCTACTAGCTTAGTTACCTAAGGCAGTGTTAGAGGAGGACGCATACTTTGGAGAGAAGATGTAAATTGGACTCATCTAATAAAAAGGTGGAGCCACATCATTGTCTGATGGACCTAAAGTCCTCTTGTCTTTTGAAAAATTATAGTGGTTTGGAGGATCTTATTTCCTTAACTTGGATGTAGTGACTATTTCTTATTATTTAGGTTGAGAAGTCACACCAAGATGAGTTCAAGACAACAAATAGGCTTTTCTCTTAATTTATAAACATAACAAACTTAGAATTAGCAGTGTGAAGGTTATTGAGTAGTTCCTAAGGGCAAAGAACATATGATTTGGATGTTAGGGAATTAGTAAGACTTGATGTGTTAGGGCATTGACTAAGTTTAAAGCATAGCTAGTTTCCATGTTAATGCTTAGATTTAAAGCATGATAGCTAAGAAGCTAAGCTATTGTTTGGGCTTGAAGTATGAAGGCTATATATAGATGATAGGGCTATGCTAAGGGTAGACGAGGTCAGTCATATTGAGGATGAATCTAAGCTTATTGAAAGCCTAAAATGGAGATAGGATACGCGAAGAGAGAAGCAAAAATAAGCAAAAGCCATGATTAGCTCTAAGGATATGATACATTACCGAACTATTGAAGACTTACAAATTAGCTTAATATGATTTACGAGTTGATTCGATGAAGGTATTTGCTACATAGCCTTACTTAAAGTTAAGATAAGAGTGATAAATGTGAGTAAGCAAACAAAATGCATGCTCAGAGGCAAGCAAGAGAGACTCGAAATATTCTGTAATAATGTTGATGTGTGTTGCGGCTATAATGTAAAAGAGGTTATTTATACTAGAAACATTAAGGAAGCTACTATAAATTGAAATGACTAAAAGGGTATTATCCAAAATAAGTAATGTATAAGGAATGTTAAGGGGCATAGATGGAAAAAACAAGAAAAGTATCCGTCCTATAATGAAGATTTTGTCATATGGTTGCTCAAATACGTGGTTGGCATTCGGTGAGAGAAATTCTAGAAGAAACAAACAAAACTGTATGGTCAGTTTGGAGACTGTTGAGCAGAGCTGGTGATTCTTCCAAGGTGAATTCAACTCTAACATGCTCTAAGTAGTTCAAATTTTGGTTAACTATGCTAAAGGTCTAGTAGGTTGAGCTATTGTCTGAGTGTATCTTAGGTTAGTAGTCAAAGACTATCGATAGGCATGGGAGGATTAGGCTTAGGCAAGGTAGCAGATTGGGAGATTAAAGCAACTTGGACTCATCAAGTGTAGGTCGATACAGGATAACTCGTTTAGCCATACTTTAAAGCCTTTAAGCTTGGGCTTAGGTTAGAGGTCTGGTGCTTTAATTCCTATCATCCCTATTAGGTTGTTTGGGATTTGGGATCAAATCTAATTGGTCTTCATTCAATTCTTCCTTGGGACAATAAGAGCTAAGGTAAGCGACATTAAACATATTAGACCCTCTGAAATCTTCTAGTAGTTTTAACTAGTATGCATTGTCATTTATCTTCTAGAGTATCCTAAAGGGTCCTTTAGCTTGGGTGGATAGTTTATTCTTCCTCTTGTTAAGAAATCCTTCATTGCTCAAGTGTAGCCATACTTAGTCAGTGAGCTAAAATCACTTATTCTTCATTCCTTTGCCTTTATCTCTTAACTTTTAATTAACTTAATCAATGTGCTGGATGACTCGTTGGTAGATCTATTAGAGGGACTAAGCTTTGGTTCTTGCTTTTGGATTAGTCGAGGGCTATTCCTTATATATATATAATCATTCTCCAATTGGTGACAACACTCATCTATATAACGAATCATTTTTGTTGTTAACACTATCTAAACTTTGATTATAATCTTGTATGATAGAATAAGTCAATATTATCATTATCTTGAAAAACTTTGAAGATAGGGTTGCCTATCATCATGGTGCTTTGTTTAATGAGAATTTTTTTCTTTTCCATGCTTAGCCTAATTATTTGGATTACTAATAGAGTCTAAATAAGTAAATTTGATTTAGATGATGTAAAGTGTTCTAAATTAATGGAAGAGCATCTTAACTGTAATTTCCTTTTCTTTTTTGTTTATTTATTATATTACCATAAAAGTATTTTAAAATAGAAGACATCAAATTGCTTTTTAGAGCTTTTCTTTTCTGTTATAAACTCTATGTATTATAATGTTGAAATGAAGAATCAAATACTTGAAATTTTAACTTAGGAGTGTCCTCTTAGATACTTCACAAGATAACCTTCATGATGTTAAAGATTGCTGCATGATTGTCAAAATTGTAGTACAATTTCTCTTGATTTTTTGGAGGTTAGTTAGCAAATCCAAATGTCAATTCCTGTCTACATAGCATATCTACAGTAAAGTTCCACGAGAGAGCTAGGTCCTCATAATAAGAATCCGCACTTGTGGTCCAATAAGTGGGAAAGTATAAAAAATAATAATAATAATTCTTAAATATAAGTATTATGCATAAGTAGATGCTGAATAGATGGAGCATGAGTTTTTATTTACACCCTAACATATAGGTAAACGTTTCTAAAATTTAAAAGCACAATTTATCGTGTAACATCTAAGAACCTTATCTACATGGTATAACGAACCTTAGGAACTTATAAAGTTTTCTATTATATTTTTATAATACTAAATTTCTTAGGCAAATTTGTCTATAACCTAATAATCTTTGCTAATTTTATAACGAGTATATTCATCAATTTATCATGTGATACTATCACAAAGTTACAATTCATCATTAAGTTTAAGTCCATTTGCTTAGATTAAATAGCAACATTAGATTTATTATAGTAAGTCTACAAATACAAGATCATCTAATGTAAAAGATAAAAATGATATATCAAAAAATTAAACGTCAAACAATTTGGGCTTAATTAATATCCATGTCCTTTTGCAATAATGCAATTTGTCTCTCTACTTTAAACAATATTTAAAATGAATTTAATGATGAAATTGCCTTTGCAAAATAAAGAAAACCTTAAAATAAAGAAATTATTAAGTGTGGGATATAGAATATCACAGTGAAGTTGTTATAATAAAGAAAATAAGTACTACTATCCTAAAATATTAGGGTAGATACAATATACTATGAAACTTATAACTTGTCTACCTTAAAGTAGTATAATTTCTAGCATAGATACATGATATGAAAATATTGCACTCATATCCCATCCTATGAGTGTAGGTTCCAGGAATTATATATGGACTTCCCTTGTGAGCTTTTATACCCATGTAAAGCCTACTCTTGATCATAGAGACTAAGTTAAAATTGTTAAATATGATTATAAAAAGACAAAAGGCTTTATAAAGATTACATATAATTCCAAATCCTTACCTACCCCACTTGTCCCTCACTATTGCCTTGATGGCAATCGCTTTTTTCTCCTCTACCTTCAGTAGAGATTTTATAACATATGTTTTGTAGTTAAGTAAGTGTCTTCTTCTTCCTTCTCCTTTTTATTTTATTATTTTCTACTCCTTTTCTTAGACTAGTTGTTGAAGTAGAAGTCTAGAATAAGAATAACACATCTAAAGATAACTTTTATTCCTATAAACCTTTCTTTTACTTCTACTTGTTGCATGTATAAGCCTTTTTTTTTTCAATTTTTGATTGTTTAAAAAAATAAAAATAAAAATGATATTATTCATGGACTGACATAATACTATACAACATATTTATTATTATTATTATTATTACATTTCTATAAAGGTGATAACTAATTAGAAGGATAAGATAACCCTAAGTCATATATGTGGCTACTAATGTTCAAAGTAAGTTAGACAATAACCTATAAAAGAGGTTACTACATGAATATTGAATAGTTATGTTGGTTTTTTAAATTTTTGTAAATGAACTTAAATAAACTCTAGACCTCAAACCTCTATTATATATCCTATAAAATTAGGATTATACTTTGATACTAGATACACAAATACATCAAAAGAGTCAAGGTGTATAACTGCTCTAAAGTGCATATTATTTCAAAACCTTGCCTACTCTACCTATCCCCCATATTGCCCTAATTGTAACCACTTTTTTCCCTCTACCTTTATTGGAGATTTTCTTACATATGTTTTGCAATCAAGTAAGTGTCTTCTTCTTCCTTCTCTTTTTTTTTTTTTTTTTTCAAAAGAAATTATTTTAAGCTCTTTTTCTTCAACTAGTTGTTTAAGTACAAGTTTAGAACAAGGATAACACATCTAAAGATAACTTTTGTTCATATAAATCTTTCTTTTACTTTTATTTCTTGTATGTACATGCATATTTTTTTTGCTTTCCAATTGTTTTTAAAAGGAAAAAAAATTATAAAAAAATATATTATTTATGGACCACCATAATACTATACAACTTATTTATTATTATCATTATTATTATTGTTATTACTATTGTTATTACATTTTGGCAATGATGATTACTAATTAAAGGGATAAGATAATGAAAGTAATATACATAGCTACTTGATCTTCATAGTAAGTTGGACAACAACCCACAAAAGAGGTTACTACTTGGATATTATTGTTGGTTCTTTCACGTTTTGTGAATGAACCTTAATAATCTCTAGACCTCAAACCTCTATTATCCTCTAAAATTAGGATTATACTTTGATATTAGATATATGTATGCATCAATGTACAACTCTACTAAAAAGCATATTATTTCAAAACCTTGCCCACCTTACCTGTCCTTGCTATTGCCTTAATTGCAGCCACTTTTTTCCCTTTATCTTCATTGGAGATTTTCTAAAATATGTCTTGTAGTCAAGTAAGTGTCTTCTTCTTTTATTTTATTCTTTTCTATTCTTTTTCTTTGATTAGTTGTTGAAGTAGAAGTCTAGAACAAGGATAACACATTTAAAGATAACTTTTATTCCTATAAACCTTTATTTTACTTCAGTTTCTTGTATGTACATGTTTATTTTATTTTTCCCCTTCCAATTGTATTTAAAGGGAGAAGAAAAACCGTAAGACAATATTATTCATGTACTACCGTAATACTATACAACTTATTTATTATTTTCATTATTATTGTTGTTAAGAGTTCTCACACTTCTTTGCTTATAATGTGCCGTCTACCTTCATAATATCATTGGTTTGCTTTCGTTTCTTTATACCTCTATTATAACCACAGATCTTTTTCTTCTTCAATGCTTGTATCTGAGCTTCTTCCCTTATAGGCAATTGTACCTTAAGGGGTTCTACTAAGGGTATCTCCCCTTCATTCATATGCTCATAAAAAATGCTTCTTCAGTGAAGTCGGACTCATTATGTGTGATTGTGTTCTTGAATGAAGATGCTTACTCATTCCAACGACCCTTCATGCATTGATGGCATATTGAGGGTATCATATTATGATTATGTAGCCATGTCCTTCCTATAAGAAGATAGTAAGATATAAGTGCATCAATCACATAGAACCATGTGGAGTCGTAGATAGGTCTGATATTAAAGTTTACTTCAACACACCTCATTGTCTTCATGGAAGACTTATAGAAGCTATTTATTGTGATTAGTTGTCTCATTAAGTTTTGAATATCTATCTTCATAGGTTTAAAAGTTAACATTAGTATAACATTGAGTGAAGATCCATTGTCAATAAATGTCCTCCTGATAGAATAACTATTGAGTATGCTTTCCATATATAGAGGGCGATTATGGCTAATATTCATTATACAAATGTCAACATTAGTAAATGTAATTGCACCCTTATTCACTAAAAGGATTCCCTTTGTACCATATGTTATAGGATGTTTCTTGTATCGACCCTATAAGATCTTCATGAGTGTAGTCGTTGCCTCGAGTCAGGCATCCTCATCAAAGCTAAGTAAATCAAAGAAATTTCTAACATTAACTATCTTTAACAAAGCAAGAATAGCACTATCATCTCCATTTGTCTTGATTTCAAGTCCTATTGGATATACATCCATACTTTTTGCTTTTATAGGGTTGTGAATGATAACATTCACAGTGCCATGCTAGTTGTTGTGAGCTAAAGGTGGATTATTCCTGATATCATTATCTTTGATGATCAACTCTCCATTTTGAACTTGCTCATTAAATATCTTCTTCCAAGTCCAATAGTCTTTCATAGAGTAACCTACACTCTTGTGAAATTTGCAATACTTAGGGTCACTCTTCTCTTCATTTGTTGGTAAGCACTCAACCCTTTAGGGTCTGATGTTTCCATCTCATAGCCATTGGTCGAAAAGTGTGTGCACATTTCCCATTAAGCATAGGTGTGTCGAAGATGGTTTAGTGCTCATAGGCTTTTCACTTGTAAATTTCTTTGCTCCTTTTGGATTCTCCTCTCAAGCTAAGTTCACTGATGGTATGCATTTATTAAATCTTGTGTTTTCACCTCTTTGTTGTGCTATTGAATTGTTGGTCTTTTGTGTGTTCTCAACCAATATAGTGAAAGAAACCGACAAGAGGTTCTCAAGATACACTGTGTACTCAGTAAACATTCTTTGGATGCAAATCTTGACTAACTCTCGTACAATACAAACATCTTGAATGTCCAAGGAACGCTCCATAGAGTGCTTAATGTAATCCATGAGATCTTTCTTAGAATCTTGTCGGATTCTTCTCATGTCAATAAGGGTGTCCCTTTCTTCAGTAGAGAAGAACTTCTTCAAAAATATATTGCACACATTTCCCTATGAATCAACCAACCCCGGAGGAAAGTTGACATACTAAGTGTATGCCCTCTCAGCGAGTGACTTAAAAAATTCTTTCAATTTCAAATCATCATCTAAACTATATACTTCTAAGGCTTCAATGAACTTTAACAAGTGTTTTTTTGCACTCCCCTTCCTGCCATTGAACAATATGAACTTTGGACTTACATAGTCCTTGAGGTATGGCTTTGCAATAATGCAATGGTGATATGGGCGCTTCAATTCTGATATGTTTGCACTAAACTTCAAACATCACTTGCTTTACGTTTGCCGTATCCTTATTGACAACAACTTCAAAGTTAAAATTCTATCTTCATCTTTCGAACCTTCAAATAGATAAATTGTATTAGCTAAGGTTATAGATGGCTTGTAGATCTTACAATCTAATTCCATGAAGGATTCTAGTTCCTTAGGTGATTTAGCTCCTTTTCATTCTTCTTCTGCTCATATGTCTTGTAATACAGTTGATCATGTATAGCTCATTCATGTTAGACTAGGCCATTTATCCTTATCTAAGCTCCAACATTTAGAGAGTTGTTGTTCTTTATATTTGAAGAACTTTTTCTGTGATACTTGTGTTCATGCAATAATGCACAAATTGCCATTTGGCAGAAGTGAATCTCATGCTTTAAGTGTATTCCATTTATTACATGTTGATATTTGGGACCATATGCAATTCCTTCTTTTTCTGATGCACAATATTTTGTTATTATTCTTAATGATTATTCGTATTGCACATGGACTTATTAGATTAGTCATAAGTCCCAAGTTGTTTCTTCTTTGATAAATTTTTTAAGATGACTGACAATCAATTTTCAACTAAATCAAAGATCATTAGATTTGATAATGGAGCTGAATTTTTATCTTATGTATGTTAGATTACATTTTATAATCTAGGGATAATTCACTAAAGATCCATAACTCATACATCACAACAAAATGGAAGGGTTGACATAAACACAGACGTGTTGTTAAGATAGCCAGAGCTTTGAGATTATTTGCAAATTTACCCAATTGTTTCTTGAGGGAATTTATACTCACAACTACATACATTATCAAAATTATGCCTATGGCCAAGTTATAATAGAAAAAACCTTATGAAATTTTGTTCAAAGAGAAACCATCTTAATCACTTAAGAGTGATGGTATTACATTTTTGGTCAAACCCTTCATTTAGATAAATTTGATGTTAAAGGAATTAAATGCATATTCTTAAGCTATTTTCATGGTAAAAGGGCTATAAAGTCTATGACATGCAATCAAGAAAAATTATAATAAGTCGATATCTAGTCTTTTATGAAAATTCTTTTCCTTATAAAGTTACATCATATTTTACTTCTAATGTTATATCTTCTTCAGAGCAAGCACAATTACCTCAACTTGTTCCTTTTGATTTGCCTAAATTGCTATTCTCTTCTAATGCCTCTTCTTCACATTCTGATTTGCCTCTTTGTTTTGTGCTAAACACATGTTCTAACTTATCTCTTTGTTTTGATTCTATTTGCATCATGTCTCATTATCTTGATAATTGATTCAATCATTTAGTTCCTATGTCTTCTATCCCTTCTACAAATTTGAATCTCCAAATTTCATTTAGGGAACATTAAATTCCAATAACGCTCAAGGATCATATACATCCATTACAAACCAATCTTGCTGATGTTACCACTATGCTGCTTTGCTTCTTGATCACACAAATGATACCAACCTTTCAATCATTCAACTTAAACCCCTTATCCTTTGTTTGATTTTCATCCCTTTGTTCCTTTCCTAACAGATTATGTGGCTTCCTTAGCATACGTATAACCACTACAAAACCATTTTGTTATTCCTAAGCTTTTATAACAAGAGATTGGATTGAAATTATGAATAGAGAGCTTGAAGATTTAAAATTAAATGATACATGGGACATAATGGATTTACTAATGGGTAAGAAAGCTACAAAATCAAAGCAAGTTTATAAAATTAAATACAAACCCAATGGGAGTATTGAGAGATACAGGGTCAGGTTAGTGGCTAAAAGTTATACACAAATATAAGGGATTGATTATCATGACACCTTCTCACTAGTAACTAAATTAGGTACAATTCTTATTCTTACTACTTTAGCTACTACATATAACATGCCACTTTACCAAGTTGATATTAACAATACTTTTTTACATAGCCTTCTCAAGGGTATTCCAAAGCTTGTTCTAATAAAGTTTGCAAACTTAAAATATCTCTTTATGGTTTTAAGTAAGCTTCCAAGTAGTGGAATCTTGAGATATCTTGATTTCTCATTAATCAAGGTTTTGTATAGTCCTCTAGTGGTCATTCTTTGTCCACTTATTCTTCTCCTACTAAATTTTTAGTTGTTTTGGTCTATGTTGATGATATGTTGATCACTAGAACATGTAAAGATTCTATTACTTCCTTGAAAGTTGCTCTGGATAATGAATTTACTATAAAAAACTTAGGTTTAGCTAGATTTTTTTTTTTTTTTTTGAGTGGAAATTTGCCAAATTGTTGTTGGAATACTCTTAAACTAGTGAAAGCTCATTGTTGATCTTTTTTCCAATGTCAGTTTGCTTAGATGCAAGCCTATTGCTCTGCCATTGCCATCTGGTTTGGTTTTATATAGGGATTTGGGTGATTTAGTTAAGGATCCCTTACTTTAGAGGTGTGTTGAGTGTAGCCTATTATATTTCACTATTACTAGGTCGGATATTAACTTCGCTATTAACAAATTATGCCAATTTTTGGCTACCCTACATAAGCTACATATGCAAGCTATTGTTCATCTTTAGAAGTATCTCAAGGGAACTATTGAAGTTGGTTTATTTTATCCAGTTAATAAACCTCTAACATTGCTTTACTATATTGATGTTGATTAGGCTTCTTCATCTTTTGATTGCAAAGCTTTGACTAGTTATTGCATCATGCTTAGTAATGCACTTTATAATATCCCTTAAATACTAGGTGAAGGAACTCTAATTATTGAGGTGTATTTTGGTATAGTGGCTTTAGATTCACCAAAACTCTAAAGTTAAAGCATGTTCAAATTAGGTCAATCTTAAGATGGATGACCTCTTGAGAAGGTACTACACCATAAGACAAACTTGTACATCGTTGCATGTTAAAGTGAATAATACCTTAATGGGAAGAGTTTCACTCAGGTTGTAACAAGTGGTATCAAAGTAATTCACCACCAAAAAGGGCAAAGTTCTTACCTAGTGGTGATCTTGGACTTCTATAAGAGATGTGGGTTATAATACCCTTTAAATACTAGGTGATAGAACTCTAGTTATCAAGACGTCTTTTAGTGTAGTAACTTGGAGTTTGCAAAAAACTTTAAAGTTGATAAAAAGACCATATGAAGCTTTCCTGTTCATTGGGGCGCTTCATTTTATTTTCCTATTGAGGCCAAACCTTCAAGCTAGGTTAATCTCAAGATGGATAACCTTCTATAAAGCTGTTGCACTATGGGATAAAATTGTGTAGCATTGCATACCAAAGTGAACAATATCTTAGTGGAAAGAGTTCTACTTGAGTTGTTACACACTTGTTTTATGGAAATAAAAAAAAAAAAATCCACGGTTAGCACTTCTTTAACAAAAAGCATAATATAGAAGCATGGCATTTGTTGTCAAAGAACTTCTCTGGACATCCTTTATTTTAAGATATCTTTATGTTTCGGTTTTTATCCCCATCGGCCTTTTTTGTGATAATCGGTCTATGAACCTTAGTGCTCACAATCCTATTTGGATCAACGGATTAAACATACTGATGTTAATGTCCATTTCATTCATGGCCATGTAGCTTGGAAGTTTGTTTCTCTAGTTCACATTCATTTTGACTAGCAGCTAGCTAATGTATTTGCAAAATTAACCTCTGTGTCTCAACTTTATTCAATTTGTCCTAAGTTGGGGCTTTAGTTTCCTTTATTATTTCTTTTATTTATTTTCAGCCAGGTGTCTTCAACTGATCAATACATACTATTTAGTTGTAGACTTTGATTACATGTTGTAGTTGGTTTATATATAAAAAGGTACTCTATATCAGTTAGTTAGTTGAGAATATACATTTATCATTTCTTTAATTTCTTCTCCCCTCGTTTGTAACTCATAAAGTCATTCATGGAGTTTATTTCTTCTTTGTAGTTCTTGCTTCTCTGTGTTAGTTCATCACTTCACCAAGAGCTTCTTCTTAGCATTGTTAGGTAATGAAACTTCCTATGAAATCCTTCTTATTTAAATTTTTCTCCAATAATGCTGGCTTCAACTATACCCTAGAAGCATCATTTTTCTCCTATTAAAAAAAATATTTTACGGTTGTGCTATATTAAGTTATAGGTACTCAAGCATGGATTTTAGGCAAACTTATACTTATTAATACCAACAAGGTTGGCCTATGCAAAGCTTGTGCCTAATGGCTAGGCTCAAGGTTTACATGTCCAACTCTATAAACTTTCTATGAGGACTTTAACTGTTTATCTAGTTGTTGCATTTATCATCATTCTTAACGAGGCTCTTAAGCCATTATCTAAAGTCTACACTTAAATTCAAAAGGTAATCCTGAGTATGGATCTCTCTTGAGTAGTTCCTCATAACTCTCTTAAACAAGGAGTCCTCTCTATATTTGCATAGAGGATGTGATATCATTCTAGGTTTTAGGAGCAATAATGGGGGAAGTACCTTAGTAAGGAATTTTTGCACCAATTAATCCTGAGGAGCTATAGTTTTTACTAGAATATAGTTAAGCTATAATTTTCAGCCTCTTAATGATAAACGGTTAGTAGAAGCGCTATTGTTACTAAAGGTTTCACAAATTTGGGGGGAAAAAAAATAGCAAAGTGCTCCTTTGATAGTTTAATTCCTAATTAGTTGGACACAGTCGTTTCAATTACGGCAAGCTTAATGTCAAAATTGCTAACATGATTTGCAGGCTTATTAATCCCATTTCCCTTCCCACCTATTACGGGAATAAAGTACTCATGTAAGGTCATATTAACCCATTTAGTAGTTGATGACAATTTCACTTATTTGGATTATCATAATATACTAACTCCAAGCTACGAGTTCTTCTCATGAAAATGGAAAAACAAACAAAATCTATACAACCTAAATTCAAGCAAAATTAATAAAAATTAAAATAAACCAACAGGTAAATAAACTTCATTCAGATATGAATCTATTTAATCTAAAAGGAAAATTAATTCATGAAATGCATTTTTAACCATTATTATTTAAATATAAAATAATTTATTAATTAAATATATATATGTTTGTTAGAAAACTTAAATATTTTTGCAATTATAAAATTTTCAGAATCACAAGAAACGCAATTGTTAACTTATGATTGATTTTAACTTAACAATATCATTCTCTAACAGTGTTAATTACCCTTAAAAATGGATTAACTTAAATTAAACCATTTACTAGCCAAGATTGTTGTATGCCTATTACTAGATTAATTTACCTACTGATATTATGAAAACTAAACTCTAATTATGACGCCAAGGCATATCTATGTCTTAGATAATATTTAACTATAGCCTAAACGTTAGTCGAAATCTTAATTCTCTTTTGAATCATAAAACTTCTAACAATATAATTTTGAAATATTGTGGTTCATATATGCAAAATTACATGTACAATAAAGGAAAAGGAAAGGAGAAAAAATAAAAAGAAAAGAAAAACATATACACAATAGGTCAATAAAAAATTATAAAAGCAACAGCTAATATTAAGCAATAATAGATTACGTTAGTGCCTCGATCCAAATGTTCACTTCATGACTAAAACGAAAAAGATAACCACTAAAGAAGCTATTTCATAAATTTAAAGTGATATGGATCAGTATTTAGAAATAAATTCAAATAAGAGATCAACGTTTCGAAAAATTTAAATAAGATGTTTCATAAAATGATGCAAATAAGAGTCAAGTTTTACAAAGTAATTCAAATAATATTGTTGAATGGCTATTAAATTATAGTTTTATAATAACTAAATCTCTTATTTGAGTCATTTTATGAAATATTAATTTCTTATTTGAACTTTTCAAAAATTTAGAGTCCCATTTAAATTTACTCTCAAATATTAATCCTCTCCATTATAATTTTCCATATAGAAACTTATAATAGTGGACATCATAGGTATGACACCTTGGTGAATTTTTGATGATCTATTAGCTATGCACGATAATAGACTTGAAACCCCTAACCCTGGCGTACCCTACCCCAATAAAGGAGAGTTCCCAAGAAGTTCTAATGTCCAAAGATTAAAAAAAAAAAAATCCCCTTACCTTATGGCTTCGCTCCTATTTATAGGTTAAGGAGACTAACCTACTTGGACATGTGGCAAGAGATGATTGTTTGGTGAAAAATCTAAAAAGGTGGCACTATCAATATAAAAAAGAGATTTCCATCTTTCTATCAGTTAGTAAAGGCTTAGGGGATTGGCCTGCCCCATTGATAAAGGATGGCTACATAGCCTGGCTGCTAGTTATTAGACTATGTGTCAAGCGATTATCTAACATTTAATGAGGAGAGAGAAAAAGGTGAGGAAAGGGAGACAAGGCTAGCTAAGTTGAGTGGTGCGCTTCCTAAGGACTGTCTTGAGTGGGGATTGAGCTCTCTTTGATGCTGTTAAAAGGCAAAGCTTGAGGGCCATGGAAGAAAACTCTCAAAGTGCTCGAGGTTGGACTCGAGCTAAGCAGGTAAAGTTCATTCTTATCCACATTAGGGAAGGGACGTTAGATTGTACTAGTTAAGCTTTCAAGTAAGCTTTGGTTTTAGAAGCCTTGAGTCAAAGGACAACCATCAATAGAAACTTGGACGAGGAGATGATGATCTTAAGAAAAAGAAATGCTCCAACTCTTTCCAAGTTGAGGTAAAAATGCTTTCAATTGATATCGTGGCTTAGAATACAATGATATTAATGAAAGAATGAAATGGAAAAAAATCATAACCACAAAGGTACTTTGTCTTTAGCTTAAAATCTTTCTTTTTATTAGGCTTATTAGGAATAGAATAAGTAGGTTATGAGATCCTATCTGTACTTTATTTTATAAGTAAAAGTTCTAAATTTTTTAGACTCGGAACTTACCTTTTAGCATCTAGAACTACACTTACAAGTATTCTGTGAAATTTGTAAATTTTTTTAATCTTTCGATAAATTTAACTTTATATGTTCTATTTATAGCAAATTTTGATTGTATTTTTGTCTTTTTCACATCAGAAGATTACTTTTCAAATATGATATTAATAAAATCAGTTTATTTATTGGCCAAAGGAAAAAAAATCATATGAACTTTGGATTTTGAATAACACTTTTTATTTGCAAAAAAAAAAAAAAACAATTAAATGATAAATGCATCAAGATGCATGTACAAAAGAAAAGAATATAAAAACTCTTTAAAGCTAACAACAAATATTACCTCTTAAAGTTAAAAGTTATTGTCTTTAGTTTTCAATTATTAGATTTAAGTTCAAAATTAGTATTTGGTATGAGCTATTTCTTTCTAATATAAATGTAATCTTGTTTTATTCATTGAGTTTTGTTCATGAGTGGGTATAGGGTTTGGAGACATCATACCTTCTCACTACTCTATTTAGGAGCAGGTTCTAAAAAATTGCTATCTGAGACTTACTTTATGACCTTCAAAACAAACTTTGATTGGGTATAAGTAGATACCTTAAATAACTAGGTTATCAACTTACCCCAACTTTGTGTTTAATTAAAAAGAAAAAAGCCTTTCCCATGCTTCTCTTCTCGAAAGTAAAAATTTGATATGATTAGTATGAGTGTTTGTCTCATCAAACATTTTCTCATCAAATTTACTATCTCAGGTCTAATCTTCTATACTTTTATTTCTTAAATAATGAGCAATTTTTTCTTATAAATTTCACAAGTTAAAAGTTTTATCTAACTTAATACTTAATAATTCCATTTCAATATTGAAGTGTAAGATTTACCAAACAACAATTTAAACTAAGATTAATGGGTTAAGCACATGTGTACTATTTTTTTTTTAAATACATAAATATGAATTAAATGAAAAATATTACATAAATACAAATCTTAAATTGCATTTGAAAACGCTACATTAAAAATAATAAAAGTATCACATTTCATAAATGCAATTAGTTTTGGTTATAGTAGCTATCTCTTAGATGTAACATAGATACATGTACAAATACTTATGTCTAGTATAATAAATAAGTCAAGTTGAGATAATACGGTGCTAAGTTCGAGCTCGAGCTCATTCTCATTTGAGCTTAAAACTATAAACTTGAGTTTAACTCTAAATTATAATTAATGAGTTCGAATTTAACTTGATTAAGCTCATTTAAAAACAATTTATATAAAAATATATATTTTTTAATTATAATATTATTAATATTTAAATTTGACTCAAAATCCACTAGTATGTATACTCGA
The DNA here is from genome assembly GCA_024138015.1 of Lumnitzera littorea. Taxonomy (NCBI): domain Eukaryota; kingdom Viridiplantae; phylum Streptophyta; class Magnoliopsida; order Myrtales; family Combretaceae; genus Lumnitzera; species Lumnitzera littorea. The sequence continues at coordinate 119,004,754 of JAMXBB010000002.1, forward strand.
CTCAAGCTGGATTATGCTCGTAAGCTAATCAAGCCAAGTATCATAAAACTTGAGCTCGACTTCACTTTTCATGAGTCGAACTTAAGTATGTAACAAGTAGTTTGACTCGTTTATACCTCTACCTATGTTGTATCTTAGATATATGAGTTAGGCTTGATAAATTGATAATACTTTTTTATACAATTGATAATACTTTTTTATACAATTGATAAATATATAATATTTATTTCATGCAATAATAAACAAGCAAAATTCTCAAAGTCAAACTTTAAATATATAATTTAAAAAAAATCAAATTTTAGATGTTATTTTTTAACAATATCCCCTAAAAGTTCTCTCTGTTTATGTATCAACTCCCTTCTCAAGCCGCCTACTGCCCGTTATTCGTTTTTCCTTTTGCCTCCTCAAGAAAACCGATGCTGACCATTAATTATCTGCCCTTTAATGTTTGACATTTTATTATCCAAAAGCAGACAATACTTACAGGAATTTCAGGGTTCGCTCACAAAACCGTTTAATTTATCTTCAGATACTTATAAAAATTAATATGTTGCAATTTTAACAATGAGGATAACCCGTTACTGCCTCCACTTTCATTTTTAAATTCTTAAACGTCTTTCTTTAGCAGCCAGAGATCACCTGCTCCGCTACAGCCTTTAGCAAAATACAAGAAGTCTTTTCCCTTTTTTTTTTTTTTTTAAATCGAAATAAAATCAGCGTGGTCCCAGTTGCCCCTCTTCAATTTCAAAAGCCAATCAAAGCAATATATTTATTTATCAGACCTCTCATGGGAAGGCATTCACCATGATTTACCTTCTTCTGTTGATTTTTATTTGGCTGAATTATTAAAGGATCATGCCTTTTTCCTTGTATATTCACAACAAGTACATATATAAATTCAGCATAAAAATAGACAAAAATATATAAAATAGTTGTCTTTATTAACTGTATATATGGTATTGTCAAGAACTACTTTACCTTAAAAGCTACTATTTGTTATAGTACACCATTTAGTCTTATCCGTTTCACAAGAATAAGTTTCAAGAATTTAGATCCGAAGTATATTTCATATTATTTACTAATTATCATAAAATGATTCGACAAGTTTCAGGTTCCAATAATCCACGACTACAGACATGACACAATGCAAACGCTGTCACTTGAATTATTAGTAGTTCACAGGTACCATCGCCTACCGGAAATTTGCCCTAACATGCCCTACCAATGTTTGAGTATCTAGAAAATAATTCTGATGTTCACACAAATGCAACTCACACGTTAAATATTATATTGAAGTTTTTCGTGCAATTATATGTACCCTCGATTCCGAATTGAAATTAATGTAGTATACCTCAACTTTTGTGACATGATGTCAGGTAGGTTGATTTGAATAGCATCACGGTGAAAAACGCGTAAACTCGTATAATTGCTTTTTGATTGTATGGAATAAGACAAACAGGACAATTTTCGGCTATTAAAATGTTTTTTATATCGTTGCCTTAATATAGCGAAAGCACTCACAACTGTCATTGAGAGTAGCTGCACTATTTCAGTTTCGTAAAATTTGCTTCGGTACAATGAGACAACCATTGAACCGTGGCCAATAGCTAGAAGGTAAAGTGGCCATCATCATGTGTGGTGTGGGCGGTATCGGCGAGGCCACGGCCCATCTTTTTGCTGCTCATGGTGCCCGGTTAGTTGTCATTGGCGACATACAAGATTCACTCGGCCAGCCAGTTGCCGAATCAATCGGCACACACAAGTGCATTTACATGCATTGCAATGTGACCGAGGAAGATCAAGTCGGAAAATTGATCAAATTGACGGTTCAAAAGTTCGGTCGGCTAGACGTAATGTTTAGCAATGCTGGAGTAATCAGTGGCTCTGATCAAGACATCCTAAACCTGGATTTTTCATAGTACGACCGGCTTCAAGTAGTCAACGCGCGCGGGATGGCTGTTTGCGTGAAGCATGCGGCTCTTGCGATGGTACAGACACACGCGAGGGGCTCGATTGTGTGCACGGCCAGTATCCTTGCCACGGCTGGTTGCATTGGTAGTGCATGGACGGATTATTGCATGTCAAAACCCGCGGTGCTTGGTCTGGTTCGGTCTGCCAGTAGACAGCTAGGGAGCACGGGATAAGGGTGAATTGCGTGTCCCCATCTGCGGTAGCGACACCGCTTGCTTGCAAAGCACTCTAGATGGAGGCGCGTGATGTTGAGAAGGTTTATGAAGAGCACGCGCTGCTAAAAGGGGTGTTGCTAAGGGCAAGTCATGTGGCAGAAGCCGTGTTGTTTCTTGCGTCCAATGACTCGGAGGTGATTACCGGGCATGATTTGCCCGTTGATGGTGGATTTGTTGTGAGGAAATTTTGAGAAGTTTGAGATTTAGGATGTGCCTACTATTGCTTTTGTAGCTTTTAGAGTGCTCGTTTCGCAGGATTTGTAAGTTCAGGAATGTATGTTGTCTTACTTAGTATAGTAATGATTAAATAAACTTACCCATCTTTACTTTGTGACAATAATGGAGCTGATAGCCTTTTCCGTTTGCCGCCGTGGACAGCTCCTGCCATATGTTGGTCGAGTTACCATCACAGTGACCGATATGTTGCACGGTCCATTTCTTTAGTATTTCGGTTAATCTTGAAGCGTCTTGGTTTTTTTGTTACTAAATGATTTGTCCCAAAAGCTTTAATCGATGAATGCCTTGAAATGAAAGCATAATGATGGTGATTTTTTTCTTTTTGAAAACTTATATATTTAATCTCCAAATTTTACCATTTTTGTAATTAAGTTCTTAAACTTTTATTATTTTTATTTCAAGCGCAAAACTTTTTAAAAGTTTGTAAAAAAGTTATTCGTTAGTAAATCATTAGTTTTTCTATTAACAAATAATTTTTTTACAATTTCTAGAAAGTTTAAAAATTGAAACAAAAAATAAATAAATAAATAAAAGTTTAACAACCGAATTAGAAAAAGTGTAATATAGGGTTTGTTTTTTGTGTCAATCTACTATTCTAGAGTCATCTGGATTCCAACATGTTCAACAATCTGAAGTTAACTCCAAGTTAGATTACAAGACTAAGAAAAAGGGTCTAGACTGTGCCACTAGAATAATGGGCTTCTATTTAGTTTTATCAAACCTAGTAAACAAACAATAGATATTTAAGTAATAGATATATTTTATACTATTACGGCACATGGGTAAGGAATACCTCATCATGGAAAAGATAACAGAATATTATGGGGAATCTCAATTTTAACAACCTTTAATCATTATAAATACAAGTGTCATTGTGACATTAGAATTCAATGAGAAAATTACAAAAGCATTGCTTTCCTCAATTCGGCTTTTATTCGAGCATTATTCTAGTCTAAAGTAGATTTTCTATTGCATTTACATTATTTGTTTTCTATAAATTGACTAACACCATTTGGTACAAAGCCAATTAGTGGATGGTCAAAACAAGATCTGTAAGGATGATGGAGGAACAATCGGTTAAGACTATCCTCAAAGAGCAAAATGGAAAATATAGTATGTTAGTTGATATCTTTACTACAATATTAAAGAAGTAGTAAGAATCTTTTGAAGTAATTATGTTTACACCTATGTAAGAGTTGGTTTTGAATCGATCCAGTCTGGATGTAATCAAACTTGAATCGTCCTTTGGATGTGTAAGGACCCTGGCGATTTGACCTTGGAGAACTGCTTGGACTGGAGGGACTTGAATTGGTGGGTCTTGAACCAATAGTTCAACCCTCTTGCAATTCTTTAAAAAGAAAAATCACAAATGAAAATACAAATATAGATTCTGCTTTCCCATTCTTTTACATTACCACTTACTCTCTCATCCTTATCAATTTACTTCACCAATCAATCATCAAATCAAATCAAATCACTCTCTTTCTCCACATCACAAACCACATGTGTCCAAGTCCATGTCTATCCAACAATCTCAATTCTTATCATCTTTTTCCTTTTCAGAGTAATCACATTCACATTACTTCACATTTCACAACACATACACAATAATGCAAATGAATTCTTAACTAGCACATGTACAATACATACACAAACATAGACTCACAGTAGGCCATTATTAGAGACTCAATGAGCATAGTGGAGGCTTAATGAATGTTTGTACAAAACAAAGCATAGTAGAGATTTAGTGAATATTTTCAGTGTAATTTGCGATGAAAAAAGTTTCAATATATCAGAGCAAAATCATTCAATGAGCAAAGAATTCGTAGAACCACATAATGTTGGTAGGTTCAAATTTCAAACAAGATGCTTAGACGCGCATTGGTTCATTTGCATATAAATTGGCATTGTTTCTTATAAATGATACCATGCAAATTTCTATAAGCTCTTTAGTTGCATTCAAATTTCAATATTTCCTATACACCTTTTTCTCTCATTCTAACACCACATTTTTTCTTCTTTCAGTCTTCTCGTTTATGATATTATAACTCGCTTAACTGACTACAATATTATAACTTCTTTCAATCTTCTCGTTTCTACCTTTGTTAGGAATTTCTTCCATGCATGTCTTTCTTCTCATTAATAAGAAAAATAAAAATACAATCATGGAACGATTCTTCCACTATACATTTTCTCGAAAAAAGAAGCATAGCTCCTCATTATGTAGGAAAGGTAAGGAGAAGCTTGTGAAAAGGGGTATGCCATTCGTACCGTAGCAAGTTAAGGACATTCCTGCGTACCTAAAGTACGACTATAGTGAGAAGAGGGCACACGAGGTATTGATAAACTTTGACCATCGAGGTATATTACTAGTAAGATTTGAACCTCCATGCATGAGTCACCCTACGGCCGTATTCAAGGATGAGGAGGACAACATCAAAATAATTCTCAAGATCAAGCAACGACAAATGGGTCAACCATCCAACGGTTCAAGACCTTGGGGCTTAAATAAGTCCTTTAGACTCAATACTAATAAATGAAGGAACTTACGAGTGTTTTGCAACTATTGCAATGCGAGCTATGCTAGGAAGACGGGAGAAGGGTACAGTACCCTCAACAAGCACCTAAGATCTAAGCATGTTGGGGAGGCCGAGATAGACAGGATGCAACAATGAATCACATGGAGTGGTGGTTAGTTCAAATAAGTATTAATGAGGTACAATTAGGAGAAGTACAAGTACAATCTTATGCAATACCTTGCTGACATGCACATGTCCTTCAATGCAGGTACGTCACGGTAGTAGAGCTGATACGAGGAGGAGATGTTCAACTTGAGCACATGTCAAGTAAACCACAGCAAGTTAAGTTGAGTCATATAGGAGCTCTACTACAAAATAAGTAAGAGCTTGCAAGTAAGTTCACTTCACTCGATACATTAGTGCCCATATGTACCGATATATAGACAGATCCTTGTAATAATCGTACATGGATATAACTGTTCACTAGATTAATGATAATTAGCAACTAAGTAAAATATTGTTGGCATTGAGGGTATTTAATGACCATCATACGGCGGCAAATATTTATAAAATTTTTGCTATAATTCTAAACGAATATGGCTTGTCTAAGAAATTTTTTTACATTAGGTTTGATAATGCAAGTGGGAATATGGCCTCAATAGTAGATCTGCAAAACCTTTGTCAATTGACATTGGGAGGCAAAGAAGGGGATTTATTTTTCATGTATATTGTGCATGTCAAATTCATAACTTATCTATTAAGGATAGTATCGTAGCTTGGTAGAATAAGATAGCCCTAATAAAAACCATGGTTATGATAATAATGAAGAGGTCATCGTAACATAAAAATTGGGGAAACTTCTGCATGGAACACAAAAAGTAACCTTAAAATTGTTTTATGTTTATCAAAATTGCAATATAATTTCTCTTGATTTCTTAGAGGTTAGCCAACAAATCCTTTAGTCAATTCTTATCTACTTTACATATCTATAGTGGGTGTCAATGGGAGAGCTAGGTCTTAATAATAAGAATCTACACTTGCAATCCAATGAGTAGGAAAGAATAAAAGTCAGTATTAATTATTCTCAAATATAAATATTATGGATCAATGGATATTGAATGGATAGGACATGAGTTTTTATCTGCATCATAACTTATAGGTACAAGTTTTTAAAATTTAGAAGCAGAATTTATCATATAACATACAAGAACCTCACCAATATGGTGCAATCAACCATACAGAACTTGTAAAGTTTTCTATTACATTTTCACAATATTAAATTTCACAGGAAAATTTCTCAATAACTTAATAATCTTTGCTGATTTTATCACTAATATATTCATCAATTTATCATATGATATAAACACAAGATGGAGTTAAATATAAAAGTTCAAGTCCATTTGCTTAGATTAAATAGCAACATTAGATGTATTGTAGTAAGCCTACAAACATAAGATCCTCTAATATAAAAGATAAACATAATATAACAAAAAATTAAACATCAAGCAATATGGACTTAATCAATATCCATGTCTTTTTGCAATGATGTAATTTATCTCTTCATTTTAATCAATATTTAAAACCTTTTTGGTGGTGAAATTGCCTTTACAAAATAAGGAAATCGTCAAAATAAAGAACATATTAAGTATTGGATATATAATAATTCAATGAAGTTGTTATAATAAAGAAAATAAGTACTAATATCCTAAAATATTAGGGTGGGTACTTATACTATGAAACTTGTAATCTATCTACCTTCAAGTAGTACAATTTCTAGGATAGTTATACGATATGGAGATATTATACTATGGGAGTAGGTTCTAAGAATTATATATGGACTTATCCTAAGAACTTTTATATCCATTTAAAACTTACTGTTGATTTAGCACAATAATGTAAGGTAAGGACTAAATTAAAATTGTTAGATATGATTATTAAAGGCAAAAAGCTTTACAAAGCTTACATATAATTTCAAAACCTTGCCCAACCCACTTGTCCCTCACTATTGCTTTGATGGCAACAATTTTTTCTCTCTACCTTCATTGGAGATTTTATAACGTATGTTTTGTAGTTAAGTAAGTGTCTTCTTCTTCCTTCTTCTATTATCTTATTATTTTCTACTCTTTTTCTTTGACTAGTTGTTGAAGTAGAAGTCTAGAATAGGATTAACACATCTAAAGATAACTTTTATTCCTACAAGCCTTTCTTTTACTTCTACTTCTTTTATGTAAATGCCTTTTTCTTTAATTTTTTACTTTAAAAAAACCATAAAATGATATTATTCATAGACTGACATAATACTATACAACGCATTTATTATTATTATTATTTTTATTATTATTATTATTATTATTATTATTATTGCATTTGTGTAAAGGTGATAACTAATTAGAAGGATAAGATAACGCTAAGTCATATACATGGTTACCCAATGTTCATAGTAAGTTGGACAACAACTTATAAAAGAGGTTACCACATGGATACTGGTTCTTTCACTTTTTGAAAATGAACTTAAATAATCTCTAGACTTCAAACCTCTATTATCCTATAAAATTAGGATTATACTTTGATACTAGATATATGTATACGTTAAAAGAGTTAAAGTGTACAACTACTCTAAAGTGCATATTATTTCAAAACCTTGCTTACCCTACCTATCCCCACTATTGCCTTAATTGCAACCACTTTTTCCCCCCTACCTTCAATGGAGATTTTCTAACATATATTCTATAGTCAAGTAAGTGTCTTCTTCTTCCTTCTAATTTTTTTATAATTATTTTCTACTCTTTTTTCTTCGACTAATTGTTGAAGTAGAAGTCTAGAACAAGGATAACACATCTAAAGATAACTTCTATTCCTATAGATCTTTCTTTTACCTCTATTTCTTGTATGGACATGCCTTCTTTTTTTTTTCCCCTTTCTAATTGTTTTCAAAGGAAAAAAAAATCGTAAAAACTATATTATTCATGGACTACCATAATACTATACAACTTATTTATTATTATCATTGTTGTTATTGTTATTACGTTTGTGTAAAGATAATTACTAATTAGAGGGATAAAATAACCTAAGTAATATATGTGACTACTTGATCTTCATAGTAAGTCGGACAACAACCTACAAAAGAGGTTACCACATGAATAATCTTGTTGGTTCTTTCACTTTTTGTGAACGAACCTAAATAATCTCTCAACCTTAAACCTCTATTATCCTTTAAAATTAGGATTATACTTTGATACTAGATATACATATACATCGGTGTACAATTTCTCTAAAATGTGTATTATTTCAAAACCTTGCTCACACCTAACCTATCCTTACTATTGTCCTAATTGCAACCACTTTTTTCCTTTTACTTTCATTAGAGATTTTCTAACTATAACACCCTAAACCCTAAGTTCTACAACTCTACCATGTATCGACCTTAAAGTCAAACATGCTAAGGCATACTAAGAACCATGTACCTTTTATAAACCACGATTTTCAATAAATCTACCAACTTACAATCGATAATCTCAAATATGCTATTAGAGTGGGATGTTAACCCCTTAACTCCACAGCCTAATGTAATAACATAATCGAAACTCTCATTACTCCACAACTTAAATCACAAAAGGACTTTAAATCATAAACTGGAGTCTCATAGCTTCGACAATAGTTATATCACTAAATCTAGAAACAAAAGTCACAGTGACTCCATAACCACATAAGCTCCTTAAATAAGTAATTAAAATGAAAATAAATACAAATCTTTTAGTTCAACCTTACAACTAATCTATATTCATGCACACATACTACCTAAGGCCACAAACTTTCACACACATATATACACATAAAAATTCCACGACATACATACACCCTTAAACATTATGCGTTGTACACAAAACTTTGCATGTACACATATGTTCTTCACAACACACATGACTCCGAATATAGGAAAGAAAAGAACTTGTAAAATTGTGTAAAGAACTTGACTTACACTTTGTTTCTCGACGCCTTAACACTCCAATCAGTGATTCCCACACTTCTCCTTTGTAAAGATATGATTTTCTTGAGTTTCTTGTACTTAAATAAAAGAAAAACGAATTCCCTTAAAGAACAAGTGGTGACTTACCCAGTTTCGGTTAATCCTTTGCAAAAACTCACTTTTTCGCTCATTCTTGAGTGTTCTCCTTTAAGCTTTCTGGTATGGTACACAAAAGAAACTGTAAGGAGCAATGGGGAAGAAAAATAATGTATTGGAAAAGTATGGGTTAGGATTTTTCCTTTAGATAAGTTTTACCTTTGTACTTAAAACTTGTTTACATACTATACCAATATCTGGATCTTTTTTCTATAATAATATTGCTTCTAGTACTTGATATTTAATTACATGTCATACCAATACCTAGATATAAAAATCACTTATTTCTTTAATTCCCTTAAATTTATTTATTTATTATCTTTATTTTTAACTTAGGTTTTACAAACAAGGTCAAGAGGTGAGAGAAAGGTCAAGAAGGCAGATGGATAAGCAACGAGCACTAGAACCAATCATTATGAACTAAGCCCTACCCCAACGTAATGATAGAGTTACTGAAAGGAGATTAAAGTTGGATGAAGTTGAGGAGTATGATGAGGAGAAGCAATATGATGGGATTGAGGAGCGTGAGTTGAGAGCTCCTAGAAGAGTCAAACATCTTAAAGTACAGATTCCCAACTTTAATGGGTTTGGTAGTGCTGATAACTACTTAGATTGGGAGGAAAAGATTGAAAAGATATTTAACTTCTATGACTATGAGGATGTTACTCATATTAGGTTATCTATACTAGAGTTTTCTACATATGTAGCAATATGATGAAAAAAGTTACAGAATGCATACTAGAGAGCCCGANCCCCCCCCCCCCCCCCCCCCCACCTCCAACAAAGCTTTCATCTTTGAAAGTTTACATACTTGAGTCTTTAAATAGTTCTAGATACTTACTCCTAATCTCCTCCTTAAGTTCCCATATTACCTCTCTTTCCCACTAGTTCAACCACTTACTTTTGACATAAGGAATAGCCCTTCTCTTTAGGTGTTGTACTTTAATATCAACTATCCTTACCGATCATTCTACCATCAACATGTTTGGTTGCAACTTTAACGACTCCAAATCTATTACCTGCACATGTAGTTCTTCCTTATGATTTGAATTGGGTTCATATATTTCCTCAACATAGACACATGAAAAGTGTTGTGCATACCCTCCAACTGTGGTGAAAGCTTCAACTTATAGGCCACTTTGCCAATCTTTTCTATGATTCTATAAGAGCCTATATACCTTGGTTTCAACTAACCCCTCAAATCGAATCTAACCATACCCTTTACTAAGGAAACTTTCAGTAACACCTCCTTGCCTACCTAAAACTTTAGAGGACATCGCCACCTATTGGCATAACTCTTTTGCCTACTTTAGGCGATTTGCATTCTCTAACGAATCAACCTAATCTTGTCCATCTCTTCCTACCTACTCTGGGCAGTTGGCACAAGCTCTAGTTTCCTCATTCATCTTTCAACCTAGGTAAGTCTTCTTTATTCTCCTACTTTATTGTTTCTTAGATGCACATGATTGAAAAAAACAATTCAATCAAGTTTTATATAATGTACATTTTATCATTGCTTTAACTATTAAGAAGTGCAAAGAGATTTAGATGAAGTGTCTAAAAACTGGCCATTATACAAATGTTAAAATAGTTAATCAAGAGGAGAAAAAAGGATGAAGATTATTTTTTCTTAGAGACCTATAAATACATCACTTGAGGTTAGATATTTCCTTAAAGATTCGTAAAACAAATTAATCATCTGACTTTGATCGTTTACTCATCTCTCTTATATGACAAGTTGTTTATTTTGAATAAGATTGAAAGTTTATTCTATACTTGTTATTTTGAGCTTGTATCTTGTAAAATCAGTGTCTTTAGTGATCAACATTGATAAAATGTTGTAAAATTCTTTTGTGAAGGCATTTCTGATCTTTTGAGGATAGGAGGTTGTCCCATCTTTCACAATAAAATTGGATCTAATTTCTTATCATTTTCTCTATTTATTTATTTATTTTTTAAAAATTTATTATTTATATTCAACAAGTGAGTTCAATCTTCTAGCTTATCGAGTTTATTTTATTCCTTTTCTTTGCTACTTTGTTTGTAGGGCTACTGATGTTAAAGAACAATGAATAATATTGATTTGAGATGGGAAGCCTTTAAGACATAAAGAGAATGAGAAGGTAGAATTTTGTAGGGTAAAAGTTTAGTCTTTTATTTATATTTCCTTAGAAGTGTAGCTCACATATCATATTATTTATTACACAATAAACATATAGATTCATTACAAGGGACGATGAATCAACATTATCATTTAGTTATTTTCCACCATTTACTTTTTAAGCTTGACTATTAGTTTGACATTCACTAGTGTCAAAACATGCCCATGAAAATTTAAATATATAGAAAACTCTCATGTTCTTATGTATCGGTTGAATACAAGTTGCGTTACATATTTTTCAACTTTTCGCCTAATAGCATAAACATGTATTACCTAATAGGATGGATTAGGTTTCATTCTCTCCTACTTACTATTTTAATATCATAGTAATAAAATAGGAATTATGAATTGGAATTAATCTATGTAGCTCAAGTTTGATGACATTGTATATACTACTTTTAATTGGGCCTATGATTTGACTAAAAGTACTTCTTGAACGTTCCTAAGGATCAACTAAACTAAGAACTTAAGTTTACAATTAAAAATGAACTTACTTTTCCAATTCGAAATCCTATTATCGATAAAACCTGAACATAAAAAACTGCGGACTCTGAAATCACCTAAAACTCTAAACCCTAAAATAATTAAGGAATTTTAACCCTAAGCGACTAATCGATAATTTAATTTGAATAATTTCATTCAACTCTAGAAAATTTCATAATTTTTTAAGAATTGAATCATCATTTACAAAACAATTCAAGAAATAAGTCCTAAAACAATTCAAGAAATAAGAGACAATTCCCTTATCTTCATGTTTAAGCTTTACATGTAAATAAGTAAACTAACTAATCACCTTAAATAAATTATTGATTGAGAGTTGGAGTCATTTATCAATTGATAACCATTTAAAAACCAGTGATAAGACACTTTCCTTATCACCTATCTATATGATAAAGGTAAGTAAACAAAGTGAAAAGACCAATCAAGGAAAATACGATAAGTGTGTTAAGCTTAAAACCAAAACCGAGTTTAAAATTTCTAAAATCAGCCTCAAACACCAAGTTGAACCTACCTTAAGTTTCTAACTAGCAACTTAGCACAATAATAAAAGTTTTTTTAAAACTCTTAAGACTTTCGCAAGATACCCCCTAAGCCTATGAAAGTGACTATCTTTGATTTGGATTAAAAACAAAAAAAAAAAAAAAAAACAAGCCCATTTGACAACTTAAGCCCGCTTAAGAGCACAAGTGATTGTTAGCCTTAGAAGTATAAATCAAAGTCGTGAATCTGATCTTAAGAAGTATTTTGAACCTAAAATGAGATTTTAAGCCCAAGCCCAAAGGATTCCCCAAATTACCAAAAAGCCTATTAACCAAACAAAGCCCAAAAGCGCTCTAAATTATGAAGACCGATACTGTTCTAACCTATGGGTAGATTTGCATGCCTCATCTCGAAAATCTAACCTCACCATATTAAAGTACACTTAAAAACGATGAAGAGTAAGTATAAGATCATAAAAATCGAACTTAAAACGAGAAAGTTATACGCAATTGAACATTAAGTAAGAAATAGGGAAAAATACGAAAACTAGTCAAAAGTATAACTTAAGAGATTTTAGCTTAGTTTTTTAAGTTTGTTTCAAATCCTTATAGTATTATGATTACGTTGTCCAGGAGACTCAATGTTTGGGGACGACCTATCCCTAAACTACTTCAATTGATTTGCACAGCTAAGTAAGTGAATAGATGCACATAAACTTACATGTATAAATTGGATGCTTATGGGATATGAGAAATGCATGTGTATGAATTTTTGGTTAAATACTTTGGCTTGTTAATCATGTAATAATGGAAATTGTTTATGATAACTTATATGTGCGATTGTATGGAATGAAATTGTCTGATCACCATGAAAAACGGGATTAATCACTTATATGATTAAGAAATTCAATTAATCATGCATTCCCCATAATTGCATTTGAATGACACCGATTGCTACTTCACGTAGAAGATGGAAAGGGACTCACAAGAGGAGGGTCTCCTATGAGATTAGGCACTAGTTATGTTATCATTTATATTAAGTCTCTATTCTAAGTTGACGGGCTTACTAGGTGTTGGGAGATGCTAACCATTAGCGAAGGGTCATATCTTGTTGCTTCTACTTAGGGTGTGTGTTTGTAGATTGTGGGTATTACCACATCGCTAGACTTGGGAATTTGGAAATATAATGTGTTATACAGGAAAGAAAATATATATATATATATATATATATATGGTTTTGTTTTGACTTAAACACAATAGTGCAAATGAAATAAAACCCAAGGTCTAAAACTCGGATTTTGGTTTGGGTCAGTTAATTATCTTCATCCCTGACTACAGGAGGCGTAATTCTGAGTTGTATGCAGTTCCTAGGCCATTGCATGCATTGTTTGGCATACTAATTTTTTATGCATTCATATGTTTGAGCATCTAATAAATTTTTGCCATGCAATATTGATAAGGGTATTTATCTCACTAAGCTTAAGCTTATACCCCGATAAATTTTTTTTATTGTAGGAAAACCTCTTCATTCATCTAAGCCGAAGAATGCCCGAAGTGAGTCTTGTTTAAAGACGGAATGGAGCTATCAAGGAGTGAAGAGGATTTTTTTTTTTTTTTGTAATAGCTTTTTGTCTTTACTTTTGTTGATATTATACATTGAAGTTTCTAATGTAGTTTCCTTTATGAACTGCATTTGTTTGTAATATTCTTTTGGTATGGAACTTAACAAATTCACACGTTTACTTGATTAATTTATATCTTATAAGTTAATTTTAGTAAATTGCTTTATATTACTTATCTATAAGCCTAGTGGTAGCGTATAGTGGAAAGAGCCTTGTATGTCGTATGAAAGGCTTATGATCAACATGGGAATTGATAGTAGACCTTTATGCAGCATACGACGATCTACCACGATAACTATACTGATGGGTCGTGTTAGACATGATCTAAGATAAGATGAGACTAAAGTCGATTTACATTAGCTAAGTTTATTGCAGGTACCTTGGCTCATTCTCCTAAGCTTAAGGAAACCGCATGCTACTCCTTGTTCATTATCAACATAAGATAAAGAGCCACCAAGCTAGACTCTTGCATCTTCTACCTTAAGTGGTATGTGCTATTTAATTATAGCTTTAGGGGTTCCTTCCTCAATAATGGGAGGATTACTTGGTTAAATCAAGGTATGGTGCCTTAAGTTGCAATAATAGTAAGATTAGGCAAAGCTATGCCCTATTGCATTGCAATATTGGCAATTGCTCTTGGAGAAATTGAGACAATATTATCATGAGCTAGTTCACGAGTCTCATGTTCTCTTATATGGTTTATATCATTTGTGTGGCTACATGGGAAGTTTCTGAAGTTGAGTTGTCTTAGTCAACATTCTAAAGTAATGGTAGAAAGTTTTGTTTAGTAATCTTGAGGTTAGTGTCCTATTCCTAAGAGGCACTATCATATGGGTCAGTGGTCCTCTTCATTTTTGGTTTTGTGGTTAAGCAGACAACAGTCTCTATTCTTGGTGGAGTCACCAAAATATGAACGTAGAATTCTAGCTAATGTTGTTACGTATATGCCATGTGAATGTTATGAATTTCTAAAGCTTCTACAAGTGTAGCATATTGAAGCAACAGAGAGAAAATAGAATCGTTGCACATAATTGAGAAGTGGAAAAATGTTTTTGTTAGTTAAAGTGTTTGTCACAAAATAGATTTATACATAGTTGTAAAACCATGAAAGAATGACAAATGGACAAATAAAATTTGTATACGTGTAACTATTAAACTGATTAATAAATAATAAATATAGAGTCAACACAAAAGCCTACTATTACATAATTCTATTACAAAAGATTTTGTAAGGAGATTTACAACTTGTGATTGAGAGGGTACAAAATATAGCTAAAGAAAACTAGAACTAATATGGTTGTGTACAAAATGCACATTAATATCAATATGCTTTGTCCGATAGTAAAGATAAGGATTGTTAGCAATCAATAGTACAAATTTGTTATCACATGAAAGAGAAATTGGATAAGTGATAAGAACATGAAGATTACGTAGAATGTAGGAAACCCAAAGTAATTCCTTGGATGTAACGGCAATACTTAAATATTCGGCATCTATTGAAAATGTTACAACTGTTGTTTGTTTCTTAGTTTTCCAAGAAACAAGTGCACCACCAATAAGAATATAGTAACCGAATACAAACTTTCTATCATGAAGATTAGAAGCCTAATTAGCATCAGAAAAGCCTTGAAGAGACAAGTTGTTATTAGATGAATAGAATAAACCTCAAGAACAGGTTCCTTTTAAGTGTCTCGACAGGTGCATTAAACCCTATAAACGAGGTCATAGAGGAGAAGATAAAAACTAACTAAGTTTATGTACTACAAATGTAATGTCCAGACGAGTAAGTGTAATATATAACAGTTTTCCAACTAGGCGCTTGTAACATGAACGATCAAATAACAAGTCACCAGAATCATTGTCTAAATGAAGGCAAACAGGAAGTAGAAAAAGAGCCGGTTTAGCCTTAGTGAGACCAAAATCACAAAGAACATCTAAAATAAACTTCTGTTCATTAATGAGAAGCCTTTGATCAGTGCAACAAAATTCTAAACCTAAGAAAAATCGTGCTAAGCCAAGATCCTTAATGGTAAACTCAGCATGTAATTTCTATTTCATCTCAACTATAAAAGTAGAATTAGAGCATGTAATTAATATATCGTCAACATACAACAAGATAATCACAACCCCGGCTAAACTTTGATGAGAAAATAGAGAGTAATCATGCTTAGATTAGTGAAAACCAAAAGAAATCATAAATTTAGAAATTATCGGGTTCCATTGCCTCGACACCTGTTTAAGGTCATACAAAGACTTCCTAAGATTATAAACCTGATTAGGTAATGCCTTACCATAACCTTTTGGAGGCAACATATCTATATATATATCTTAATCAAGAGTCCTATGCAAAAATGCATTATTAACATCTATTAGAAACAAAGGCCAATGATAAGCAATTGCAATAGCAAGAACAATATGTATACTACCCAATTCAGCAATAGGTGAGAAAGTTTCATAATAATCTACACCCTTGACTTGAGTAAACACTTTAGCCACTAGCTGTGCTTTATATCATTCTATAGTGCCATCTGGTTTATACTTAATTTTATAGGCCCACTTGCACTCAACAACTTTCTTATCTTTATGTAGTGTAATGAGTTCCTAAGTTTCATTAGCCTCAAGTGCGTTAATCTTATTTTGCATTACCATGTTTTGATGCTTCTAAGCAACTATTTGGTTCTCAAGTAATTAACACTTTAGCTAGAGAGGCTACAAAACCAACTAGCTAATTAGAAAAGGTAGAGGCATCAAAAGGAGGATATGGATATGTCAAATGAGTAGTGAAACAAGTTGATGGATTTATGTTTGTATGATAAACAAAATCTTATAGCTATCGTGGAGTTGCTTTAGATTTGGTTTACCTGTATAAAGTAACATTTTCTTTTGCAAACAAAGAAGGATGCTGACCAATAGAAGACTGATCAACTGGATTACTAGAGAAATCAGAAACTGCAGAAGATTGTTTTGATGTTTCAGTAGTAAGAGTAACCAATTGATTTAAAGATGAAACAATTGACTTATTAGAAGAACAATGATGAGTGAAAGTAGGATTATCAAACAAAACATGATTTTTAGGAATCTTCGATGAAAAACTTAGTACATCATTATTGTATTTAAAAGGGAACTCTAACTCAAGGAAAATAACATCCTTGGACATGATTATCTATTTGCTAGATAAATAAAAAACTTTATAACCTTTTTGATGATGCACGTATCCAACAAAAACACATTTAACTCCCTTAGAAACAAACTTGCCTCTAGGTTTAGGATGTTTTGCAACAAAACACAAACACTCCATTATACACAAGTTATCATACTTGGAAGGACTACCAAATAATCTTTCATGTGGACTTTTCTAATTAAGGATTGTCATTGGCATTTTATTGATTAAATATGTGGTCGTAAGAACATACTCCCCTAAAACTCTTTAGGCAAATGTGCATAGAAACGCAAGGCTCTAGAAGTGTTTAACAAGTGATGATGTTTTCTTTCCACCCTACCATTTTTTTGAGGAGTGTAAGAAGTGGTTCATTAATGAAATATCCTAAGTGATGTTAAGGGAGTTTTGCATGTAGAAGATATGAACTTAGTTCCATCATTAGTCCTCACAAACTTAGTGAATGAGAAACGTGTTTAGATACATAGACCAAAAAATCTCCAACAACAAAATACACTTAACTTTTATGTTGTAAAAAGAAAGTCTAAGTGGACTTGGAATAATCATCTACAACAGCCATGAAGTATCTTGCCTCTATAACTAATGGAATTCCATAAGGCCCTCAAGCATCCACATGTAACAATTCAAAAGAAATCTTAGAGATATGATCACTTCTAAGAAAAGGCAATCTATGGAATTTAGCCTCTTGACAAACTTCATACACAAATTAAGTAAAGTCACTAGCTTTACATTGATCAAGATGTTGTAATTTCGAAGGAGAAGTATGTCCTAAACTTGCATGAAAAAGATACAATGGAATTGTGTTTGTAGTTTTCCAAGAATGAATTTTAGCAATAAAATGATAAGTCTTTGTAGAAGCAATGTGCTCCATGTTCTTTTTAGCTTGCAAAATGTATAGACCACATAAAGCTTTAGTTGTAGCAACTGGAATTTTATTCTTCTAGTCCTGAAAGGTACATTGAAAAGCATTAAAGGTTATTAGTAGATGTTGATCTTTAGCTAAACTATTCACTAATAAGAGATTGTGGGTGAATTGTGATACAAGAAAAACATTATATAGGATAAGTGTTTTAGTGAGTGTGATTGATCTTGTTTGTGTAACTTGTATAACTCGGCCATCTGGTAGTTTTACATTAATAAGATGTGGCAAAACAATAAGATCATGTAATAATGACATGTATGGGGTCATGTGGTTAGTAGCCTCAATGCCTATAACCTAAGAAACCATATTGTTACTTAAAGCACTAAAACAAGTAAAGAAATTTGACATACCTGCACAAGAGACATTGTTGGCCACAACACAAATACTTTGCTAATTTTGAGTCCTCATGATCTTGATCATTTCGCTATATAAATCCTACACAAGTTTTTGGTTTATAAAATTAGTATGATGATCATCATCAATGGAAAATTCAATGGTATGATCAACAGAAGTATCACAAGACAACTTAGAAAGACTCGCACTAGCTAGACCACCACCACTTTTAAGACCTATGTTCTCCCTTGTTGTACTTTGTGTAAATGAATCTCCAAAAACCATAGTAATGCTTATAGTAGTTCGTGGCCATATAACTTTCCTTCCTTTAAACCATTCAGGATAACAAACAATTTGGAAGCAATTTGAAAGTAATTTTCTATAGTACGGCCTTCCAATTTACAATGTTTACATGTCAACTTACTCCTATTTTTCTTCTTTTGAAATGAATTCACAAAATTTCTTCCTTTAGCAATGAAAGCACTTCACATTAGAAGAAAAAATAGACGAAACTTATCTTTGCTTTTCAATTTGCCGAACTAAGTAAAACGCCTTATTGATTATGGGTGACAGATCCATTGACAAGACTTGATTCTTCACGTTATCATACATTTCATTTAGCCCCATTAAAAACTGAAGCAATTGTCTTCTGGACTCAAAATTAGTTAACCTTTCAACTAAATCACAGCTGCAATGTTCACAAGAAGAATGGGGAAATGGATTCAATTGACACAATTGATCCCAATACTTTTTTAGCTTGCCATAATATGTTCCTACATTCTGATTAGACTGTTTCAAATTGCATATTTTATTCTCTAATTGAAAAATCAGAGGACCATTCGACAGACCATATTGTTATGTTATTTCATCCCAAAGTTGCTTAGTTGTTAAGTTTAAAGAAATTTTTGTGATATTTATGCAACCATTGAATTAATCAACCAGCAACGGATCATATAGTTGCAACGTTACCATCTAACTAAATCCCTAGAATCATCATTAGGTTTCTTAACTATCTAATCTATTAATCCAATTTTAATTTCTCACCCAAACCCATCCTAACAGATCTACTCCAGCCTAGATAGTCATTTCCATTGAAAATCAATGTACCAATACTTATGTTAGGGTTATCAGATGCCAAAAGAAAAAGTGGATCTGAGACCGATTAATCTATAACACTTGAACTACTAGTATCTATAAGATTACTCATATTTGCAAACAATAGAAGATCAGAATTACCTCAAACCTACTCTAATACCATGTGAATTTCTAAAGCTTCTACAACCACAGCATACTGAAGCAAAAGAGAGAAAACATAATTGTTGCATAGAATTGAGAAGTGGAAAAATGTTTTTGTTAGTTGAAGAGTTTGTTACAAAACAGATTTATACACAGCTGTAAAACCATGAAAGAATGACAAATGGACAAATAAAATTTGTATACGTATAACTATTAAACTACTTAATAAATATGTAAATACAGAGTCAACACAAAAGCTTGCTATGGCATAATTCTACTACTATAGTGATAGTATTTCTCACGAATGACTAGTTATACATGGCCTCAAAGAAATAACATGATAATTACACTTATGAAGGTATGACTAGGAGGAAAATAAGAACATTTAAGGGTTTAAATACACTAGTCACAAGTGAAGGAGTTAATATAACCAATTTAACCCCATATGGAATGAAAGCTTCACATCCATCTTTCTGTTTTCTCTTTTATTTATATTACTTGTATGTGCAACTTAAGTTACAAGAATTTTGATTACTTTTTCACCTATTCATATTCTGTTACAAATATCGATTGATTACGAAGAATGATGAATTGAGATTAGCATTTAGTCATTATTTTCCACCATTACTTTTTAAGCTTTACTGTAAGCTGGCGTTTTCTATAATACACGACTACAGATAAAACACAATACAGACAATGTTACTTGAATTATTAGTGGTCCATAGGTACTATCGCCTACCAAAAATTTGTCCAAACGTGCCCCACCAATAATGTCTGATTATTTGATAAAAAGTCTGATAATGCAAGTTGCACGTTAAATATTATAATTTTTAAGCTATTCTTGCAATTATATGTCAAATCGATTCCGAATTGAAATTAACGTAATATTTGTAACATGATCTTAGGTAGGTTGATTGGATTAGCATCACCGTGAAAAACGCGTAAACTCATATCATTGCTTTTTTGCTTTTATGGAATAAGACAAACAAGACTATTTTCGAATATTAAAATGTTTTTCATACTGTCGTCTTTATATAGCGAAAGCACTCACGACTATCATTGAGAGTAGCTGCACTATTTTAGTTTCGTAAAGTTTGCTTCAGTACAATGAGCCAACCATTGAACCGTGGGCAAAAGCTAGAAGGCAAAGTGGCCATCATCATGGGTGGTGCGAGCGGTATCGGCGAGGCCACGGCCCGACTTTTCGCCGTTCATGGCACCCGTATGGTTATCATTGGCGACATACAAGATTCACTCGGCCAGCAAGTTGCCGAATCAATCGGCACACACAAGTGCATTTATATGCGTTGCGATGTGACCGATGAAGATCAAGTCGAAAAATTGATTGAATCAACGGTTCGAAAGTTCGGTCAGCTAGACGTAATGTTTAGCAATGCTGGAGTAATCAGTAGCTCTGATCAAGACATCCTAAACCTGGATTTTTCACAGTACGACCGGCTTCAAGCAGTCAACGCGCGCGGGATGGCTGTCTGCGTGAAGCATGCGGCTCGTGCGATGGTAGAGACACGCGTGAGGGGCTCGATTGTGTGCACGGCCAGTAACCTTGCTACGGCTGGTTGCACTGGTAGTGTATGGACCGATTATTGCATGTCAAAACACGCGGTGCTTGGTCTGCTTCGGTCTGCCAGTATAAAGCTAGGGGAGCACGGGATAAGGGTGAATTGCGTGTCCCCAGCTGCGGTAGCGACACCGCTTGCTTGTAAAGCACTCAAGATGGAGGCGCATGATGTTGAGAAGGTTTATGAAGAGCACGCGCTACTAAAAGGGGTGGCGCTGAGGACAAGTCATGTGGCGGAAGCCGTGTTGTTTCTTGCGTCCGATGACTCGGAGGTGATTACTGGGCATGATTTGCCTGTTGATGGTGGATTTCGTGTGAAGAAATTCTGAGAAGTTTGAGATTTGGGATGCGCTTACTATTTTGCTTTTGTAGCTTTTAGAGTGCTCGTTTCGCAGGGTTTATAAGTTCAGGAATGTACGTTTTCTTACTTAGTATAGTAATGATTAAATAAACTTACCCATCTTTACTTTGTAACAATAATGGAGATGATAGTCTTCTCTGTTTGCCGCCATGGACAGCTTTTGGATTAACAGGAATCACATCATGGGCAGAAATCTGGGGCTCCTACCATATGTTGGTCGCGTTACCATCACAGTGACCGATATGTTGCACAGTCCATTTCTTTAGTATTTCGGTTAATCTGTTTTCTCTTGAAACCTCTAGGTTTTTTTTTTTTTTGTGTGTAAATCATTAGTTTTTTCATTAACAAATAACTTTTTTACAATTTTTAGAAAGTTTGAACATTGAAACAATAAAAAATAGATAAATAAAAGTTTAACAACCGAATTAGAAAAAGTGTAATATAGGGTTTGTTTTATTGTGTGAATCTACTACTGTAGAGTCATACGGATTCCAGCATGTTCAACAATTTGAAGTTAACTCCAAGTTAGATTACAAGACTGAGAAAAAGGGTCAAGATTGTGCTAGTAGAATAATAGGTTTCTATTTAGTTTCATTAAATCAAGTGAATAGACAATAGATATTTAAGCAATAGATATATTTTATACTGTTATGGCACATAGGTAGAGAACACCTCATCATAGAAAAGATTACAGAATATTATAGGGAATCTCAATTTTAACAACCTATAGTCATTAGAAATACAAGTGTCATTGTGATATTAAAATTCAATGAGAAAATTACAAAAGCACTGCTTTCCCCAATTTTGTTTTTATTCGAGCATTATTCTGCATCTAAAGTACATTTTCTATTGCATTTGCATTATTTGTTTTCTATAAATTGGCAAACACCATTTGGTATAGAGTTGGTTGGTTGATGGTCAGAACAAGATCTGCAAGGATAATGCAGGAAGAATGGTTCAGACTTTCCTTAAAGAGAAAAATGGAAAATATAGTATGTTAGTTGGTACCTTTACTGCAATGTTAAAGAAGTAACTATGCTTAAATCTATGCAAGAGTCGATTCTAAACCGGTTCAGTTTAGATGGGACTAGGCTTGAACCATCCTCTAGATGTATAAGGGCCTTAACAGTTCGACTTAAAAGAATTGCTCAAATTGGAGGGCCCTAAACCGGCAAGCCCTAAACTAGTAGTTCAACCCTCTAGCAATTCTTAAAAAAAATAAAAAAATAAAAAAAGAAAAAGAAAAATCACAAATGAAAACACAAATATAGAATATGCTTTCCCACTCTCTTCCTTTACCACTTACTCTCTCATCCTTATCACTTTACTTCACCAATCAATCATCAAATCAAACCACTTTCTCTTTCTTTATGTCACAAACTACGTGTCGAAGTCCATGTCCATCCAACAATCTCAATTCTTATCATCCCTTTCCTTTTCAGAGTAATCACATTCACATCAATTCACATTTCACAACACATACACAATAATGCAGATGAATTCTTAACTAGCAAAGGCATAATACACACACAGACATAGTAGAGGCTCAATGAATATTTGTACAAAACAAAGCGTAGTAGAGATTTAGTGAATATTTTTAGTGTAATTTACAATGAAATAAATTTCAATACATCAAAGAAAAATCTTTCAATGAGCACAAAATTCACAAAATAGCACAATGTTGGCAAGTTCAAATTTCAAACGAGACACTCAAATGTGCATTGGTTCATTTGCATATAAATTGGCATTGTTTCTTCTAAATGATACCATGCAAATTTCTAAGCTCTTTATTTGCATTCAAATTTCAATATTTCCTATACACCTTTTGCTCTAGCATTGAAGCCATATTTTTTCTTCTTTCAGTCTTCTCGTTTATGATATTATAACTCGCTTAAGTAACTACAATATAATAACTTCTTTCAATCTTCTCGTTTCTGCCTTTATGATGAATTTTTTCCACACGTCTTTCTTCTCATTAATAAGAAAAATCAAAATATACTCATGGATCAATTCTTCCACTGTACATTTTCTAGAAAGAAGCATGATTCCTCATCAGGTAGGAAAGGTAAGGAGAAGGTCACGAAAATGGTTTTGTCGTCTTTACTGCAGCAATTCAAGGACATTCCAACATACTCGAAGTATAACTACAGCAAGAAGAGGCCACAAGGTATTGACAAATTTTGACCGCCGAAGTATATCGCCACCTAGATTTGAACCTCTACGCATTAGTTATCCTACAACCATATTCAAGGATGAGGAGGACAACATCAAAATAATTCTCAAGATAGAACAACAATAGATAGGTCAACCATTTGGCAATTTGAGAACTTGGCACTTAAATAAGCCCTCTAAACTCGATAAATCTAATATTTTCACTATACAAAATTTTTGTAAAGGTACAAATAAATGAAGTAATTCACGGGTGTTTTGCAATTACTACAACACAAGCAATGCTTAAAAGATAGGAGAGGGGTACAGTATCCTCAACAAGTACTTTAGATCTAAGCATCCTAAGGAGGCTGAGATAGACAAGATGTAACAATGAATCCCATGGAGTGGTGGTTCGTTTGGATAAGTGTTAATGAGGTACAATCTCTTATTTTTTTATGTTCTTACAGACCCTTGGACTAAGTTTTTGGTACATCATAGTAGCAAAGCTTATACGAGTAAGAAACGTTTAACTTGAGTATGTATCAAGTTACAACAAGTTGAGCTAAGTCACACGGGAGCTCTACCACAAAGATAAGAGGGAGCTTACAAATAAGTTCATTTCACTCAATACATTAGTGTCTATATGTGCCGACATATGGACAAATCCTTGTAACAGTCGTCAATGGATATAACTATTCATTGGATCGATGATATTTGGTAACTAAGTAAAAGATTGTTAACATTAAGGGTATCTAATGACTGCCACATGGCAGAAAATATTTATAAAATTTTTGCTGTACTTCTAAACGAGTATGGCTTGACTACGAAAATTTTCTATATTGGATTTAATAATGTAAGTGCGAACATGGCCTCAATAGTGGATTTGCAAAACCTTTATCAACTGATGTTTGGAGGGGGGGGAGGGAGATTTATTTTTCATAGACATTGTGCATATTACATTCATAACTTATGTGTTAAGAAAGGTATTACAACTTTGCAGAATAAGGTAGCTCTAATAAAAGACATGGTGAAGATAATAACGAAGAGATTGTCCTAACATAAGAAGTGGAGAAACTTCTGCATGGAATATGATAAGAGACCCTAAAAATTTAAGATGGATGTGCAGTATCGTTGGAACTTAACGTATGAGTTGTTGCATATCACTAATCCTTAAAACGAACTACTATGTGCCTTTACGATGTACAACATACATGAGGTTGAAATTCACCCTAATGACTGAGACATATGTATCCAGTTTCAAAGTTTTTCATGATACGACTAATAATTTTTATCAAGTGTACAAGCTTAGTGTCTATCTATTCTTGATGTCAACGTTCAACATTCTTAGCATAATACTTGAGGTGAATGAAGACTTGAACCTGCACGACTACATGCTTAATATGGCATTTAAGTTACTATCTTATTATAAAGAAATTCCTCGTATTTATCTTATAAAAACTATTTTAGATCGTCATTGTAAAATTGAACTATTACAAATGTATTTGAAAACTTATTATGAATATGTTGATTCACTAACGGATTTGCAAGATATGTATAGCTTAAAAGTACAATAAGAGGTTTCACTAGTGACAGTTGACCTAGAGAAGCCTTTCACATGTTATCAATGTCAATATATTAGCTAGTCATCAGCCTTTCCATCACCACCCCCTATAGAACATCGTTACTCATTTGTGGGCAAGTAGTTGCCACTACAAAAATTGAAGTGCCAATAATTTGGGGGGCCAATGTCCAAGTTGCAGCACTATATGAATACGAACTTCAAGTTCTCTAAAAATATTTCCATCAAGGATTTTGATGTCGACTACCCAATTCTATCTCACATCACTCGTCAAGTACTCACCGCTCCTACATCAATGGTAACCGTTATGCAATCATTTAGTATAACAAGCCTTATCCTCGACGAATTGGTGAGCTTCTTTTTCCATTGTCAGCATCGAGGCAAGTGCTTGCATAAAAGATTAGTACAAAGTGATTGCAGACAACAAGAATCATGTGATACATTGATTGAAGAAGACAAGTAGCTCAACAATTAGAATAGATTGGATGGAAGCCCAAGCCCAGTTGTTGGTTCTACTTTCGAGCACGCATTACCAACTTAAGATGACACCTAGTAAGTACTAACCATTCTTCTCTCTCTCTCTCTCTCTCTATTTAAAATTTTTTTTCCTTTCACCTAGTAAAATTGTTTTCACAATTACCACGAAAAAAAATAAAAAAACAAAAACTAAACTGTATGTTTTTTAGGAAAAGTAGAGATTCAATCTTAGACTTTTCAAAATACCACCAACAAAAATTATTTTTCTTTGAAAAAGTATAAATGGATAATCACATAAACTTAATGTTTTTTTACCTAATTAAAAATTGACTTACACACTAATGGTTTTCTAAAAAATCACACTAAACTACAATAGTTTGATTCCAACTAGCAAATATGTAGGTATCTTTAGGATAACCTTAAAATCAACAAAAAAAATTTCCCTCTCACTACCCTTAGTTTCTCCAAGAGTGAACTATTAAAATGCTTTTTTGAACTGTTATAGATGGCATTGTAATTTCTATTTATACGTAGCAACTATACTCTGATTAAGGAAATAATATATTGTAACAGACCATCCCAAATTATAATTAATTGTTATGTTGTAATTTTTTTTCTTGTTGTATTGACAATGTATTTCAATATTTAGACGCGAAATTTTCATCCTTTGCAACTTCTCTCTTTTTGCTTAACATTACTTAATATTTTAATATTAAAGTAGCACCACACTCACATCGTCTAAATCAATTATTTCAGAATAGAACAAAATTTGAATCGAAAATAAAAGTGAAACATTTACATGTTACTACATATAATATACACAAAAAGTGTTACAATAATATTGGGAAAAAACAGAAAAATGAGAAAAGTGGAAAAATTATTTACATTAGTTTAAGAGAACAACTAAAAAAAATTAAAAGGAGTTTAAAAAAAAAATGAGCAAATGGTTCAACAGCTGGTTTGCCAATTAAGCCAAGCCGACTTGGGCTTATGTCCTCAAGAGCTAAGCCTTTTTTAACCTAATGACAGCCTATGAACTGGTAATTCCAGGCCTAATTCCATCTAGTGCTAACCCACGAACAGGCGATTCCAAGTCGGTTTGCCCTGACACTCAAGTCTAGTTATGTTAGACTTGAAAATTCAAGTAGGAACCATTGTTAATCCTTCTAATAGTGGTAAGGCGAAGTTTGTTCTAATAGAAAATGAACAAACTGGAAGTACAAGTGCATTTGGGCGAAATAATTCGTTCATGCAATTTGAAGTCACGACTTAGACAACACTAAGACCTACACAGTTAGGTTTTCCTACATTTGATGGTAAAGACCTTAAGACCTGGTTGATTAAGGTAGAAAATTACTTCATTTTTTATTTAACACGAAAACATATCAAAACATGTTTAGCTTTTATGCATTATGAAGGTAAAGCTCTCCTTTAGCATCACTCATTTGTTTAAAGTTACATATTGTTAACACCTGTAATCTAAGAAGAATTAGTTTTGGAATTACAAACTCGCCTTGGGAATAAAGCTTATAAGGACCTAATGTCAAATTTTAAGGAATTATTTCAACAAGGATCTTTACAACAATATTTGGGAGAATTTGAATACTTGTCTACACTGGTTCACCTACTAGAACATCACTTAATGAGTTGTTTCCTTAGTGGTTTCAACACATAAATCCAATACACTGTATGGAAGTTTTAACCCTAAACACTTAGCTAGGCCATTTTACTAGCTAAAATACAACAAGCGACCTTTAATGCCATTAAGGGGGGTTCTAAAGCTACCAAACCATCAACCGAATTTTTTTTTTTTCCCATACCAACATCAAACCAATGGATAGCCAACAAAAACTTTGCCAACCCCAAAATTTCCTATGCCAACACTAATACCAACCTTTCAAGACCTAATACCTTTTACCAAAATCAAAACACTACCACCAAAAACAATACCACTAAGGACAACACCCAACCAAACAATGCAACTTAAACAACAAGGAGGATGATAGCAAAAAAAGTTAGAAGAGAAAAGAAAGAAATGCCAATGATCTTGTTGTAATGAGCCATTTAGACCTACGCATCGATGCAAAACCAAAGGATTGAGAATGACAGTGATAGATGGGGACAATAAGGACGTTGGAAAAGAAGGAATGAAGGAAGAAATAGAAGAAATTGTAGAGCCTTTTTTAAAAGATGAATTATTTTGAACTCACACCACGTTCTATAAAGAAAGAATGAGGAGGTAGCACCATAACCTTGGTTATTACAAAAAGAAGAAATTGGAAATACTAGTTGATAGTGGTAGCTCATTGAATTTTTTGAATATGAATGTGGCTAAAGGGTTGGGATGTGTAGTAGAAGATGCTACAACTAAGGTTTACTTTAGCATTTGGTAATATGGTAGAGACTAAGGGTAAAATCAATAAATTTGAGTTTATTACTCAAGGACACACTTTCACAATTGAAGCTTATATACTGATATTATAAGGTTATGATGGAGTTCTTGTAGTGCCATGGTTAGCTAGCTTGGGAAACAATGTGTAGAATTTTCAACAGCTTACAATGGAATTCCAAGGATGTTTAGGACATTACTTGTTAAAGGGTGAGAATGGACCTATTGTTGACATAGACAACAACATCGTCACCAAACTCCTGAATAAAGGTAATTTAAATTGCTCCCCATAATGTTGGATGATACATGTTAGTAAGATAGAAGCTAACATAGCACAAGATTCCAAAACGTATCCACAACTTTTAGAGTTAGTAAAGGAATTTAATGACTTACTTGAGAAGCCTAAAACACTACCACTACCTCAAGATTATGATCACAAAATACATTTGCATGAGACTGCTTAAGCCACTAATTTGTGCCCATATAGGCACTCCATGACACAAAAGAATCTACTAGAATAGACCATCAAGGAGCCATTGAAGCTAGGCTTTATTAGACGTAGTCATAGTCCTTTTTCTTCACTGGTAGTTTTGGTCAAGAAAAAGGGTAATTCTTGGAGGATGTGTGTAGATTATCATGAGCTTAACAAACTTACCATTAAAGATAAATAACCCATTCTCTTGGTAGGAGATCTTTTTGATGACTTACATGGTGAATGCTACTTTACTGAATTAGATTTGAGTTCGAGGCATCACTAAATTCAAATAGACCACATTCTTTAAAACCCATGAGGGTCCTTATGAGTTTGCAGTGATGCTTTTTGGACTTACTAATGCACCCTCTACATTTCAAAGCCTCATGAATGCATTATTCAAGCATTATATGAGAAAGTTTATGCTAATTTCTCTCTCTCTCTCTCTTTCTCTCTCTCTCTCTCTTTTAATGACACTTTTGTGTATAGTTGCACTATTGAACAACAGGTAGAACATCTTAGGGTAGTTTTATGTTGTTGAGAAAAAATGAAGAATTTTACTTAAAAAGGAGCAAGTAGGCATCTAGTGTCACTCATATTGAGTATCTTGGGCATGTCGGTTAACTATAAACCCTAAGAAAGTAGAAGCCATTTCTTAATGGTCCCATCTAAGACCATCAAACAACTTAGAAGATTCCTTGGGCTGATTGGTTATTATCAGTGATTTATCTAATGATATGGAACTTTAACTAAGCCCCTCATTCAACTTTCAAAGAAAAATAATTTTAGATGGAATCATAAGGCTAAACAAGCTTTTGAAAAGGTACTAAGGGTGCCAATGTAGGCTTTTATGCTTAAGTTACCTAATTAGTCAAGACCTTTTATAGTAGAAACATATGCAAGTGATGAATAAGTGGGGGCTATACTCATGTAAGACCAACATCCAATTGCCTACTTGAGCAAGCCTCTTAGTCCTAAGCAGAAGGGGTTATCTATCTACAGAAAGGAAATGTTGGCCTTGGTTTTTGCTGTTAACAAGTGGTGACATTACTTACTAGGGAGACACTTTATTGTAAAGATGGATTACCAAAGCTTCAAATTTCTCTTAGAGCAAAAAATTACAACTCCAAGCCAACAAAAATGGCTCACAAAATTTTTAGGATTAGATTCTGAAATCTAATATAAAAGTGAAAGACAAAATGTTGTGGCTGATGTGTCATCAAGAATGCCTTTAAAGGGTTATGGGCACTTATTTGCACCTTTAGAACTTCTTTTGATTTATTGAGAGAAACATACACAACTTATAAGATCAAGGGTTCTAATACCTTACATCTTGGAAGGCAATGGCTTAAAAAACATGGAAAAATTATGGTTGGTCCTGATGTTGAGCTAAGAAGGAAGCTGATATCATTATGCCATTATGGAGCACTAGGTGGTCACTTAAGTGCTCAAGCAACTTACTAGATGTTCAGTTCCACTTACTATTAAGGTAGCATAGAACATGACGTTAGGTAATATGTACGTAAATGCACTACCAGCCAAAGATATAAGTATGAGAATATTGCCACTTTAAGACTACTATAACCACTACCAATTCTTGAAGCATGCTAGATGGACATTATCATCGACTTTATTGAAGAATTCCCTAAATCACATGAAAAAGACATAGTTATGGTGGTTGTAGATAAACTTAGTAAGTATGCACATTTTATAAGCCTAGCTCACCCAATTTAAGCTATTCCAAGTAGCACAAGTTTTCCCATATTCATAAGTTAATTCTAGAGTGAGTTTTTTAAGTTGCAAGGGGTTAAGTTGAGATTTTCCACTACCTATCATCTACATACAAATGGGTAGATGGAAGTGGTTAATAAGTATCCACAAACTTATTTAAGATGTATGACCAGGAAAACTAAGGAAATGGATTGAGAATTTAGCTTTAGCTAAGTGATGGTATAACACCAACTACTACTCAAGAGCTTAGTGACACCATAGACAATGTGCGGTTACCCATTACCCTTATATCTACCATACATTCCAAGGGACTCTTACAGCGACATAGTAAAAAGAATGTTAAGGTGGCAAGACAAAGCTTTTTTTTTTTTTTGCCATAACAAGAAGAAACTATTCAGAGACTAAAATTTTACCTTAGATGAGCCCAAGAACGAAAGAAACAAATGCATGACAAACATAGGACGAATTGACAATTTGAAATTGAGGATTTAGTGTAGATAAAGTTGCAGCCTTACAAACAACATAATTTAAAGAACAGTTGCATACAAAAATTATATGTTATGCCCCAAATAGGAGAAATTAGAAACAGTACTGTCATATAGATACAATCTATACAAAGCACATATGACTTAACTAGCTTGAAGCATTTAGTCTAACACCTGTTAATAATCAAAATTATGGTATAGTTTTTTAAAATACCTATTCAAGATAACATGTTGTCCGGTAATACAACGATACTTATATAAGCATTTCTACATATAGACATATAATTCACACTAAGAGTTTACAAAAGCCATAAGACTTGAAGTCTATTTACAATAAAATAGGAAACTAGTTAGCATCCCAAGATTTCCAGTTAATTTTCTCAAAAAAAAAAAAAAAAAAGAAATGAAAAGTCAAAAGCCTAGTTTCAATAGGTCCTCCTTTCCTCACTTTCTCAGCTAACTGTACACTAACCTAGGGATGGCTATATCTATACATCTTGAATACTTGTCACCTGTGAAAGAGTCTATAAAGATGTTAGCATAACTAGCTCAATAAGCGAGACGAAGATATAAGAGTATCATACAAACACAAATAAGATTATTAATTATCATGAAATGTAATGCAATCAATCACTTGTAACATCACATAATGTTATCCAATTTATTATGAAGTCTAAGAAATTAAATCGGTTCTAACCTAAATTGAGGAGTTTACCACAACTCAAATTAAACCAAACTCAAGCTCGTGCAATGGAGAACACCCTCCTCCCATGACCACCTTTAAATCATGGTCCTTATCATTGTCGCAACCTCTTCGCTTACCACTTAGTTCAACTAAGAATGGGAAAAAGACCATTTTAGCTATCTTCATTGAAGAGAGTCGATATTTGGTCTGACATACCTAATCGTTCCCTTAATAGGTTGCTATGCATATCCAGTAACATTAACAGTTAATTCACTATTAGTTTCATTTAGGAGTGGCTAAACAATATCACGTAATAAAATAATATGAAATCATGTAGAACAATACGTCAAAGAGTTCAACTCCTATCACAAAACAAAATATCAATCACATACATAACATCACATGGGCAACTAATTTACAACCACAAATAAAAGCACTCTTAAGTGTTTAGATACTTTGATATAGTATCTCAACAAACGGTAAAGCTACAATCCCAACTTCCTTATATTGATGCTCACTTTAGTAAGTTTATACTATCGACTTTTTGCTCATTGGGAGATCTTATATATATACTAAAACCTAGATTTAGTTTTCATAAGATTTACGAAAACGTTGGGGTTTTATCTACTCTTTATATTATTATGAAATTATATACATAAATATATATATGATATATATTTGAACTATATTATTATTCATATATGATGGAGTATAGTTTTATTTAGATATATCTTTATTATAGTTTTATTATATAAGTTATATTAACTTAGTGAACATTAACAATATAGTAGTTATATTATTATTTATAATATGTTGATATGAATGTATTGAAATGTTTATTTAATTAATTAAGTTGCATTTCAATTATGATAAGGTCATCATAATACATAAATTGTTCATAATATTATAGGTTTACCTATTTTATTCCCTAGGATTACCTAATTTTATAAAAGTGATATCATTAGGTTCGTAAGAACTTGATGTAGGTTTTATTTCAAGGGATGACTTCTATGGAGACTTTTTAATTCTATTGTACATATAAGTCCATATAATGAATACTATCATATTATTTCCATATGGTATAAATAGAAAATATTCTTTATAATTTCCTATTATAGCTTAGTAATATATATAGTATTTAACCCTAATATGCGTATATCAAAGCTTAAGTCATATAATATCACAAAAATTGGTAAAAACCCATTCTAACAAGACCTTATCAATATAGATATGTATAGGAATTAGTCAAATATTTATAGTATTTTTTCCTAATATTACTAAAAACATATTTTGATTAATAATTAAGCTATTTAACTAAGAAAATTCATAATAAAAAGCTAAGATCACCACTTAATTTCACAAAAAATTTTATAGACTTAGAAAAATATAGGGAAAAATAGGTAGCAAGTGGTTTCATGCTATCGGGTTTATTACCTATTATGAAAAATTATGTTTTCTAACTCCTAAATTCTGATTGATTAAGAAAATATTATGATTTTTATAAAAAATTAATTCCAAATCTAGACATCATTACAAGTATCCTTGATTAATTAGATATCAATTTCATCAATTATTTATATAAAAATTAATTTATATCAGAAATTAACATATTTTAGCCATTTTTTTGGTTCAAAATATAATAAATACTAAACATATATAAAATCATAATCAGGCTCCATAGGATCAAACTAAATGTAATAGTTATTTTACAAAAAAAAAAAATGAGCTCAAAATAACATCACTTAATATATTTATTTTTAATTTTAAAATTTGGGTGAATAGTGCATTTGTTAAGCAAGTATATAAAATACTTATAATTTTACAAAAATAAAATTAGAGCATGAAACCATCCTAGAAATAACTTAGGAACAAATTTTTTCAAATTTTTCCTAATTATTTTAATATTTTTAGAAAGTAAAAGAAAAACAAGGTAGAAAGTTAGACCAATCATTCACTTGAGATGTGATGGTTGTCGCTCAGCAAGGGATGTTCAGAAGAGCTAGGTCATGGGTAGACTTTTAGTGGTAGCGAGGTTCGATAGTAGAACATTGGGGGGTTGAAAAACCAAGCTAAGGCATGTATTACTTTTTTTTTTTTCCTATTTTTTCTTTAATTTTCTCTTGAGTGATGTGGATTCCTAAATGTCTAAAATGGTGTCTTATGGTCTATTTATATTGATTTGGGGTTATCCATTAATTTTTTTTTCCTTTTTTTCTTTAACTTTTCTTCTCATTTTTCCAAGCATGAGGTGTCTTATTTTAATTAAAAGGTAATTTCGATTCATCAACCCTTCAATTCCTAATGTGCCACAATGAATTCCAAATTTTTGCCATCAATTGGATAGGTTTTGATGATTATTCATATTTTATGTATGCTATATTAATATTTAGTATATTTACTAATATATGTATATATATCCTATGTACTTAATACATGTAATGTGTAATTATACTCCTATAATTATGTTTCATTCATGTCTTTTATTTTTAAGATATATTTTCTATTTAATTTTGCAAACTTATCACTTTTTTTTTTAAGTTTTCGAGTTAATCTATGGTTATGTATGTTCATAAAAATACATATATATATTTATAAAGTATACTATGCAATATTATTTACTTTTATAGCTTAAATAACTTATCTCCAATACCTCATCGTATTTCATGCTCGGTTTTAAAGATTCCAACAAGTTTTATGCTATGTTAAATAATTATATTTCTAAGGCTAAAATTTGGATTTTAGGCCATTCTCTTTTTTTTTTTTTTAAATCTAACTACGATGGGTCACCTCAATTAACTTTTCTAACTTAATCTGAAAGTTTGAACTCAATCTAATAAATTTTCCCAAAGTTAGTAAATTGAGATACGGTTACCCTAAATATAATTTTAAGTGCTCACATTATCTCCAAAGTTCTATGAACCCTATAAGATTTAAAAAAAAAAAAATCAAACAAGTAGCTTACAAACTACAATTATTTGAGGGATCTACTATACATCTAACGTTCCATGTTTCCCAATTGAAGAAATTTGTTCCAGGCCATAATACTCTAGTTCCAGATCTCCCCATTGAACATGATGCCTTGATTTTCGAGCTTGAGATGATTCACAACTACAAATTGGAGAAGCTCTAATATGCAACAAAAAGGATGGTGTTAGTTAAGTGGAGAAATAGACCTAAGCGTAAAGTAACATGGGAAGTGTAGGATGACTTAGCTATGAGATGTCAAGGAATACCTGTTACGCCCCGAAGTCGCAGAGTCGCAACAGTCCCGCCGTGTAAACCATTCTATGATAGTAACTGACCTCATAGTGCCTATCATAGATATAATCTACACAAGGCGTCGACGACTCATCGCTTTGAAGTAAACAGTTCGATTAATAATTATACTACAATTTCTAATAGACATAGATAATTATAAGTAAATCCACAGAGCATCCCAGGAAGTTTTACATAATCACCACAGTTTACTAATTTACAGAATAACTATCAGTCTTTAACCTTTAACTACAAGGTCAGTCTAGTTACACATTATACTAAGTAACTTGATCCTCACACCCCTGGCTTCCAAAAGGACTAACCTCTGGGTAATTGTAGGGTGGTATAGTACTTGAAGTGATCACAAATCAGAACCTGCAAAAGGATCTATAAGGATATGAGCAACTACAGCTCAGTAAGTTGAATTGGAGACTCATGAATGCATACAAGCACAAACAGGGTTATCAAACAATTATTTTCATGCAATGCAACAATCAAGTGTCTTTACACAACGTAGTCCGGTCCGTTGTGAAATCAGAGAAATTTCACTCGCTCCAATCCGGGTTGAGGAGTTCCATGTTATGCAGCAGCTCACAACCAAACCCAAGCTTGTGCAATGGAGACCTCGTTCCTCCCGCAACTACCTTCGAACCATTGACTTCACCCCTGCCGCGACTTCCTCTCATGTCACTTAGTTCGACTGAGGATGAAGAATGGACCATTTTACAATCCTGCGCTATCCCTTTCGAAGGGGTCGGTATTTGGTTGGAGAATTCTATGTTCCCCTAACGGGTTGCAATGCATGACATTTTGGGTATTAGGTTCGACTAAGTTTAAATTCCGTTTAGGGTGCTCAAACAATTTCATACCAATTCAATTAGTTACAAAATCACTCACAATACAAATTTCAGTACGAATTCAGATACATCAAACATATGCGTAAACTACTTACATTCACAACCATATACATGCCTAAGTCTCCGAGTACTACAAAACTAATACTCTATTACAATAAGTAATAACCCAACTTACTTGAAATTGCTCGATCGCTCGATCTCTCGATCCCTTAGTCGCGAGCTGATTTGTCTCTAGGTGTCTTATAATACAAATAGGTCTTTTTAGTACTTATATTTTATGGATTCTTATTCTAATTCATAATGTAACTCATTTTCCCTATATATATCTATAACGTACTAATGATTCGTTGTACTCTATTTCGGGATTCAAATCCTAAACTAGATTCTAGTTTTAATTCCTAAGTCTTAAATAGGCTCGAATCCCAATGTGACATTAATCACATTATGCTCGGGTATTCAAATATCCTATTAGGTCGTAATTTGGTATTCTAAACTATTCGGTACACGCTAACCCTAATTGAGGTATCGGATTTATTCCCGATGTGTGAAAATCTTACATTTTGAGATATTTACTTAAAATTAAATGTTATTTCAGATTTATTATTTTTCTGATTTCTATTATAATATTACCTAAATAACTCTAATTTTTAGATTTATTAATTTACAATTTCACATATTACTAATTTCTTACATTACTTACCTAATTTTCCTAATTAACCATACTTAATACTCCAAAGGCTAGGATTAGGGTTCCACTTCAGAGATTAACATCCCTAAACATATAATTAATATCCCAATCAATAATTAATATCCTAATCACCTAATTAACCCTAAATCACCCAATTTTCCATCATTTTAGGGCTAAAAATTAACTTAAAATTTTCAAAAAATAATTTTAAAAAAATGGCTTCATAGCACTATTCTACATCATATGAGTATCTTATAGAAAAATTTTGAGCTCCAAACTATACTCCTAAGCCTATTTATTTTCCGGTTTAATCATGCTCGGTTTTGAACAATTTGTTAAGGACCCTATATTTCCAGACATAATTAAACTAAATAAATATTTTTTCCCTAAATCTAAATATAATAAAACCTCAGAATAACAAGTTTCATAATTTTCTGGGAAAAATAACTAATTTTACAAAATTATTCAAAAATCGGGGTGAATAAATGACTAATCGGTTCGAAGCTTTTTGGCCGTCCAATCCCCGTCCAAGGTTGTCGGCTAGTCCAGGCGGTGGTTCTAGTGTAGGGTGGTGGTGGTGGTGGTTCGATCCCAGGTAGTGGTGAGTGGTAGGTTTGGTTCACTTGTCTAATCTGCACAGTTTTCTTTTTTTTTTTTTTTCTGGATTTTCTCTCGATTTTTTCAGTGTTCCAATATTTCTCATATTCTAAACTGACCAATTGACTTCTGGAAAATTTTCCCCTATTTATAGACATTTGCTGTAATTAATATGCATTAATTTGACAAGACTTTGCCCATTTTCCTTAATTTTTGGCTTTTAGGTTGTCTAATTCTTATTGGCTAATTTTTCTTTTGGAGCTTTAGACTTGCCACGACCTGATCTTGATTCATCTTATCCTCTTCTGATTTTTTCTGATTTTTCCATAATTATTTTATAATTTTCTTTAATTATTTACTTAGTTTTTGGCCAATTTAGGTAATTACGCGTATTTTTATCTACACGTAAATACATGTGGGGTACACATGAACATTCCTAATTATTATTTTGGTCATTCTAAAATTTTTAGTATACATATAATCTATCTCTAGTAATTTTTAAGTTATTATATTATACTTTTCGCTTTTTCGATAATTAGCAATTATTATGCTTAAAATTTGAAAATTTTATAGTCTCCTATTTTACTATTTATTTTCTTAAATTTAAGTTTACGAGGTCATTTTTATTAATATTTCTCTTAATAGTTTATAATTTGGATTTGATCGGACTTTTTTAACCGATCACCTTAAACATTGGGTTCTAAGTTCAATCCTACGGTTGTTTGGCTTAGTTTTAGGGCTTACAATACCCTTGTAGTCAAGGGTTTCATAAGGAAAGTAAGATGATGTAAGGTTTGTGTTATTGTGTGAATTGGCTGTTTTAGGGTCATCTAGATTCCAAAATGTTCAACAATCTAAATTGAACTCCAAGTTAGATTATAAGACTAAGAAATAGGGCATGGACTATACTAGTAGAATAATGGGCTTCTATTTAGTTTTATTAGCCTAAGTAAATAGATAGTAGATATTCAAGTAATAGATATTATTTTATACTGTTACTATACATGGGTAAAGGACATCTCATCATAAAAAAGATTACAAAATATCATAGGGAGTCCCAATTTTAACAACCTGTAGTCACTATAAATACAAGTGTCATGGTGACACTAAAAACCAATGAGAAAAATTAAAAACACTACTTTGCCTAGTTCTACTTGTATTCGAGCATTACTTTGCATCTAAAGTAGATTTTTTATTGCATTTACATTATTTGCTTTCTATAAACGGACTAACTCCAAAGTAGCAAAGTTTAAGGACTAAAAATATCATTTTTCCTTCCTTTTTTTTTTTTTTTAAATCACAAATCTCCTATCTAAAAAACAATGCCTATCAATTTTTAACAACACCTTATATACCATCATAGGTATAACATATCAGAGTAGTAAGAGCACAAGAGATTAGATATAAGGTCAAATATGGTCTACATATCTATTGCTTTATCTAAAGATAAACCTAGCCCTTACAATCTTAATTTGCAACTAGAACTCTTAAAGTTATAGCATATTAATTTATATGTGCACTATTATAGTTTATATCTTAACTTTATCACTTTTTACAATTATATATCTAAAGTTTCAACTTATTCAATTATATATTTGATTGAAAATTTAGTTGTGATCATCTATATTTCAATTAACTGTTACTATAGTCCATTCAATGTGATAAACCAATAAGGTAGTTGCCCATAGCCTTAGGAGGGTCACCTACAACTTTAGGAGGGTCGTATACGACCACTTACAGCTACTAGTAGGTCTAGCAACCTGCTCCTAGTAACGGGTAGCTAGCAATCACCTATGGGGGCTTATACGAGCCCCATAAGGTCATAAGTGACCACTTCATTAGCTAATCATACTAATTGGTCTAATGGAATGAATTAGAGTTAACTAAGATATAAATAGTAACAGTTAAATCTTCAATCAAGTGTATAATTAAACAAGCTAAAACTTAAGATGTATAATTGTAAAAAGTAGTAAAGTTAAGATGTAAACCATGACAATAACCCTAAACTTATAGGATTTGATCATTCAACTTAAGTTAAAGTTTCTATCCAATACCTCTACAATTATCCAATTTAACTATAACACTTGGTTGTGAGTCCACAAAAGAAAATAAGTAATTTCATGTTTTGACTTTTCTTGCAAAACGAATTATTGTACAAGATTCATTTTCTTGCAAAATGAATTATTGTAGTACTCCTTGAGCTAATCCCTCACTCATAGTATGGTTAATGGATGGACAACGGTATTATTTTTGAGCTTCTATACAATACATGGTGTGCTGCTATAACCAAGGTACTTATAACAGCATGGCATATATAACTATAACAATTACTTGCGTTATTTTCATTTTCATACTTATATTCCAGTATTAATGACAGGATTGATGATATACCTTTTACCTTTAATGGTTACTTATTACTTGTAATATATTTGTCTTATGCGAATATAATGAAGCCATTAATACATTCATTCCACAATTTAAATTTTTATAAATTATGAAGCATTTTTACGCATACTTGCTAAATATTATGGTGTTTGACTAATTAGAAATTACTTTGACATACGCCTTATTTATATTTATCTGTTGTACTTATAGCTGCACTTTTACCATATATCTATACATGAAAATATATATACATATGATATGTATCTATATATATATGTACGTATGTATATATCTTAAGCGATAAAACTATTTTCCTATGACTATTTTTTCTTTTTTTATTCAGGCGAAAAAAAAAAAGTCCATTAACTAAAGGATATTTTTCTTTGTGAGGAAAAAGAATGAATTTAATATTAATGGTAACATACTTGCTATTTTCCATAGTAATCACTAACCATATTGAATTAATATTTGATAGGTTGGAAGATTTTTAGGCATACTTGCTAAATCAATTGAACATGTGTTCCTTCACTGTCGATGGACGTCTTTTGTTTGGTTTGCAATTCTAGGATATCATGTGAACTTATCACAAATAAGTCGCATTGATATTCAGTTTTTATCAATTGCTAATTTCTGTTTTGCATGGAATGAGTTATATTAAAACTGTGGCTCTTTCTTTGTGGTATATATGGAAAGGCAGAAATAAAGCACTATTTGAATTTGCAGCTCCAAATCCCATGGAGACAGTCCAACAATTTAAATGGGTAGAAGCCGAGATGTCTCTAGTAGCACGCAACAGCAGGTTGGGGCGCTCCTTGCATGATAAATCTGATACAGTTTGGACTCCTCCTCCAGCATCTGTTATCAAAATAAATTGTGACGCGGCATTTCCCATCCAATTGCTGGACATAGACGAAGCCCAAGGTCTTGTGATTATTTCAGCGCTGAAGTTTGCACTAGACAGTGGCTGGAAGATCAATCTAAAGCAAAGAAAGAACACACAATTGAATCCATAAATTCAAAGACTTCATAAGATTCAAGAATAAAATGTGTCAAATAGTAATCCTAGGTTCTACAAAATCTACACACAAGAAATCTACTTTCTAATCATAGCAAAGACAAAATCTTAATTCAAACAAAAGAAAGCATGAAAAACAAAACCACAAATCTTGAATTAATCTCCCATATCTTGAAGTTTAGATGGTGTGTTCTCTTGTGCTCTTCTAGGCCTTTGAGTCTTTGAAAGTTTGTGACAAAAAGTGTGTTTGAAGACCCTAAGATTCCCTTTTATAATGGAGTAAAAACAGCAATTTGTGATAGTTGATACAACCTGAGACACAATTGTGTCAATTTGGGCATGTCACTTACTACCCAAAGTTCAAGTTTTTCTAAAAAATCTTAGGTTCCTAGGTAGAGACCTACATCACAGTCGTGCCATCTAGTCATGTAAAACTCTACTCTCCAATCTAGCCATCCTATTGAAATAAGCATCTTAGATGGACATGGTCATGTCAACTAATCATATCCCATTTCAAAACTCTAAGAATGCATCAAAACCTTAAAATATAAATTCAACCCAATTAATTATCAAATTCTTTAAAAATAATTCCAAATCACAAGGGAAATGCTATATATCACTATAATAAATATGTCATGCTATGAAGAGGTGGAGTTACAACAGCCTAACCATGTGAACTGCCGTAAGAGAAAAGCTAACCTCACAGCTATAATCATAAACCTAATTAACACATAGCAAACTCAACTTAACTCAACCACTTTGAACCATCCAGTTCTATATTTGTCTATTATAAATCTGTGGGGTAATCTTTAAAAATGATGGCAAAAAAAATATTTATAGAAAGTTCATTCCAAAAGCATTAGGTTTGGTTGGTGATACTCAGTAGAAATTTTGAAATTTACAAGTATTTACAAAATTGTATTTGCATGGAAAAGTAACAAGTCTAAGAAGATGATTTTAAAAGTCTATAGGTTTACAATACTCAATATACACATCAATAGTGGAAAACTAGATAGCAACTTGAGGAGATGTAATGCCCTAAAACCAAAGGATGCCAAAACTCGCCATGTGTCCCTACCATTCAGACACACGTTAAGGTTTTAAAACTAACTACAATCTCCATAATCACTTCTAATAACCACTTAACAGGTACAAAATGATAAATCTCTAAATAATCAATGCAAGTGACTCACAGGCAAGTCACTTTAGCTCTAAACAAACTAAATAACTAGATTTTAATCTTTTACAACATACTAAGCTAACCGCCTCTCA
Source organism: Lumnitzera littorea (assembly GCA_024138015.1). Lineage (NCBI taxonomy): Eukaryota > Viridiplantae > Streptophyta > Magnoliopsida > Myrtales > Combretaceae > Lumnitzera > Lumnitzera littorea. The sequence continues at coordinate 119,046,229 of JAMXBB010000002.1, forward strand.
TTCTCGACTTAAGGATAGCTAATCCCATAGTTGATGAAAACTTATTAAACAACTTGTAGCTATAAAAAATAACAGAGTGAGCCAAAGCCTAGTATAGGTACACAAACACATACGAATGCCAAGTCTAGAACATACACATACATATAATGCAATCATAATAGAATATGAGCAAAAAATAGTTTGATTATCTTCAATTTAGGCCAGTATACAACACAGGGGTACTCAAGACCCTACTACACCTTAATCTTTGTCCACATGTATAGGTGGATATAATATAAATTTTCTTTTAAGTCCTTTATGCCCAAAGTCTAGAGTCTAGAGATTAAAAATCTAATATTCTAACTGTGTCATTTCATATACAAGTCCACTAAGGAATCCTCACATATGATCAACGGTTGCTCCTCTAGGGAACTGCTACTACGAGTCTCTAGAATAAGCGAATCAAACACAACTAGCAACTATTCTTTTAGGCTGAATATAGGTTAGTCCGATTACATTCTAAGTCTTAACAAGTACAAGCATACAAATGAGCACCACGTACCTGGGAAGCCAAATCTGAACTAATTACTAAATCTAAACCAACCATGGAAGTCGAATCTAACATCCTAATAGATAACTGGAAATCTACAATTTAAGCCTCGTACGAAAAAGCTCTAACAATCGAATAAGGAAAGAACTCAATGACCAGGACATATCTATTTGAAATTAAGAGTAAGTATATATATTAACCTTCAAATAATTGATTGCTAAGTTTTTACCTAAATATTACTCGAGAATCTTTTATTAATTTACTATTTGTTACTATAGCTTATTTTATTAATTTAATGTCACGAATAAATTTAGTTAAACTGATTCAATGGTGAGCGAACCAATGTAAATGATCTAAATCGGTTTAGGAATTTATTGGACCAATTAGGTACTAAATGGGTTTCTTCTTAATCTTAATAATCAAATTATTTTATCAATTTAATGTTATTTCTACTATATCGTTGCTTTTGGAAACTTTTAATAATTATACATCAATATTGAGACATTCTTTTATGGTATTATAAGGAACCAACAGCCATACATGTATGAATGCAATATAGTAGCCTAAGTGATAATGTTATTTTAATATTAAACATTAGTAACTTGTAATTACACGAGGAAATGTAAAGGAGAGGAAACTATAATATACTGAAGTTTGAAGAAGGAAATGAAGTTTGGAACAAAGGCAAGCAAGTTATCTCTTTATGGAATCTCTTAACGTTTTGTTATGTTATTATTAACCAAAACAACTTTTGAATGGAAAGAAAAAAATTCAGAAATAATGATAGACAATTAATATGAGGTATCATTCCAGTGGATCGTTTTCTTGAACAGACATATGACGAATACTCGTACAACTAAAGTTGACAATATTTATCTAATAATAACACAAACCAATAATTTGAGAACATACCCATGTTAAATTGAGTTGGAACATAAAGTGCTAAGTTGACTCACTGGATGTCGAAAGCACGAGATGCCGAAGGGGTAAAGTTTACCCATCACATGTTCTGACAGGGAAGGATGACGAGAATTAGGAACTCTGAATACGATGTCATTATAACCAACGAAGGAGATGACCATGTCTAGTCAGTCCAAGACTCATCAGAGATGGATTTTGGAAAATAAGAGAAATAAAGCTTCAAAGTAGAACCAAAACGGAACAGCAATAGAGAACTTACCCGAAACAGAGCTTGGGATTGAATCGGCTAAGAGAGAAAGGAAAGTTGGGACAAAAAGCTAAGAGAGAGAGAGAGAGAGAGAGGATAAAAGATTGAATTAGGGTGAGACTCCAATGTTGACTTCATTAGTCTTCGTCTCCATCTAACAACAAGCTTTTCTACGATACAATGATTCAATGAAATGAGAGATAGAAAGGAAGAGGGTAGGTGATTTGGGCGTAAAAAGAGTAACGAGGGTTTGGAGAATTTCTAAAAAGACAAGGCCTCTAATAATCTTAGGTGAGATAAGTCGGCGATATTAAATGAAAAAGCAAAGGGTGTGTGTCTGATTTGTTAACGAGAAGGCAGCAGTGTTGAGCCAAGAGAAATTGAACTGCAGCGAGAGAAAAGAACAAAAATAAATAAATAAATAATAATGGGGTAGGATATAAGATAGATAGAATGTTTTTGAATTTAGGATAGTGATTCCAAGAAAATTGGGAAATAAAATAAAACAAAAATAAAAGAAATAAGGGGTAACATGAAAATAGGAAGGGACTTAAAATATAAGGAGAGATAGTGTGAATATAAAATACAAAATAAAATACATATACTTCATTCATAAAATAAATTCTATCCTATTTATGGTTATATCTAATAAGAGTTATTTGAAAACACTATCGTGGTCCTTAATTTAAATATATATAAGAAATTCAAATAAACCTAAAATTACTTTAAAACTTATAAGTTGAAAAATTTCCTTACTAGCTATGTGTTTTATAATGACATGACCTGAGTAAAATTTTTTACTCAATTATTATTTTTAGTTTGATCAGGGTGTTTCAGGAGACCTTAGTAGTTTTCCTTAAAGTTAGCAAAATCAACTATCAAAGTAAAAGTTTAGCCAATCATTCGTATCCTTCATTTCTTGACCCTACAATCTAATTTTCTAATGTCAAGTGGGGTAACTATATATTTACTTGGAACTTGTAAAACAAATATAGGAGAATAAGCGATAACTCACTCAGTAAGTGGGATAGAGATAAAAATATGCAATTAATACAAATCCATTCATGGTTTTCAACTAAGTTAATCAAATGCAATGTATGTACAAGTAGATTCCATCACACGATATTGTCTTATTCGTTGCGAGATTAGAGAAATTATGGTCATTTTAATTTATGTTAAAGAGTTTGATACCATACGCTCAAGAATCAAAATTAAACTGGATCTTATACAATAAAAACCACCCTCTACTCGGACCATTTTAGTCATTCTCATCGAAAGAATTCATAGTTAGCTCGAAAATCCTAATCGTTACCCCTAGTGGGTTACGATGTATATCAGGTTAGAAGTTAGGCCAAGTTTAAGTAGTTCATTTTTAGGGTGGTAAACTAATTCTGGCAATCTAAACAAGACAAAATATACAAATAACTAGATTATAGAGCTCAGCTCCCCCAACAACAACAAGGTAATACACAAGCACATGAGTAGCATATGCACAGACAACTACATTATAATCACAAGTCAAAAACATACCAAAGCCTCTAATTACTTTTAAATACTTCAAAATGCTACTAAGTATTGATTCCACTTACCTAGACATTAGTGTTCGCTCTCCTCATGTGTCACTCTTGTCTTCTTTTATTATTCCTAAAATTTAGTGTAACTTCTTTAGTTTCCATCCAATCTATAACATGTAAGTTCATTTTGATATTTAAGTATGTTCTTCAGTTGAGTTAAGTGAGCTTTTCAAGGTTTTTATTAGGTACTATTTAAGCAATGTAGGTTTTTACCAATGCTTTGACTTGGTATTTTAGTATAGGTTGCTACTTAGTAGTTTCTAATCTAAGTTCTGACTTTAGTAAATTCTTAAAGGTTATAAGTAAGTAACTTTTTGACCTATTCTCTGACTCCAAATGATCCCATATTCAGTTCTAACCATCTTCAAACTTACGATTGCTCTTACGTTTAGCTTCTTCTATCAAACTACTTTATGATTAAGTTTCTAACTTAGGTTTTGATCCAGTATTCTGATATAGGTTTTTGTTAAAAAGGTTTCTGACTTATCTTCTAACTCAAATAAGGATGTAGAGTACAAATATAAACCACTTTCTAATCATATGCCAATTTTTAATGTATTCAAATTATTTACTACTAGGTTACATTCTGACCTACTTTTTGATACAATTTTTGACCTTGTCACAACTTCTACATCTTACTTCATAACATATTCTCCATCTTACCTTGAGTTTTCAAAACTCCAATACCTTATATAAGTAGCAAAAATCAACTAAGTACTCCAATTATTTAGACCCTTTCTCACTATACTATCCACTAATTTACAATTACATAGAAACTACTTCATTCCTAAACTTATAAATAACTACTTACAATTGCTGCATATAGGTGAATATAGATTAAACCATTACTCCATAAAGAATTGATCAAACTCTTTAGTGAAACAACTTCTCTAGCGCATTGTTGTGAACCGCAACTAAGAACAGATAAGGCCAATCGTTGGATGGGTCCAATCTTATAGAAAACTCAAAAAGGGGTTAATGGGGAAAGGTATAAAAGGGTAAAAATGACAAATGAAACAATAAGCAAAAACTTACGAACAGCTCCAAAGGATATGACGTACTAAAGGAACTTCCGAGGACTCATGGCACAGTTCGATATGACACACGAATTGGTCCAATAAGGTTACTCACCATCTAACCTTACTTAAGAGAAAGGATAAGAGTAATACCAAGAGTAAATAAGTAGTGTTTACACAAGAAAGAAAGTACTTAAGTATATTAAAGGTAATTTGATCTTACAGCTATAAGTATAAGGGTATTTATACTTATAAGTTAAGACAACTTGCCTAAAAGGGAAAAGACAAAAAGGACATTTCCTAAAAAAGTAATGTACATGATAGAAAAGGGTAAAAATGAATATATAAGGAAAACAATAATTGGTGCTATAGATTCTACACATGATATTATACACGTAGCGGTGCTACATTGACAAGGTTATTAGGAGATGCAAACAAAAAATACGGATAGATGGGTTTGTCGGAGCAGAGATGACCTAGTCAGTCCGGTCTCTCTCTCTCTACTTCTCGACAAAGAAGATGCTAAGTAATTGGTCGACTCGGTGTTGGAGAGTATTCATCAACTTGGTATACCACAGAGTAATGGATGGTCATACGGCACGGCATTAAAGGTGACTCAGTAAGGAAGTACTTGACCTCGGTAGGGGTTAATTGAAACAAGAGGATTCATCATGCCAACCTTTCTAATCCTTAAGATCTACTGCGGGCAAGAGATCCAGTAACCTAATTGCCATCACACATTGTTTACACAAAATAGAATTTTCCCCAAAATCTAAGGACTAAATTTTGACAATTTAACCATTTAACATCAAAATACAACATCTTAGGAGTATATTAGCAAATTTTCAAGCTAAAACTACATGAATTGGTTTTTTGATAACCTGATTGAAAATCAATATGTAGGAAGTTTTTCTTAATGACTCTACATTAGTACTCAAAATTTTGAAATTTTGATTTGAAATTTGAATTCCTCAAGTAAAGGTACTTGAAAAAACCAAGTTTCAAAATTTTGAAGTTCTTTTGCTATTTTTCCTCAATTTTAGTTATAATTAAGATGAAGTGGCCACTTATTAGATCTCGAAGCTCTAGCCACTGTAGAGTGGATAAGGCTTATAGGCTACACCAATCGATGGCCACTCCTTTAAGCAATGGTCTAGCTTTACTCCTAGTTGGTGGTTTTCCTCAAGTACCCTTTAACCCCTTATTTTGATATATTTTCTTTCCAATTTTCCTTGCACTCTTTTTTTCTCATTTATTCTCTTTCAAAATTTTCCTAAAGTATCAAATGAGCTAAACATTCTTCAAGAAAGAGTTTTGCATGTTTATAATGGAGTCTAAAAGGATTAGATTTTGCCTTTCTATTAACTTGCATTTCTAACTTAAGCTAACTATCCAACTCTTATTTCCTTAGTCCACTTTTAATTTTCCAGCCATACTCCAAGATTGCCATGCCTCATGGGATGTTTTCCTAGTTATCTTACTATTTTTTTATAATTTTTCCTTATTTATTTCATTTATTTAGTGAATTTTTCATATTTTCAGATATTTTTAGTGATTTCGAATGCATACATTTATATATTAATTACACCCAATATATGCACATGTCTTTTACATATATTATTAATTATATTACCCCTATAATTAATTTGTAAGTGTCTGTTAATTTTCGAAACCTACTTCATGCTTTATCAATAATTATATAATAAGGGTGAAGCATAAGTCTACCTTTTTTAAAAAAAATTATATAAATATAAATTAAATGAAAAATATTACATAAATACATATCTTAAAATGCAACATTGAAAATAACATAAGTATCACATTTATGAAATACAATTTAATGTTTCAATTACAATAGTCATCTCACATTTAAGAGATGGAACATGTATTAATTGTATATATGTCACATTTAAGAGATGGGAGTTAGACTTGGTAAATTGCTAATATTTATTATAAAATTGATAAATACGCAATATTTATTATATGTAACGGTGAACAAGTAAAATTCTTTATATAATAATATGGTAAAGTCTCACTATTTTAGCTATATTTTTAATAATTTATTTTATTTTTAAATTCTAAACCTACCAAAACTTCTCGACTAATATTGCTAAGCCCCTTTTAGATTTCTAGCCTAATTGGAACTTGACTAGTAAACCAAGTCACTTGAGTATGGAACTTACAAAATATATCCAAATGAAGGCTCATCATATGTATATTTGTATGTATGTATATCTTCAACGAGAAAACTATTTTCTTAAGACTATTTTTGCTTCTTTATTTAGCTAAAAAAGAGTTGATTAGGTAATGGATTTTTTTTCTTTTTTGTGATGAAAAAAATTTCAATATGATCATTTAGCTTGACCTATTTCTTAAGCTTTTGTTAATAACTTTACTTTATTATTTATTTCCATTAGGTATACTCCCTAGGTCCCATGTATAATAGAGGTGGTTCACTACTTTGGGTCTCTAGTAGTAAGTTGAAAATTGAGTCACAAAACTTTATTTTTTTCTTCTCATTTCTTGAAGCTTCAATAATGTCATATAATCTAGCTTTGATACCAATTGTAGGAATAACATTCACTTAATCAAACAAATCAATTACTTAAAAGAAGAAAGCTATGTTTTTGGTATCTAGCGTTTCTTAATTATGTTTCTTAAAATCCACATCCTAAAACAAGATATAATATAGCTAGGTTAAAATATAGCAATAATAGCATGTGATACGACATATCATAGACACCTTAATGACTAATAGAAATTTGACACCAAAGCAACTACTAAAAATATAATATTACTACATTTAATTAATTCCAACAGATATGTTTCTTGCCAATTACTGAATGGTAGAGGGATTTACCTAATTTCATCTTAGGGTGCATTCCAATCCCATCCAAAAGAAAAAAGATTGGGATGTAGACACTCCATTTTTACCCTCTTTTAGTATTAGAATTTTTAAGATAAGGTAAGGGATCTTAATGTAGGAAAAACAAAAAAATAAATAAATAGAAAATTTACAAAAAAAAATCACCAAAAAATTGAAAATTTAAGGATAATTTAGAAAATTAAAAATAACATAAAATAAAATAAAATAAAAATAATAAAAATTTTACATAGTTTAATAGAATAGAATTTTTAATTTAGTTTTATTGTTTCTTAAGCCTTAATGATAACAAGAGAGAAAAGATGTTAGGCTTAAGCTTAAATTTAAATTTAGTTCAAATTGACTTAGTTCATATATGCAATCTCTATATATGCAATTTGATTGCACATATGAATAAAATACAAGCCAATGGTCTAATGATAAAGCACTTAGATCTGCATTGAATTCAGTTAAAAGGTCTTGGGTTCAAATCTCACTTAAGGCATAAAAGTGCCTTTTGTTTTATTTACTTCATAACACACACATCGACATGTATTAGGAATTTATTGTGCCAAGTGTCCTGATACGTATACATAGTACTTGGTGATTAGACCACAGCTAATGTAGTGCTACATAAGTAACTACGTGTTAACGTGGTGATTAGACCACAGTTGACGTAGCGTTACATAAGTAACCACGTGTTTAACACGTGGCACAACATGATTCAACCCTATAACTGACATGGCTTCACGTCAATGCCATATCATCACCTTTTTTTTTTTCTCTTTCTTTCTTTTTCTTTCCCTTTCCCTATCTTTCCCCAATGAAGCCAATTCGTACCCTCCACTTTGGCCTCATTTTTCACACAATTTTAATGTGAGAATGCACCAATTAGTAGGTGATTCTTATTCTAGACATAGCTTACTTTGAATTAAGATGGAAAACACATCCGAATACAACCATTTAATGATTTCAAATTTGCAGTGAAAAATTGAAAAAAAAAAACTAAAAATTAGGAATTTGCATTCAATCAGATTTTTAATCTTCCAAGCTTTCTTGAGTTGTTTTTCACTCGTTTCGAATAAGAACAATCATCAAAATTCACTTACAATGTTCCCCAAACATCAATTCAAGTTCTTTCTCTCTTACACCTACAGCATATTCTCTCTTTAGCAAATTACTCGAGCTTAAAAACTTCCAAGCTAAACTAATGCTGCCATTAGACTCTTAAGCTCTCCAAACTGACCCTTATTGCTCCTCACCATAACCCTTAAGCCACTCCACCAAATCACCAACATGAAACCCTCTCCGCCACTACTCTTCTTCTTGAAAATCCCATTCTCAATCACTTTCACACGAAGCTAACTACCCTAAAACACTCACCAAGTTTTGTAACTCCTACCTCAACCACCTATATATGTGCAATAGCACCAACTTAACGTACGCATAAAACCACTTCCACCACGTCTACTCCAACTATCATAAACGACCACCATTCGTTGTGGCACTTATCTTATACCCCCTAAGCCTAATACAAAACACACAAAAATACTCGTACCCATACTAAATTCGGCTCAGAATCACCTTGAAGCTTATCAGCTTCATCTTCTCCATTGTCTAACTCGCCTGGCCGATTGAGTCCGACCCAAACCTAGATTCGAACCAAATCGAGAACCTAGTTTATAACTTGCGCCTCTTTGCTTTGGATTTGGTCTAGCCCTTTTTCCATTTGGTTGTTTTGTAAATTTATTTTCTATATTTTTTTTGTTTATTTATTTATTTCTACATTATAATTGTAACACACAAAAAAAAAAAGAAATGAAAAAGGAAAAAGCAAAAGAAAAGGAAAAACTAAGAAAATAAAAACAAAGAAAATAAAAAGAAAAAAAGTAGAATAGTTTAGTTTTATATCTTTATTTATCTATTTTTCTCGATTAAAACTAAAAAAAATAAATGAAAAACATGATAAAAGAACAAAAATTACATAAAATAAAACAAAGAAAAATAAGAAAACATTTCTATACAACTTAGAAAAAATTTATTTTCCTAATAATAAAAATAAATGGATCCTCCCAAAGTTAGGACCCCTTAGTTCTTTTCAAGATAAAATAGTTAAAATTTAAGACCCTTTTAGGATCTTTTTCTAAAAAGAAACCAAACTAGCAAAATAATGTAAACACGAGTGTTTTTCTCAAATTAAAATAAACCAACTCATTAATATTTTTGGAATGAACTATGAAAGTTTAATCTCAAATAGTAAATACGTAGGCACTCGTACATAAATACAAAACGGCTTAAAATATGAAAAGTTTTCTTTTTCCCATCTTTGTAAATAATAATTCTATTTGCATATGATTAGATGTTTTATTCTTAAAGGGTAATTTTGAAAAATAAAATTAAAATAGAAAAGTTAAAAAGTGGTACCTATTAAGGGTTTAATATGATAGTCTTCGAATCCAAAATCTTTGATTTTTAAAAGCTTTTTTTTTTTTTTAATTAGTTTTTCAAGTGGATCAATTGTTAAGTTAAATCGATTTAACCTAACCCTCTTTTTCTAACACCAATCAAGTGGTGACTCTAAATAATTCACAACATATGTTTAGAAAAAAAAATCGAGTTTTTCTTAACTTCTAGTTGAGAGTTAATATTCAATAGGTTAAAGTTTAATACTAATTGAGTTAAAAAAAATAATAAAATTGGGAAAAATCAAGCTCGACATGGAGTAATGTCATCAATTACACCTGGACATTACTCTTTTTTTTTTTTTTCAATTATACAACTAAACTTTGAAGATGTCCTATTATATACCTGAATGAAAATTTACATGTCACCATATACACTTCAATTATCTCATGTTAACTCCGTTAGTCTAATAGACATGACAAGCTGTCAAGATTGAAATTTTCGTTTTTCTTTATTTGATTTAAATTAATCCCTATGCCTATTTGGTTTAAACCTTCGACTAAAATTAAGAAAACCTAATTTCTTATTATTTTCCTTTTTATAAAAAAAACCTTAGAGTCGCATCCTAGTAAAATTAGGAAAAAGTGATTAAATTATAACTGATTAAACAGATTGATTCTAATTTAAACATTAACTTATGTTTTGAAAAATTTAGAGAAAATTTTCAAGAAAACAATTTTTTTTTCTTTTTTAGGTTTGGAGATTATCCTATTAAACTTAAATAGGTACCATTTTAGCCTTTCAAATTTAAATTTACTTTTCAAATTGCCCTTCTAAGAACAAAATATATTTACAAATAGCAGATGAAATTACATTTAATTACAAAAGAGAAACATCTACCTTTTCTTCCATGACTCGTGAATAGAAAGGAGATTCGTGCCAGTCATGACATAAATTGTAAAATATCTTTCTAACGAAAAGTTATTTATAAAAGGGGAAAGATATTTTTTTCATATTTTCAATCATCTTGTAGGTGCCTATGTATTTGCAAGTCGGGATCAAATTATAATAGTTTATTCTAAAAAATTTTATGGAGTTAGTTTATTTTATTTTGAAAAGAATTCCACTTTAAGTGTTTAGATGTTGATTAATTCATAGAAATATATTTTATTTTCTACCTAAATTTTGAAAGAAAAAAAAAAAGAGAGAAATCTGTGGTTCTTTTAAAAGTAAGTTCATTTAGAATTTTATTTAAGGAAAATGTCTTTTTAAGGTAGCAAAACATTTTTCTTAAAATTATAAAAAAGAAACCCATCAAAATATAGTACAATATTTATATAATCAAAAATATAGTACGTTTATTATTTATGTACAAAAGTTTGTTTGTGATGAAATTTCGAATCAAAACATTCATTCTATATTACATTATCATGATTCATGAAAATAACTAATTTTGTAATTATAGCTAGACATCTATTCAATTATTTATATGTTTAAACATCTATTCTATGATTTATATGATCAGATATTTATTATATAATTTACATGCTCAAACATCTATTTTGTATTGTGCAAATATGATTTATTAGCAAATACTCTATGATTTATTAATCAAAATATCTAGTTCAATTAAAATAATCAAGAATAATCGCATATTCAAACATGATTGATGAAAAACATTCTATAAGTCATTAAATCAAAATACTTAATTTAACAATTATAAACTATGAACACTACGTGGTCGTTATATTAATATAGAAACAACAAATCTTATTAACTATACTATAAAATTGCATCAAACAAGTGTTTTACATTCCTAAAAACATAATTTCTCAATTATTTAATACATAACATGCATAAAACACAAAGAAAGTAAGAACAAATAAGAATGAGCAAGGATTCTAAGAGCTTATCTCGCGTAATAACGAATTAGTGGCTGGTTTAGCAAGTTTTTAGGCGAATTCCAGTAAGGTGATGCTATCTTTAGAGAGAGAAATTCATGTCTTAGAAAAAGCTTGGTTTGAGTATGTTTAAGTGAGTTTTAAATCATAATTTATGCTTAATGTGAAGGGTTATACCTAATCCAAGAAATTGCAAAATTGGAAGACCACAGGTATGAGGGCCTAATATGTTCTTGCCCTATTCGGCTCATAATTTTGAGGAAAATATTGGTTTGAATGATGAAAGTAAGCTAAAACACATTAATAATCAATATTTACATATTGGATGTAGAGGAAATTACCCAAAGAATAAGGGTTTGCAAATTTTATTCAAGTATGTTAACATTTTTTTCCATTTTCAAGTCCAAATTAATTTGTTAATTAGGAAAATTAGAATGAGTTTCATGTCTCAATTTAGAGTATACTATGTATAGTTTCCAAAAACATAAAATTTGAGATAATTTTTCAAGATATAGATTTAGAACACAGGTTGAAAATGGGAAGTTTGAATAGTGAAACTATCTTTATCTATTCTAGAAACTCCAATTCATGCAAGTAGCAAGTGAAATCAAAAAAGGAAGGAGAAGAGGAATAGGGTGTGCATACGTGCTGGGTACATGCTACATGCCCCACTCATGCGTGAAGTACACATGCCTAGCTGAAAATTGAAGGCAAGCACTTTGCACCTGCTTGCTTGTAGATTCACAAAAATTGATCAAGGCTTTGAAGTTGATCTATGAATTATGTAGACTAGGTTCTTTACTTGGTCCAATCCAATCCTTTTTAAAAAAATAAATAAATAACAAAATAACACCACACTAGGTCCAACTTGAATTGTACGAATCATGTATGCAGTAATAAGTAATTTTGAAAACGCACTTAAAAATGAAGGGAAAAAAAATGCTTGTCCTAAAATTGTAAGAGGTAAAATAAGGTTTCAATAGTTGCTTCTCTTTATAGTGGGGTTTAAATAAAACCTTACTATAAAGACAAAAGAGGCATCATTTTGACTTAAGGGTGAATTTATCCTAAAAAACACTACAACTAGCTACTATTCTAAGTCTAATCCATTAGAGATTTGGTGAAAGAGGATATCACTCTAAGAGCTACGAAGAATCCTAAAGTGATATGAGGATGATAGGTAAAGCTCTTATAAGTTAGTAGGAACCCTAAAATTGGTAGTGCCCTATGAGCTTGTTAACTTAAACAAGAGCGTCTTTAGAGAGCTAGCAACTATAAATGGAAGATTAAATTGAAACCTGATCGCGCTCCTCTAATATTGACTAACTTGGGTGAGATTGTTTTTAAGGAACTAGCAACTCTAAAGGGAAAATCGATTTAGAACCTAGTTGTTTTCCTCTAAGTCGACTAACTGATACGTGTTTTATTATATATATTTATTAATGGGTTTTTGTTAGTATTTTTTATATTTTTACAGGTATTTTGTGGATATTTGGTATTTAATTAGAAAATATTTTGATTAGTTTTAACAAATAATTCTAATGAAAGGGAAAAAAATGTATGAAATTTCACTTGAATTGAACTTTAATTAGAGGAGTTATGCTCTATTGAAGTTACATAATTAATTTACATGATCATAGTGCTGGTGTACCCTATTTAATTGAAATTCATGGCTGTGAGGATCACGTATTCGAGTCAATATTAATTAAGCCCGCATGCTAGAGGCCCAATTGTTACACGGATTGACCAGGCATCCAAGTCCATTATTGAAGTTAACCAAGCTAGATTTGATCCAATTGCAAGACACATGTCCATGCAAATTTTAGTGAAGGACTTGTTCTGCCTATGAAGTAATTGGAAGATCAGCCATGTGAATTGAAGCCCTGCATGCAAATAGGAATTGGAAATTGATGTCGTGCTAGGTGTCCACCTCAATTGAAAGAAAACCCATTGTCCATCATGCATTGTGTTCAATCCAGTTGCCAGCAAAATATTCAATGCTTGTTTAAGTACGGACACTGCAATTTGGAAGACAAAGGCTCAGTCATGTCATGCATGCTTGGAGTTAATGTATGATTCAAATCAAGATAACTGAAGGAATATTCTTAAAAAGATATGTTTTGAAGATGAAAAAGATATTAATTAAAAAGATAGACATCCACGAGAGAAGACGGTCGCGGACGAGCACCAAGAAATACCTATTTACTGGCCGGTTCTTTTTGTAGTTCCGTAGGGTAGTTGTTTAGTTTCTTTTAGTTTTTAACTAACAGGATCAATATTCATTGCAAGCGGTGACGTAATTTGGTTGGTGACATAATTTGTTTGAAGATAGAAGGATTGGGAACTCCAAATTCTTTTATATAAGTTAAGTTGCATTTTTGCTCTTATGATTTATGTGTTTTATATAATTATAAATTAGATTTCTTTCTTTGTTGAGATATTGGATTGATGGATCCATGATATTATTCTCTTAAATATTTAAATCTTGGTATTCCTAATATTTTTGTCATCGAGCGTATGTTTTATTACTTGTGGAATACATGTTAGATTGGGTTAAAATTTAAAAAGAATAAAATTGATTCAATCGATTTCATGGTAAACTAACATCGGATTACAAGTAAGACGTTAGAGATAATGTATTGTAATTAAGTTACATTTTAGAACATAAAAAGGTTAATTAACTAAATAATTTTTTTAGAAATAGAAAGGCTTAGTTAATTAATTAAGATAATTCATGCATTGAGAAAAGGTGATTCTATGCTTCAATACTTTGATGACTCAAAAGGGAATTCATTGGAAATAATCTAAATCGATCAACTATTCATGAGTCAAATATGCTGTATTTTAATATTATGATTGTTAATATCAATTCAAGATTCTAATTTGCTAGATCATTGATTTAATCTTTCAGGTGTTGATTTCCTATAATTTTTCTATTAATTAGAAGTAGATTTAATATTTTATATTAATTATGAGTAAATTTACATTATTTTATTTTTGCACATTTTGGTTTACCTAAATATAGGTAAGACTAATTTAGCTAATAGCTAATTTTAATCCCTATGGGAATGACCTGGTCTCATCAGTTTTTTATTACTACATATACAACCTAGTGCACTTGCTAGTATAAAATACATTTTTTATTTTAAAAGTAGTGGTCAGCATATCACTAACCTAGATTGAAGCATCTCTAAGGGATTAACAACTCTAAATAAAAGATCGATTTAAATCATAGTCATTCTCCTTTGAGCTAATTAACTTAGGTGAGAACATTTTTAAGGGACAAGCAACCCTAAGTGGAAGATCAATTTAGAACTTGGTCATGCTCCTTTGAGCAAACTAACCTAGATGGAAGCGTCTCTAAAAGATTAGCAACCTTAAATAGAATATCAATTCAAAACTCAATCGTACTTTTTTTAGTTAACTAACCTAGATGGGAACGTCTCTAAAGGATTAGTTACCTTAAATGTAAGATCAATTTAAAACCTAATCATTCTCCTCTAAGTTGATTAACTTAGGCGGGAGCATCTTTAAGGGATTAGCAATCTTAAGTGGAAGATCAATTTAGAACCTAGTCTTGCTCCTCTAAGCTAACTAACCTAGATGAGAAGGTCTATAAGGGATTAGCAACCCTAAATGGAAATTTGATTTAGAACCTGGTTATGCTCCTCTAAGTTAACTAACCTATGAGGGAGTGTTTCTAAGGGACTAACGACCTTAAATGGAAGATCAATTTGGAACCCAATTATGCTCCTCTAAGCTGACTAGCTTAAAGGGGAGTATCTTTAAGAGACTAGTAACCATAAATGGAAGATCGATTTAGAACCTGGTTATGCTCCTTTAAGTTGACTAAGCTAGGTAAGAACATCTCTACGAAACTAGCAACCCTAAGTGGAAGATCAATTTAGAATTTAATTGTACTCTCCTAAGCTAACTAACCTAAGTGGAAGCATCTCTAACGGACTTACAACCTTAAATAAACACTCAATTTAGAACTTGGTAATGCTTCTCTCAACTGACTAACCTAAGCGAAAGCATCTTTAAGAGATTAGCAACCCTAAATAAAACCTCAATTTAGAACCTGGTAATGTTCCTCTAATTTAACTAACCTAGGTAGAAGAGTCTTTGAAGGACTAGCAACCATAAACAAAAAGTTAATTAAAAACCTAGCAATGCTTTTTTGAGTTGGCTAACCTAGGTGGTTGGAAAAAAAGAAGCATCTGATGGGCTAGCTAAGAACTAGGAAAGATTGCTGAAAGGGGATATACCTTACCGACTCTATGAGCTTACTAATACCCTAAGAATCGATTGAAAAATCGGAAACCACCTCATAAGCCAACTTAAAACCCTAAAAGAAATGAAGGAACAACAAAGGTGATGTAATCCTTTTGGAAAGCACTATGACAAAAAAGGAATTAAAAGCTACCTATGATAGAACATATATTAAGGATAAGGTCCCTTGATTTGAAAACAATTGATGGGCACAGGCTAGAAGGAAAACTACATCAAAGAGGATGTCTCAACCTATTAGTGATCAACTTTAAAAGGTATGACCACATTGGAAGAAAGAAAATAACTTGGTTTTAAGGTTTAGCCACTAAAGTCAACATGGATTTGAAAAATGGATGGAAAAAAACTTATAACAAACATTTACCTTCTCTCTCTCTCTCTCTCTCTCTTTTATTTGTTTAGGGGAAGTTTACTAATGGGTACAAATTTGTATTTACGTAGCATGAGCCATAAACCATTCCCTTCTTTGGTAACTATGTAGGGTATTTCTCAATCTTTGAAAATATCTCTTGACCCTTATATCGTCAAGGCCAATCCAATAGTAAGGAATCCTTTCTAATAGGGGTTTTGTAACTTTGAATGTTTATTTCCTAGGGAAAATAGTAACTTATGATCAGTCTAGTTAAAGAGGACTTCCTTACAAACGGTTTAAAATTCACTCTTGACTACTATTCCAAAATTATGGACCAATTTGTAAGTAATACACCTTGATCAATCTAGTAGGTCTTTTTTGGTTTAGTATTATGAATTAGGCCTTTGGTTAAGTGGTTTCAAGAAGGATTAATAAAAGGGCTTATTTAAGAGAATTACTTGTGCAACCCAAGTTTATAAATCAAGAACCCTTAGGAAAACTAAAAGTGTACTTGCCCCAATTTCAAAAAAAAATTTCATTTAAGATAAACCATTTTTTAAGATCAAAAGAGCTTTTGTTGAGTATAGATGGTACTATGAGAGGGAAGGCTTTGTGTCTGTGATTCAAGATAAGTAAGAAGGCTTTATGTTTGTGATTTTGATTGTGTTTAAAAGCTTTGTGTTTTGAGAATCGAAAAGTGATTCAAAATGGGTATGAGGGCTTTATGCTTTTGAGGAATTATGGGCTTCGATTTAGAGATCTTTTCGTAACCCAGGTTTGTTGTCCTTATCAAGATAAGGTATACCTTTTTGGGATTTCTTCATTGCATTCAAGCTTAATTTTCTAACCTCTCTTTTTCTTATTTCTTCTTTTCTTTTTCTTTCCTCCATTTTTTTCCTTTTTATTCTTTTTTTTTTTGGGTTATTTTTCCCCATTGTTTCTTTTTTCATTTTGCTCATTTTGCTCATTTTTCTTTTCCTAGAAAGTAATTATCTCTATTGTCGAGTTTTTGTTTTTGAAAGATTCAAGGCTTTAAATCCAAGGGCTTGGGTGAAGTATGTGTGTGCTTGAGGTATTTGAAAAAGCACTGGCTCTTCTTTATTTCAAAGAAAATAATTTATGAAAAATAGAAATAATTTTTGAATTAATGTTACTAAAGCAAGCACAAACTAACCTCCATATTGCTCTATTGTAAGGTAGTTCTTAACAAAGTTTAAATTTAAAGACACTCTGACTTAGCTTAATGGGGTTGAAAAAGGATATATGTGTGTGGGACATTATAAATGATTTCCTAACTTCATTTCAATTTACATATCAAATTCAAAATGAACCTCCTTTAAGGAATGAGTCTAAAGTATTCTCACCATGATGTCATTCAACTCTCAAAGTATTCAAGGGTTAGTGTATGGAATATAGTTTGTGGGATATAGTTTGCTTTTTTTCATTCTAAACCATTCAAAAGTAAGTTATCATTTCATTAGGTAGGAATCTATATTGACTTGCCCTAGGATGTAGATTGACTTTGCCCCCAAATTTCTCAAAACATTTTATACCCTAAACCTTTTGTATTCTTGATGACTTAAGCAAATAATGCCTAGGCTTAAAGGTCTTAATGTCCCTCGAATTTCAAGTTTATTTGGGCTTGGCTTCCTTGTATTAGGGTTAGATGTCTTAACAGGCTAAGTTACTATGTTTAGGGTTAGCTACTTTAATGGGCCAAGGGTTTTTGTTTGCCCTTAAATCTTATAAGAAATTGTAACTGTTAGCAACTTTTTCTTTTTCCTTTCTTTCTTTTTGTGAGAAAGAAGGAAAAGACTTTATTTTACAAAAACCAAGTGATATGAACAAGTATGGGGAATTGCTTAGGGTTTTATTTACAATCATATATTTACGATTCTGTTAACAAGCCTATAGAATTTATTTACACATGATAGAGAACAACGATTTGATGTATGCTATTAAAGAACTTATTTACAAAGAATGAATACTAAATGAAAAAAATGAAAGAATGATGTTCCAAAAGAAAACAAGCTCTTTTCATTAATTTGATATGCTCGATTATTATTCAATGGAATGATGATTTCTAAATCATATTTATTCTAAACCGGGAAACCTACTTATAAGGTAGTAAACTTTTTGAAAGGATGAGTATTTTTGGTTCAAAAAATATGTGGCAAAATGCCAACTACCTAAAAATATTTTATAAGATTGATTCTTTTTGTTTTTTCTTTTCACTTTTGATCATTTTTGAACAAGTTTTATAGAGTAGCAAAATACGATTATTTATGAACCTAACTTTTAGAAATTATAACATAATTAACAAACATGAATATTTACAGATGAATAAAGATAAGGAAAAAAAATGTAAAATGAAGACACACTAATCCAAGGAATCAACGATTAAATAATGATGTAGCATTATTAAGTGTTTAGGGTCGTAATTGCATTAGAATTCCATTATTACAAAACATTTGAAATTATGGAGAAATATAAAAATTACATGGAAATAGAATTTACAAATACAAGAAAATATAAGGTACGAGAAAATTACAACCATCGATTAGCATGCCTCATTATTATTTATTCACCAGTCAAGTTTCATATATGCAACTATGGTAGGTTCTACAAGTTCTATAAGCTTACCTATTTTCAGGAAACAATTCTTTAGCTATACCGAAACTTGAATAAAGTAGCCTAATCAATTTTAGAAGATGGTTAACCTACAACATCTAAAGCTCACACAATGGTCCTCCTCATAAGGTCCTAACATGACCTATTTTTTTTACCATATCTACTACACATTAATGAAATTATAAAAAAGAAACCCCCATAAAAGAACACAAAATAGCTGGAAAAAAAAAAAAGCTAATACAATAATACATAAAAGATATTTATAGGGAAAGAACATAACATAATATAGATATTTCAAAAAATAATTCTAATTTTGGAAGGTTTTAAATGGCTAGCCTACTTGACATCCCCAATGGAGTCACTAAGTTGTCAAGCCTGAAATTTTCATTTTTTCATTTTTCTTAATTTGATTTAAACTAAACCATATGTCTATTTAATATAAATTATCGACTAAAATTAAGAAAACCCAGTTTCTTATTATTTTCTTTTTTTTATATAAAAAAAAACTTAGAGTCATGATTTAGTAAAACTTGGAAAAGATGATTACATTAACACTAATCAGGAAGATTAATTTTAATTTAACTACTAGCTTGTGTTTTGAAAATTTTTTCAAGAAAATAGAATTTTTTAGGTTCAAAAGCTATCCTATTAAACCCAAATGGATGCCATTTTAACTTTTCAAATTTAAATTTCTTTTTCAAATTACCTATCTAAGAACAAAATTTATTCACAAATAGCAAATGAAATTACATTTAATTACAAAAGGGAAAAAATGAAAAGTTATTTACAAAAGGGGACAAATATTTTTTTCAAATTTTTAGTAATGAGAAATTATTTTACAAAAGGGGAAAAAATATATTTTTTCATATTTTAAGTCACTCCATTGGTGCCTATATACCACTAGTCAAGATTAAACTATCATAATTCATTTTGAAAATTTTTAGTAGGTTACATTGTTTTATTTTGAAAAGCATTCCATTTTAAGTATTTAATGTTGAATAATTCATAAAAATATATTCCCTTTTTTGCCCAATTTTTTTTTTTTTAAGAAAAGAGAAATCCTTAGTTCTTTTTGCCCATTTATAATTTTATTTAAGAAAAATGTTTTTTTAAGGTGACAAAAAATTTTCTAAAAAAAATTATAAAAAAAGAAACCCATTGAAGATACATATAAATAAGTCACATAAAGCACTTAAATAAAAATTCATACAATATTCATATAATCACAAATATAGTATGCTTACTATTTATATACAAAAATTTGTTTGTGATAAAATTTTGAATCAAGACATCCATTCTATATTAGATCAACATAATTCATCAAAATAACTAATTTCATAATTACACGTCATACATCTATTCAAATAATTTGCATATTCATAGATCTATTCTATAGTAAACATGATTTATGACAAATACTCTACAACTTATTAATCAAGACATCCAATTCAATTAAAATAATCAAGAATAATCACATATTCAAACATGATTCATGATAAACATTTTATAGGTCATTAAATCAAATACTTAATTTAAACAATTATGAATTGTGAACACTACATGGTCATTATATTATTGAAATAACAAATCCCATTGACTATACTACAAAATTGCATCAAACAAATGTTTTACATTCCTAAAAGCATGATTTCTCAATTATTTAATAGACAACATGCATCAAACACACAAAAAAAAAATCATAAATAAGAACAAGCAAGGATTACAGGAGCTTACATCACATAATAATGAACTAATGGTTAGTTTATTGAGTTTTTAGGTCGCTTTCGGTAAGGTAGTGCTACATTTAAAGAGGGCACATTCACACCTTAGAGAAAGCTTGGTTTCAGTGCATTTGAGTAAGTTTCACGTCATAATCTATGCTTAACGTAAAGTACGAAACCTTATTTATACTAGTGAAGTTTAGATTTAATCAGGAAAAGTGTAAAAATGGAAGATCATGGGTATGGGGACCTAATATGTTATTACCTTATCCGGCTTCAAAGTTTGAGAAAAGTGTTGGTTTGATTGATGAAAGTAAGCAAGAACACATTAATAATCAACATTTACATCTTGGATTCAGAAGAAATTACCCAAAGAATAAGGTTTTTCAAATTTTATTCAAGTGTGTTAATATATTTTTTCCTTTTTTAAGTTTGAATTAATTCGTGATTTAGGAAAATTAAAATGTATTTTTTGTCCCAATTTAGAGTATACTATGTAGTTAATTTTTCAAGATATAAGTTTGGAACATGGGTTGAAAATAGGGGGTTTGAATAATGAAACTGTCTTTATTTATTCCGGAAACTCCAATTAGTATAGATAGCAAGCAAAATAAAAAAAGGAAGGAGAAGCACGTGAAGTACACGTGGTTAGCTCAAAATTGAGCGCTTGCCAGCTTGTGGATTTGCTAAGATTAATTAGGGCTTTAGCTCTAATCCATCAATTACATAGATCATGTTCTTTACTTGGTCTAATCCAATCCTTTTTTTGTTTAAATAAAATCAAATCAAATAAATAGACAAAATAAAATCAAATAACACCATGCCTTGGTCCAACTCGAATTGTTGAAAACGCACTTAAAAAAGAAGAAAAAAAAATGATTTCCCTAAAATTGCTAGTGATAAAAATAAAATCTATAGAAGCCCATGGTTGCATGACAAGTGGATGGTCTTAATCTTTTCTCCCGTAAACTTCTGTTATTATCAACATAGCATCTATCCAGGAAAAAGAAAAGTCACGTTGGCAAATGGAAAGGAAAAAAAAAAAAAAAGAAGAAAGAAACCGTAAATAGTAGAGAATAGAAAATATAAGAGAAAAGCCACATCTTAATTTGTTTATCTTAATGTTGCCTTAAGGACTTATTATAAATAGTCCCTTTTTTTCTTTATAGCCAAAATCATTAGACATTCCTTACAAATATTGAATATATTTTGGTTCTTGTGAGATATTCCTCTTCGAGTACAACCATTTTACATTCTTATATAATCTTGTTGGGTAACCCGAGATTAGTGACGAGTAGACCTTGACATTAGCTTACGCATCATATCAAGCAAAGTATTGAATCATATTATGTTCATTAGTAAGTTACATCCTCCAAGCAGCTTCACATAAGCTACCATGTGTTTAGCTTCTTTACCTCCATTTTCTTCTTATTACGAAGGACCTACTTAGTTATTTTCTTGATTGCGATAAGCCTTAGTGATTACTGAGCTTCTAGGTACATCATATAATCTTAGTATCAGAGCTGAAGGTTGCGATCGAGAGTTGTGTTGAAATAGTCCTTATTAATGTGTTATTTTGTTATACTTTGTTTTCTATTAGAAGAACAGAGCAAGTTCGCAGTTCACTATTCGATTTGTATTTTATTTGTGTGTGTGGAAATTTCTTGTGAGAAGAGTGTTTTTTAAAGCTTTATAGTGAGAATGTTGAATCCTAGTGTTTGGGGAGAGATTAATGATGTTGAGAGTGATGCTTATGGTTGTGGCCGTGTTATCCAACAAACCCTATGAACTACTGATAAGCAAATACAAGACATTAGTATTATTGTGGCTAATATAGTTGTTTCTATACAAAGGGTCGTAGAGATTAGGCCATAAGAAAGAGTTGTTGTTCAACAGGGTCGTGAAATTAGAGAAAGGCCAAGAAGGCAGATGGATGAACAACGAGCAGTCAAGCCCTAGAGCCAATTCACATGAACTACGCTTCACACCTACGTGACAATAGAGTTACAAGAAGGAGACTTGAGTTAGATGAAGTTAAGGGGTATGAAGAGGAGGAACAGTATGATGGAATTGATGAGCATGAGCTTAAAGCTCCTAGGGGAGCCGAGCATCTCAAAGTATAAATTCTAAGCTTTAATAGGTCTAGTAATCTAGTCCGCCCTCAATCTCTAGTGCCGCATAGTACAAACAGCAGCAGTAAGTCCACGCCGCTGCACTTGCTGACTAAACACAAGCAAGACATAGTAACGATGACAATGCTCCCTACACAAAATGGCCTGAAGTTCATGCAGCAGCGTCATCTCCGATCGGCTACTGCACCACGTAAAGCTACCGCACAAATCTAACACTAGTCATGCACCAGCCACTCGATGCACACGCTTTACAGCCACACACGCTCACGGTCTCTACCCTTCATCATCAATCACTAGCATTATCCGACGCCTAACCACGACAGCAGTACACACTATCCTCAATCGCACTACACACCGACAACGCACAATACCGATCAGCTAGCACCAACGTCCAACAGCAGCAATGTACATCGAGCTCCTTAACCGAACAATAACTAAGGTTCAGTTTTCTTCAACTTTTATTTAAATATTTATATAGTTTTATTATTATTCTAATCATATTATATTATTATATCTGTGATCATATAATGTAGTATATAAGATATGTATATATTATGAAATTTTTTCTTTTTTTTTTTTTTTGTTTATAAGTTTTTATATGATATGATTTTGTTTAGGTAGATAAGTGTTTAATAAGTAGAGATATAGATAGATATATCAATATATATATTAACTTAGGTATTCCTTTTTAGCACTAGTTTTCTTATAGATTAAGTATTTATTTAAGTAAATGTCTGTTTAAGGGTAATAATATATATATACATATGTTAGTTTGGAAATTCTTTAGGATTAGTTTTTTTTTAGGAGTTCTTATTTAGAAAATCAATTTTTTTTAGAAGTAAAAATTAATAAAAAAAAATCAATAGGATTTTTAGGACATTTTAAAAAGTCTTTTGATCACTCATAATTTAAGACCCCCTTATATTTTATTTGAATGAATTGAATTGATAACAATGTCAATCTTGTCAATTTTCAAAATTAAAATCAATCAACACACTAAGATTTTCGAAAAGAACTACGGTTGTCTGATCTTGACTAGCATATACGTAGGTACTTTCGAAGCGACAATAAAATATATAGAAACTTAGGTTCATTTTTCTTCCGGTTTTTATTTTTTCTTAAAAATATTTTTAGAAATAAAATAATTTAGAAAAATAATTCTAATTTCAGTAAATAAATAGTGGTACCTGTTAAGGTATAATAAATTAGCCCTCGAATTCAGAACTCTTTTGTTTTTTTTTTTTCATTCAAATTGAAATAAAAAACCGATAGCTAAATCGTAGTCAATCCACCTAATTAATTACAGTTTCTTTTCTTTTTCCCGATATTAGTCAGGTGGCGACTAAAAAATTTTTTTCTAAATAAAAAATCAAGTTTAGTATTAATCAAAAAGTGTGAAATCAAATTAAATAAAAGAAAACTGAAAATTCGGGCTCCACAAATACAATAGCCAAATTTGCTATTTTTTTAGTAGAAAGACTAAATACTTTGTTCATCTTCTTTTTTACACGACATTCACTAGCATTACATCACACAAATTAACCTTACTAAAAATTACAGAGAAGTAGCATTGAATGTTCCATAATTTATATGAAAATTTTAACATTTTCTTCTTCAGACCAGGATAACTTTTTAAATTTCATTACTCTTAACAAATTTCAAAACTTTATTCGTACATATCAACTTCTCTAAAAATTTCACCCGTAAAATTAAACTACCCCATTGAACCTTAAACATCCATGAAACTTCCTTCCTGCATTTGTTTCTATCCTCCTGTTCTAGCTTTTGAACCACATTTGCATAACACAGCATTACCATTACGATTATGGAAAGACTGTGACGACACTACAGAATTTATAGAGGACATTCTTTTCGATTTAATCTTCTCAAGAACAATCTTTTTGTGTCAGTGCTTTAGTGTTCACGAAAGATAGGAAGGGACTTTGTATTTATGCCTGATTGTATGCATTAAAGGTTAGGGCTACACATCAGGGGAAAGGGGTTGGGCTTCCAAGTTGAGGGAAAGGAGTTAGCGTTGAAATTGAGGAAAGGGGTTAGGATTCAATCTAATTTCTCTCTCCTTTGATTATTTTATTTTATGTTTTGTACCATTTACCTTTTTTTTTTTTTCATTCCATTTGTTGATGTGGCTTATTTATTTATTTATTTTTTCTTTCCTTCTAGATTGAAGCTAAGTTGGCAGAAACAGGAGTTCACTAACAGGAAAAATTTAAATCATCCACGTGTCATGTAATTATTGGCTCATCATATATAACGAACTAACGGAGTTAACTTTAGATAATCGAGGTGTATACGCTGACATATAAATTTTCAATTAGGTATACAATGGAACAACTTCAAAGTTCAGGTGTATAATTAAAAAAAGAAAAAGGTAATTTTGAGGTATAATTAGTGATATTCCCCCAAAAAGATTTAATATTACAACATACCTATGAGTTGATAAGCGACATATAAGTATTGATAAAATTTTAACACATAAAAATATAATTGATTAGAAACCAGATTTTTTATATGATGAGAGATAGCCCAAGGAATAGTGAAATATATTGCCATTCTCCCATTAGAGTTATAAGCCCTCGCGATTAAGAAAAAATTTAATGATACTAACATACTACATGAATAGATAAAAAATATGTGAGTATCTATAAAGATATGTGAAAATATAATTAGTACTTTTTTAAAAGATCAAAATTTTATTGGTATGTTCTCTCTGAAAACTTAGAAGATGCTAAAAGCTTTATGAATTTTTTTTTTTTCCAATCTTTTCCTTATGTTTGTCAAATTGGAAATATTCTTTAAATTCCAAGCCAATCAAATTTTCCTAAATTTAGCTGAGTGCCTTTTTCAATCCCATCGATTATTTTCTCCGTAATACGGAAAAGAGCAGTTTTATTAGCTTAACACAATAACCTAGCCAAAGAATTCGAGCCATGGAACTCCATCTATTAAACTTGGTTCAAAGCAAAATACCTACGCAAAGTTCTCTGCAAAATACAACTTCTAAAAGTAAGCTCCTTAAACATCTTTCAATATTTCATTTATAAAAGTGTAATATATGATCCATGAAAATTGTTAAAAAATTACTAAAATGCTCTTTAGGGAACACATTGATAAAGTAGATAATTCCTTAATAAAAAGATTTTCTTAAAATGTCGTAATATCTGAAAAGGGTATGAACCCTCTTGAGAAATATTTTCTTCTTCTCCTTCCTTAGCCTTCTGGAGTCCTAATGAACTCAAATCACCAAACCCTCGTATAAGTACCACAAAAGAAAGATTAGGGTTAGTAATCTGTTCAATATCAAGAGAGAAAAAACACAAAGAGTAATACACATACCAATGGAACTATGGGGAATTAGGGTTTTGTACAACACAAGGTTAGCAAAAGCCTAAGAGAAAGATCGAGAGAGAGTAACAGAGAGTTCGAGAGTGTAGACACCTAATTTTTGTCCTTTTGTAGTCTTAATTTTTATTTTTTCAAAAAGGGTCCTAATTCAACAATAAAAATAACAAAAAAATTAATAAAAGATAAAAATAATAAAAAATTTAACAAATGATAAAAATACCAAAAAAATAAGAAAAGCAAAAAAAAAAAAATTATAGGAAATAACTTATATTAGGAACAAATAGTTTTAATTTTAGTTTTTAGCTTAGTACAAATAATTATTTTAGGGAATCGGGTGTTTTAAGTACAATTTAGTTATATAAAAATCAAGGTATAGGCTAACGGCTTAACGGTTAAGTATTGAAGTATCGGATTGGATTTAATTTGAGGTCTTAGGTTCGAGTTTCACTAGGCATTTATGCTTTTTGTTTTTCTATATTTTACAAGAGCGAGAGAAATAAACGGGATTCATATCTAATTAAAATCATTTGAATATAGTTTGATTTTATTAAATCAGATTTGAATTAATTCGAATCTAGTTTAAATATTTAATTAATTCGGATTCATATGATTTGATATGATTTTGTTTGGCTTATATAAATACATACAAACAATCGAAAAAAAAAAAATTACAATCCACTTTCACAACTCCCCTATTCAATTTGCTTTGTCATTCCCACTCCAAACACCAGTCGAGGTCTACAGTCGCTAATTAGCCCACTTACGCACATCAATCCACTTTCCCTTACGAATACACACAGCCTCCCACAAATAGCCATTGCACTATCGGACTCACTACCGCATATGTGCATGTCTCCTGTCCAGCCGAACACACTCCAGACCACAATCTCTCGTTGACAATCCATTGCAAAACCCCTTATCATGACATTAGCAGATCTTCTGATCAAGTCCTATGTAAGCTCACTCTATCGCCAAACTCTAGATGCACGAAAGTCAACAGTAGAGCTGATCGCTCCACCATAGAATCCCCTATCTAATAGCACATGGCTACACTTCACACAGCAATATAAGCCTAATACACACCCTCGATCGTCCTCGTCTTGTACACGCATAGTAGCACGTCGCTCCAGTCCATCCCATGGACATTACAACGCCATCACTCACAAAGCAAACACTGTTTACTTAAGGTAGCCCTAGCATCAACAATTAAGCCACACTCGCACATCATCCTTGATACTGACTAGCCGTAATCTCTCTCTGTCAACCCACGCTCCATCATCGCCAGCAACAGTAGCACTTCACAGTAGCTCCATCGTTAACTGTGCAATAGTGGGTAGTTCCATGGTCAACTGTGCTTGACTTCTTGCCTGCGCGCTTGGATTTCA
Organism: Lumnitzera littorea; assembly: GCA_024138015.1. NCBI lineage: Eukaryota > Viridiplantae > Streptophyta > Magnoliopsida > Myrtales > Combretaceae > Lumnitzera > Lumnitzera littorea. The sequence goes on from JAMXBB010000002.1 coordinate 119,073,560, forward strand.
GGAGCACATATACATACTGAAATCAACTTCTCGCCGATACAAGCTCCACGCTACTCCATCGAGAACACAACGTACAAAACTCCAATACGTCCAACAGTAGAACACTCCAGCGTCAAGCCTGATCCGTCCTCACCGCTGCTGTCCACAATCTAGCTCGTCACCACCAATAGCAATCAAACACATAATACGCACCAACTCTACGCTGACACAATTCCCGACAACAGTCCACTGAATTCTTGCACACTGCATCTAAATACGAAACAAACATGGCCAAGACACTTCACTAAAACTCCACCGTCGATCCCGTAGTTGGCTAGCGCTCACCGCACACCATTTGTGACCCCCTATCACGTGCACTCTCTTATATGAACTCAGTAGCAGCCCCTTCCAATTCAACACTACGCTAGCAATGCCTAGTTCAACAACGACTCTCCTTCTCTTACCTGTCCCTAATCGCGCGCAAGTCACGCCTACTACCCATCCTCAACTCGACGACAACTCCTAATCACCACTCACACGAATGCATTGCTACAACACTGACCAGTCCATGCTCGACCACTCTCCACGTATGGCAGCAGCAAGTCACCAAAGTTCCGCGCATCCACTAAGAACACGATCCCCTGTACTATAAACAACAATCCACTAGCCGTATAAACAACAATCCACTAGCCGCACTCCAACGCCACTGCTGCCACACTGTTCGGAGGATAAGTCTACAATTGTAGTTCAACCACCGTCCACACTATCAAGCAATCAGCCGCGATAGCTGCTCCGTCCATACCAAGCCCTAATCGCGACAGCAGCTGCATAGATCACCGCAACAAGAAGTCGATGCCCGCAAGCAACTCCACTACTATACAATGAACAACAAGTAAGGCCCGATTCTCTCTTCTACTTTTTTTCCTTTTTCGTTATATTTATTTATTTTATTTATTTGTTTATTTGGTTATTATTATTTTGATTAGTTAGCCAGATAAGTTTATAACATATCACATATATCAGTTTAGTTGTTTTTAGTATTAAGTTTTTTTAGGATTTACTACAAAAACTATTCTTTTTTTAAATAAAAATATTAATAAAAGACCCTTTTTAAATATGGGATTGTTAGAGCATTTTTTTTATAAGAAAAACACTCAAGAGTTAGGACACTCTTAGAGTTTTTGAATAAATTAAATCAATTATAAACGTAAATCCAGTCGATTTTTCTAAAATTAAAATCAACCAATATACTAAAATTTTTGGAAAGAACTACAATCGTCTAATCCCGATTAGCGAGTATATAGGCACTTTCGGGGCCGACGATAAAATATGTAGAAACTTAAGTTTTTTTTCTTTTGATTTTTATTTATTTATTTATTTTTAAATATTATAATTAGAAGAATAATCCTAATTTCAGTAAATAGATAGTGTTACCCATTAAGGTTTAATAAGTTAGCCCTCGAATTTGGAACCCTCTAGTTCTTCATTCAAATTGAAATCAAATACCAATAGTCAAATCGTAATCAATCCACCTAATTGGTTATGGTTTCTTTTCTTTTCTCGACTTCGGTCGAGTGGCGACTCCAAAAATTATTTTCAATAAAAAATCAGAATTTCTCAATTTCTTTAATCAAGGATTAATATTAAATGGGTTAAGGATTAATATTAATCGGAAATGGGAAATTAATCTTAAATAAAAGAAACCGAAAAATCAAGCTCGATAGAGAGAAGATAGAGAAAGTGATAGTACATTTTGACCAAAGATATTATCTCCTTTAAGAGTTATTACTTATGTGTTATCTACACTAGTAGACCAGGCTTAACATTGGTACTCTCGTTATGACAAGCTCCACAACAACTCATATCATTAATGAGAAAAATTAAAGCTTTAAACAACATTAAGCAAGTAACAATGCAACAAGAGATGCAAGATCAACTTTGTTTACTTTCACAGTAGCTAAAACAGTTGCAGACTTTCATCATGCAAAAGTAAGAAGGGAATCAAAGTCTTCGAATGGAATCTTCATTTGTTAATTCAACTTCATCATCTTCTTAGGATCTTTCTACTAACAATTTACTCAAAGGAATTAAGTTAGTGGTACCAAAGTTTAATGGTGATGATCTAATTGCTTGGATCTTCAAAGCCAATCAATTTTTTAACTTTCATTAAATCCTTTATGAACATAGGCTTACTATTGCCTCTTTTGCAATAGAAAATATAGCATTACATTGGTATCAATGGATGCACCATAATCATCACCTTAGTTCATGGTAGACATTCATTGAAGTATAGGAAGGACAATTTGGTTCATCAAAATTTGAGGATGCTGAAGGACTATTATCTAAACTTTCTTAACCAACTTCAATTAAGGAATAATAGTCTCAATTTGAAGCTCTCTTAAATAGGGAAACTAGTTTATTTGATAATTTTATCACTAGTCTCATTTATGGTTTAAAGATGCACGTTTGCAAGGAAGTTTTATTAGCTAAGCCTAAACCATTTATTCAAGCAGTTTCAATAGCTAAAATGCTTTAAGCTAAACTTTCTAACCATTTTCCTTTACGAAACCATCTCTTTCCACCTTTAAGTCTTTTACTTTGCAATTTTTTAGACCTTCATTTACTTCAACCTCACCTACATTATCTTCATCTACACTTCAATATTCTACTCTATGTCCATTGTTACTTACTCCTAAACCCACTCTACCCATTAAAAGAATGACACATGATGAACTGTAACCATACTGTGATAAAGGCTTATGCTATAACTGTGATGAGAAGTACCATAGGAGACATAAGTGCAAAGTTAAATTCCTATTAGTCGTCCAAGAAGACGATGATGATTCAAAAGTTTTGCAGGATGGTTCAGTTGAAGTTGAGGATCAGGAGATTATTGATGGATAGGAATCTCTTTCCATCAGTTACCACGCTCTTTCTAGTGACATGGTACCTAAGACTTTGAAATTTCAAGGTATTATTAATAAACAAGTTCATATATTGATTGACTCTGGAAGCATTCACAATTTTGTGCAATGAAGGTTAGTGAAGGATCTAGGTTTGACTATTGAGTCCTCTCCTAAATTTCAAGTGATGATTGGCAATGGCCAGAAGTTGGTTTATGAGGGGCGTTATGTGGATGTTCTAATACTTATTCAAGAAGTAGAATTTGTTGAAATTTTTTATGTTTTACCTATTCAAGGGGAAGATTTGGTTTTAGGCGTTCAGTGGCTTTAGCAATTGGGTCCTATCACCATTAACTATTCCAAGTTGTCATTATAATTTTAGAACATGGTTATCTTATAACGTTGAATGGCAATCATGTCCTTGAGAATTCTCCAATCTCTCTAAGTCAATTTAAGCGTTTGGTTAGAACGGATGCTATTGCATCTTGTTTTTAGTTGAAAGCTCAGATGGTGAATTCTAATTTAGATCAATCTACTTGTAATATGGTTCTATAATATGTATTAGGAAAATTTGTTCATATTTTTGAGGCACCTTCATCATCACCTTCTTTATATGATACCCTCATTTTCACATCAGATTCATCTCAAGGACAACAAATCTATCAACATTACACCTTACCAATAACCTCATTTTCACAAGAACAAGATTGAGCAACCAGTGGCAGATATGTTGAAGCATGGGGTTATTCAATATAGTACCAGTTCATACTCTTCTCCAGTGCTCTTAGTTAAGAAGAAGGATTGGTACATGGTGCTTTTGCATGAATTATTGAGCTTTGAATCGTGATACTATTAAAGATGAGTTCCATATCCCTATTATTGATGGATTAGTTGATGAGTTGCATGGTGTCTTTATTTTTTAGAAATTAAATTTAAGGGAAATGTATCATCAAATTCGAATGTACCCTAGTGATGTTGAGAAGACTGCTTTTTATACTCATGAGGGGCACTACGAATTTTTAGTCATGCCTTATAGATTAGGTAATGTCCCTGCTACTTTTGAAGCTATTGTGAATAGGATTTTTCAACACTATTTGAGAAAGTTTGTGATTGTGTTCTTCAATAATATATTGGTTTATAATAACTTACTAAATCAACATGTTGAGCATCTACTATAGTGCTACAAACACTATTTGATAGTAACATGTTCTTGAAGAAAAGCAAGTGTGCTTTTAGTCAAATTACCATAGATTACTTGAGGCATGTCATTTCTATGAATGGGATGCAACTGGATCTTTCCAAGGTGAAAGCTATTAGTGAGTGGCAATTACTAGAGAATTTGAAACAATTGTGAGCCTTCTTCGAACTTGCTGGTTATTATAGAAGATTTATTAGAGGGTATGCTTCCATTGCTTCTCTATTTATGATTATGTTGTAGCAAGATAATTTTAAGTACACTGAGTTAGCTAAGGAAGATTTTGAGATGTTGAAGCAAGCTTTAATATCTGCTCCAATTCTTGCTTTACCTAATTTCTCTAAGGAGTTTGTAGTGGAGGCGAATGCATCATCTATTGGAATAAGAGCTATTTTATTACAAGAAGGCTACCCTATTGCATATTTTAGTAAAAAAAAAAAAAATGCATTCTCATTTAAAAAAAGCTTCAGCTTACATTCGAGAGTTGCATTCTATAGTGGAGGCCATGTAGAAGTAGAGACAATATTTGCTAAGTTCGCACTTCATTGTTAAAACAAACTATAGAAGCTTGAAGGAACTCCTAAATTGAGTTATTCAAACTTCGGAGCAACATAAATATTTTGCTAAATTGCTTAGCTATGATTATACTATAGTTTATAAGTCAAGCTAGGACAACAAAGTAGTGAATATTCTATCAAGGCAGCATGATATGGCCTATATGGCTTATTCTATTCCTCACTTTCATTTGTTGGTAGAGTTACAAGAAGAGTATCATCATTTACCAACTTTCAAGCAAGTAATTGATGATTTGCAAAGCGGGAAAACACTGAAGTGGGAGCTACATTGGAGAAATGGTATTCTATTTTTGAAAGATAAGGTCTTTTTGGTGCCTACTTCAAAGCTTATACCAGAGCTTCTTTATGAGTGTCATTCTGTTCCTACAACTGGTCACTTCGAAGTACTCAAGATGTATAAACGTCTTGTTTCTGAGTTTTATTAGGAGGGAATGAAATCTAATATTGAGGCTTATGTTCAAACATGTATTGTTTGTCAAAAAATTAAATACAATATAAGGAGTCCACAAGGTTTATTATCCCTTTACTAGTGTTTAATCAAATATAGGAAGATGATTCAATGGATTTTGTGACTTCACTACTTAAGTCACAAGGTTACTTAGTTATTCTATCGACCATGGACAAACTTTCAAAGTATTACCATCTTAGTGCTTTGGAGACTCACTTTATTACTTCAAAAGTAGCCTCACTATTCCTTCACATGGTCGTTAAGTTACATAGGTTCCTTAAATCAGTGGTTTCTAATCATGACCTTACTTTTATTAGCCAATTTTAGAAGGAATTGTCTCAGTTGAGTAGCCTCAATTTATCTTTTAGTATTACTTACCATCCTCACTTTGATGGGTAGATTGAGGTGATCAATAGGATGATTAAATAGTACTTAGGAGGATATGTGATATAATGTCCTTAAGAATGGGTATGTTTTTTACTATGAGTTGAATTTGCTTATAATTCTTCTTATCATCAAAGTGACTCTATTATACTTTTTGAGGTGGTATGTGGAAGGAATGCCCTTAGCATTCTTACATATGTCACAACTCGAAAGAGGGGTCAAGTCGTAATAGTACCGCCATAATACGTAAAGATCCGAGATTGAGCATTATTCTTGATCAAGGGCCTTCAGTGTACTATATGAGGCATTTCACAACTACAACCTTTTCTTAGTAACTAGTATCAAGCAATAGCAAAGCATGTAAATTAAAATTATGGTATTCAACTAATCCTAACACAACATGGATAGGAAAGGATGTAAAGTCACCCCAAAATCAATCATACAGTACCGAGATAAATCATCATAAGTAGTCTAGACTACTTAACAAGCTAAAGATACTTAATAATTGAAAATCATAAAGAGTCCATATATAAATAAATGGTTCACTCGAGCTCTAAATGTTTTCACATCCCACAACCCAAGTTGGTATAACTAACCTTGGCATATAGGGGGGGGGGGGGGGTTAAGCTCAACCACTTAGTAAGTAACCTTCCTATTTTACTAACAAGAAATATCAAATAAGTGATTAATCAAGTGTATGAACGCATGGTCAAGCATATGCAATACAACAATATATATGATTCGTCGATAACTGTATACAGTACAGTTTTAATGCCTACAGTTGTTTGGGTTAGGAAGTATTTTGGTACATCAAGATCCATGTATCCACGTCCAATTCATAGTCTCTTGTCAGCAATATCACCCTCAATAGTAGACATGGCATGGCCTCAAGCAGAAGGTAGCACTCTTCGAAGCCAAGTAGTTCCCCAAGGTTGAGGTAGGAATATATTATACAAAATACATCATACAATAACAAATTCAATATACATGATACAATATAGATCCAATTAGGCATCAACCCTCATTCTATTACATTATGTTAATGCCCTTAACACAATGTTATAAGATGCAATGCATACTCAGTTCAATTAGGGGTTGAATATTTATTAGTTCTAATCCATAGCGACCAACCAATATATTCAAACACTCCAAGATCTTAAGTTTTAATGAAGCAAGCATATAAGTTTATATTAACTTAAGGTATTTTCTAAACAAGTTCAATCATAACAAGCACATGCAGTATCCATATGCCCTAATCATGCAATAAATTCAATTCTTTGACATAATTAACTAATTCGCTAACTACAAGCACAAACAAGCAAAGTAAGGGGCGGTATACTCATTTAGCCATAATCCTTAGCAATCCCAATAATCCTCTACCGTGTCCAAGTCAAACTCCTTGTCCCCTAAAGAAGATAATTAAGGTCTATGAGTATTCTATTTACATCTATTAACTAGGCTTACCACTCACTATCCTAGTTAGTTGTTTTCATAATTCTGACATATCTTCCTTGTTTTAACTCTGTTTTCAATGATCATATAGTCATTTTCATCATTTTCGAATGTTCTTTCATTTGGTGAATTTTTTTTTTTTAAGTTTCTAAGTTAGTAAGTTTTCATTTTGGACCCTATAATGTCGTGGACCCAAAGGGTAAGTTAGGTCACTTTAAGGTTTGTGCCTAGTTTTGAGCCTTGGGCTTGGTTTTTTAATTTGAGCTTTATATTTAATAATTTTAGGCCTTCTTTTAACTATTTTAAATGGGCCTTTTAATACCTAACACCTAAAAATTTTAAATTGGGCCTTGGTGATACTTTTATGGATCTAAATGGGCCTTTTTACTAAGTTTAAGGCTCTAAATCACTAAGAGACATATGGTGAGTATCTTGGATGGGCCTTTGGGATTAGTAGACCTTTTAATTAAATCATTATAAGCCTTCTAACCTAAGGTTCAAATCTGGTTGCTTAGCTACATGGACACTAAAGTTGGTTCTTTTGGGCTTTATGTGTCTAAATCGGGGCCTTGGGCTTAAGTTTACTTATCTTTTTATGCTTAAGCCCAATATTAGACTTAAGTTTAGCCAACTTTTAATATATTTATTAACACTATTCTTAAGCCTATAATCACTAACTAATCTAGTTTAGGGTCTTAACCATACTTTAGCCTAATTAACTTTATTAATTAAGTCCTAAACCATACTTAACACTAAATAAACATGTCATTAAGCTAATAAAAAATAATTTCTAGATCTGGTGGGTTAATGAAAGTGGAGGCTAGTGCTCTTAAGGTCAAATCTTCCATTTTCCTGCAACACTTGATTTTTATAGTATTTTTTCTTAAGTAAACTATGTTTCTATCAATTTAAAATCATAATCACTTCATAAAAGTGTGTGGAAATGTTGTAAGAGAACATATAAGGGGTAGAATGCATGGGAAATGGGGATTTTATCAACCTACTTGATGATTTACTACTCAAACTAACACTACTCTACACTATTTAATCTATTTGTGTTATATGTTCTACCAAAAATGGTTTTTCTTTTACTAACCTTTGTTTGCCTTTCTTGAAACACCTTAAAACTTCTAAGGTTTTGCTGTAAAGTAAGTTTCAATGAAGAAAAACATTAATTTCTAATGAAATGCCGACCAATGACCCCATTACTCGCGCATAACTCCGAGAACTCCAATTCTTTACATAGTGAATTCTCTCTCGACAACCTACTGACAACAAGAAATTTTACATCGAAGTAATGTGGCTGAACTCCTTGAGGTCCCCTAATTATCATACATTGATCTGTACACTCAGTAGTGATGATGCCAACCATTCTCTTGCCGAGGACCCTGTGCCAAGTAATCCCACCAATACTGCCAAGAAGTTCCTATCAAGTGACGAAAGACTCACTTAAATGGCCAAATGGTTTTCTTTCAGCATGCCGCCATCTCTCTCTCTTCTTAGCCCTTTAAAGCCACAACATTTTGACCCCTCTCTCTTACTGTACTCAAAGAATATTCGTATCGGACCAATGTTACACTGTTACCTGTCCACCTCGTCTGACATTGTACTACTTTTCCATTTTGGTCTTTTTTTTCCTTTTTACCCTTTTTGGTATGTACTAGGAATTCCCTTTTTATATATACTTTCTTGTTTTTACATTATTTGTAATATTGCCCTACAAACTTACTATAAATAGTCCTTTTCTCTTGTAAGCTATAGATAACCAACATTTTACACTGAATGTTCTATTCTTGTGAGACAACCCTTTATGAATCCATATTTCCTACACTCTTATCTAATCTTGCCAAGTAGTTTAGGATTAGTGGCGAGTGGACCTTAACATCAACTTGTACATCATATTAAGTGTGGTATCAAGTCATGTTATGTTCGTTAGTGAGTTACATCCTTTGAGCAGCTTCACGTCAGCTACTCTTGTTCGGTTGTGGACTCTTTCCCTCTAATTTTCTTCGATATCTCGAAAGACCCATTCAATTCAATTTCATCTTGGTAAGTCCTAGTAATAGCTGAGGTCCTAGTAATAGCTGAGCTCCTAGTCACACCATATATTCCTAGTATTAAAGTAGGAAAACCTATTCTACATGAAAATTAAGGAAAACTTAGCCTAAGTACTTACCGGAGTAAGGAGTGGAAGGTCTTCTTAAGATGAGTGTATCGTAAGCTTTTGCGTTTGTATGAGGGTGTATGTGTGTCGAAGGGTTAGGATGGAGTGTATGTGAGGCATAAGACATGGTAGTGAGTGATTTGGAGTGGTGGTGGTAGTGGTATAAGGTCTAGCAATGTAGTTTGTATGTGTGGTTGAGACAATGGATTGGAGAAGGATTTAGGGTTGATGTTTGAGAGGATTTGAGAAAACAAAATGAGGGAGGAGATAAGAGTGGCCGGTCGCGAGGAATGGGGGAGAGAAGGGGGAAAAACTTTGGTTGTTGAAAGAAATCAAGGAGAAGGCTTAAAATGGGGACTATGTACTGTTATGCTTTTTGCCAAAATGGGTAAAATCTTGTCCCCTTAGGGTATAAGAGGGTTTATCTTTTAGTCCTTAATCATGTTTAACTTATAGCTAATTAAGATGTACTAGGTTTGGTTAAGGATTAAGGTTTGATTAAGGTAATTGATGGTAATCAAGCATCATTAGGCTAATTAAGTACAGTTAAGATACATTTAGGGTTTTGTTGAACTTTAATACTATACTTTAGCTAATCTAAATGCCCTACATGTGTACTTAGGGTTTGGTGTTTGTTTATAGTAATTTTGATCTATGTATGAGCTTAAAAGTTAGGATCTCAATCGTTTAGTGCTATCAATCCCTTGTGTTGATCGATTCAACCTTACTATTAGTGTTTATTTGTGGTATGACGATATTTGATCACTTAATTAGGGTTAGATGATCATTTTAGGGTTTTACTATCATTCTAAGGTTTTTCAAGTATTAAGGCTCTTGTTCGTTCAATTAGGTTTTTCGAGTTTACTACAATTAGGGTTTTTAGTTGAACACTTAGGTTTAATTCCTTTACTTAGGTTTTATTACTACATTTGGGTGGTTCTAGGGACTATCTAAAGACTCCTTCATCTTATTCCACTTTTGGGTTATCAAAATTTCGTAGGTTTTACAACATATATTAAAGGTACTACTAAAGTGGAAGCAATAGAGTAGGAACTAATGGCTAGTGATGAAGTGCTATGATTATTAAAGGAGAATTTGTTAAAAGCTCAGAAGTGTATGAAGACTTAAGTTGACAAGCATAGATTTGATGTTTCTTTTGCAATAGATGACATTATTTATGTGAAGCTTCAAACTTATAAACAACTCTCTATTTCTCAAGGGTTTCACAAGCTTTCACAAAAATACTATGGCCCTTTCCAAATCATTAAGAAAGTAAGCCTTAGTGCTTATGAATTAGCACTACCAAATATAGCCAAGATGCAGTGTTTTTCATATTTCCCTATTGAAAGCAACTAAGGGTTCTATTATTCCCTCTTTGGCTCTTCCTCCATCTATGTCACAACTTTTAATAATGGGAACTAGAAACATATAGAGACAAGGTCAATAGGTGCCTCAACTTTTGGTTCAATAAAAGGTTTTATTGCTAGAGGACACTTCTTGGGAAGACTTTGGCATATTTCGGTAGACTTATCCAACTTGTGACCTTGGGGACAAGGTCACTTTTCAAAGGATAAGGGAAATAGTTACAGCTAAAGGAAGAGTAGTGCAACAATTGCAGTGGCTAAATGAATATAGCACATAAGTGTACACTTTAGTTTACTTAAGAAATCATAACAAACCTAACAGATCTAATCATATTTGGTACTATAACTATTACTAAAACAAATTAAGAAACAAAAAATAACATAGAAATAACATATCTGTAATAAGTATAAAATGATAGTAAAAGAGATGAAAAAGGTATGAACCCTCTTAAGCAATCTGCTCTTCTTCTTCTTCTTCCTCAGCCTTCTGGAGTCTTGGTGAATGTGAATCACCAAACCCTCACAAACACCACAAAAGAAAGATGAGGATTAGTAATATGTTCAATATCAAAAGGGAAAAACATAGAGAGTAATACATACATGAGTAGATTTATAAGGAATTAGGGTTTTGCACAACACAAGGTTGGTAAAACCCCAAGAGAGAGATCGAGAGAGAGTAATAAAGAATTCAAGAGAAAGTAATAGTACATTTTGACCAAAGATATTATCTCCTTTAGGAGTTATCACGTATGTGTTATCTATAACAGTGGGTCGAGCTTGACATAGACAATTAGGTAAAGTTGAGGTTGAGATGATTAGTACTTAGATTTCATGTTTTGAACGTATATGATATATCTGAAAGTGGGTAATGTTATAACAGAGTTGATATAATATAGGAATATGTTAATGAAATCAAAATGGATAAATAAATCAACTTATGTAAAATAGGAAGCCAGATTATATAAGGACTTATTAAAATAATACTTACAACAATCTTGTCTTAAGCATTATAAATAACACTTGAGACCTCCTTTACAACTTGTTTCAATAAGAAACCACTTATGATGAAGGCAGAAACTACTCTGAGGCTATGTAGTGCTAAATGAGTCCTAAAGCCTCTAGTCATAATTAAAGTAGATTAATAAACTTAATGAAACCTAAATAACTAATATCTAAAACCTTAAGAATTCTATATATCAACAAAATTGGATTAAAAGAATGCATAATGTGTGGCAAAAATTAAATATAAGGATATAATAAAATTTGAAATATGAAATAGTTATTGAATTAAATTATACATGCCATCAATGATTTAAGGAAAAAAAAATAATTCATAAATGATTTTAAAAATATATAAAGTAAAAAAGAAATAAACAAATGTAGTTATATAATATAAATGCATTTGTTAAAACACACAAAAAGAATGTTACTCATGTTTGATTAGCTTTGTTAAAGAAGCCTCTATGTACCTAAACAAACAACAAATAAGATATTGAAGAAGGAATTTGGAAAATAGCAACATAAAACCTTTCAAAATAAACCAATATTGCCTAGTAGAGATGCACATGTCATAAATTAATCCATCTAAGTGGTGTACATAAAGTTTTCTCATTGCAAATGCCCTCATAGCTAAGGTTGGGCATATTTCAATTTGATATGTGTCATCTCCCTTTACCAAAGCAAGTTTAATGTGATGATTTGGTCTTCATTTTAGATCTAATCTAGGTTAGGTTAGGTTTGGTTCATAATTTTCTCATACCTTAAAAAAATTTAATACACAACAAGGTCGTCAAACTTGTGATTCCATTATAATCATTAAAGGGATTATAAAATTAGAACATGAAGTCAAAATATAGAAACGTAAATTTCTATAACCTATATAAAATAGTTTTAAAAAACAGTATAAATGTTTATAATAGTTATCAAAAACTTCAAATATATGATGAAGATGAAAAAATGAAGAAATCATTTTTTTTTTTTTTTTGTAAAAAGGAAGAAGGACAAATAAAATCGAAACTAAACTTTTTTCCATCATTCTTTTAAAAAAAAAATGTAGTGAATTAAAATTAACCTAAACTTTCAACTCATTTTAAGTCATTAATGATATAAGTTAAAATATATAGATTTTCTTATAAACTTTTTCATTAGAACTGCAACCAGAATGAAAGTTATGAGTATAAAATAATTACTAAGATAGATTGTAGAAGCTAGTTTTTTAGCCTATCCAAACCAAATATGCAGAAATAGTAAATTAAGTTAAAAACATAAGTTTCTATGAAGTTTGATATACAAATTGGTTAAAAGCATAAATTTTTATAGAAAAACGATTGTACATTCAATTTAATTGAAAAGAACCTTTTAAAATCATAAATTCATAAAATTATATTGGTGGAATTACAAATTTAATAACATGATATACAGTTGAAACTGATATCACTATTTAAGGGGTTAAAAGTCCATGGATGCAATCGTTTGAATTTCCTCTCTGTAGGCACATGCATGGAATGGCATTTCAATATAGAGTCACTTCTTGTCACATGCCTAGATGTGTGCAAATGGATTTTAGCATGAGGGTCAGCCCATTTAACTTGCTTTTAAAACGGATTTGAGCTTAGGTTTTTTAACCTATTTAAAAGCAGACCAAATGAGTTCGACCCGGTTAACCCACAGATCAAGTAAGCCGATTTAGATTAGCCCATTTATACATTTGGTTTACAAGCTGACCCATTTAATCCACTTTTTAAATGGGTTAGGATTGAAATCTTTTAGTCCGTTTAAAAAATGAGCTAAATGAGCTTAATTCAATTAACCCGTGGGCCAAAATAAGCAAGGTCAAGTTGGCCTGTTTAAGGTATTTGCACACCTCTACATGTCCTGTTGTTCCTACTACATTTAATGCAAAAGAAAAGGAAGGTAAAAATAAAAATTACATTTCCCAGGGCCACATGGTCACATTAGTGACTAATGGCAGTTAAGTATAGATCAAAACTTGTGCATGTTCTGTTTGTTTATGCCGAACCTCAATTCCCAATGGATTGATGTATTTCTTTTAATACTTTTAGCATGTGCGCAATCTGCTATTTTTCAACTTCTATGGTCTCTACCTTGCTGAAATGTACGGAAGAACTTGATTTTCTTTGTTTCATGCATTGGTGACATTTCTCTTGCCTTCAAGTGTTTTCCTAAAAGAAAAATCTTCGCTCCTGCTGCATTTCTTTTTTATTCGCAAATACAAGCGATAGGATGTAGTTTGTAATCTATCCTCCACGTGCAATGAGAAGAAATATCGGCTCGGCTTTTTTCATTGGCACTATTTTTTTATTCCCCCCTAAAATAAAACCATTTGGCTCGGTTGGAGAGAGCGAACTGAACCACAAACTACCACCTATAGCTGAATCAAACTGTTAATGGAACCGTTTTGAGAAAAGATCAATTATAGCTAATAATTGCAGGAAGCAAGGAGGGGGAATAAAAAGAAAGAAAGGAAAAAAAAAAAAAGAGAGAGAGAGAAAGAAAAAAGACCGTACTATTGTGTTGTGATTGGAAAAGGATGGAAGGGCGGCAAAGGCGGCAGCGAAGCGGGTGATGTCTGGGACGATGAAATTAAGAAGACGGAAGGGACAAATGAAGCATTTAAGATCAAAGGAGCAGATGGTGGAAAAAAAAAAAATGATTCTCATTCAAGTTAGAAGTAATAGTATGAAATAATTGTTCCACTAATTTGCATAAGACAAAACAACGATACCGAAAGCATAGATATTTTCATGCAGTAGAATGTCGCTTTTATATATATATATATATATATCTTATCCCTATCTTATCTTTGCTATATAGCAAACACATTAGCCTTTGGCACACGACCGTCAATTAAGGCTAAGTGCTCTGGATATTTTTTGTTTTTTTTTTTTTTTTTTTTCAATACCATGAGCCAACCATTGAACCAAGGCCTCTTCGCTGCTCATGGTGCCCGAATGGTTGTCATTGCGGACAAACAAGAATCTCTCGGCCAGCAAGTGGCCGACTCCATCGGCACAGATTAGTGTACTTTCTGCATTGCGATGTGACTGATGAAGATCAAGTTAAAAAATTGGTCAGCTCGACGGTTCAAAAGTTCGGCCAGCTAGATATATTGTTTAGCAATGCTGGAATAGCAAGACATCCTAAACCTGGATTTTTCATATTATGACCGGCTTCACGCAGTCAACACGTGCGGCATGGCTATGTGCGTGAAGCGTGCGGCTCACGCTATGGAGGAAGCAAGCGTGAGGGGTTCAATCGGTGGCTCTGGTGGTGCATGGATCGATATTGCATGTCGAAACACACGCTGCTTGGGCTAGTTCGGACTGCCAGCATATAGCTAGGGGGGATAAGGGTGAATTGCGTGTCCCCATCTGTAATGGCAACACCGCTTTCTTGCAGCATACTTAAGATGGAAGCGTGTAATGTTGAGAGGCTTTATGAAGAGTTCGAGCACTTGAAAGGGGTAAAGCTGAGGGCAAGTCATGTGGCAGACGCCGTGTTCTTTCTTGTGTCTACGGACTCGGAGGTGATCACTGGGCAAGACTTGGCCGTTGATGGTGGATTTCTTGTGAAGAAATTTTGAGCACTTCGGGACCTTAGGGTGGTGCATATATTAATTGTCATAAAAATAAGGTTGTTTGTATCGTTTTGTGGTGCTCAATGTCAGGAATGTATGTTTTACTTTCTAATGATTAAATTTACCCATAATGCATATACCACCTAACATTTGAAACAAAATCTGTTGATTTATGAAAGACCGAGTATACCACCAAACATTTGCCTGTTCGAGGATAATTTTGTAAGACTTAAAAGCTTCAACCATAACTTAGAATATAGTGTTAATTTTCTTAAAATTATCATTTCATATTTAATTAATAGTTCAGATTACATATAAAAGAATGAGATCAGAAGCATGTTTAGATATCTCAAAAATCTAAATAATTATTAATTACAATAATTCATTTGTAATTTCACCTAAAGTAATATTGGAGATCTATTTCTTAGAAGGAATCTATATCTATTCTAGCCAATTTAGCAAAGAAGAAAGTTATTGTATGTTTTGACCCCTTTTTTTTTTTCCTCAAATGATATGTTCTGCAATATTCGTTGCATGGCTAAAGGGGGGATAGTGCCATGAAATGATAACATGGAAATAAGTAAATCCAAGCCAGTTAGATAAATGAATTCATGATCCCCCAACCAATAGTATGTGTAGTTAAGGTGTTCAACTTTGGATTTGGAAAATCTATGGAATTCTCGGTTATTGATTTACAAACTTATGTAAATTAAGAAAATGAAAATGGAGAGAATCCACTACTTCCCATATCTTCAATATTCAATCAAACATAGCACTTTGTTGTAAAAACTACAGTAGATAACTATCAAAAGTATTAGACAATACAAGCTTATTATACAATATTTGATTATACAGTACATAACACAAATTTTATATTAAAAATTAATTATTTATATTTTAAAATAAAATTTTTTACAATATTTAATAAAAATAATATTAATTAACTCAATTTTATAACATAGAATAATATTTTTAAAAATTTAAAATATTTTCATTTTTTATTCAATGAATTTCATTTTTATATCATAGTATAGATATGATAAAATTTAAACTTTTTATCCAATTCATCAAGCTAATTTTTGTCTAGCCACCATGCAAAACTACAAACTAAATATGGGATAAAATTTTTTACTTAGTTCAATATTATAAAAATTATGCAACTAAATGCTACTTAATACTTTTCTACAAGAAAACAAAACTACTTATCCTTTCTAGTAGAAATTGTTATATGATTCGAATTCTTATTAAGATTGCATGTCAAATGTACTAAAAATTGCAAAACATTCTAATTTTGCTTACTTGTCCTTCACCTATTTAGTAAGTCGAAATTGCAATTCGTCTTACATTTTCAAAATAGTCATTGCGCTTAAGTATCATAACTCTCTTAATATCTCTCTCGCAATTTTTTTCATTTTTGGTTTTTAATTTGTGAAAGTTAGAAGACTCATAAATATCCATAAGATGATGTCTCCTTTAGGGACACCTTTCCTTTCTTTTTCCAAATAATGAAAAGTGTAATGAAAATTCCACTTTCCTTCTACTCCTTTGACATGTTTGGTACATGTGATTAGACCAAAAATGAAATTGTAATTTCAAATTTTATTCTGTTTTTTATGTTTGGAAGCACTTTTGGAAGTAAAAATTGCGACTACTTAGAGTCACAATTCCAACTTTAAAGATAAACTCGATTCCACCACTACAAGAGTTTTAATTTTTAGTAACCTTTTTTTTCATATATTTATTATTTAATGGCACTTTTAGATATTGGGACTTTTAGTGGTGATGTAAAACCACTAAGGATACAAGAGTAGCAAAGCACGATTGGGGTCACTTTTTCTAATATAAGTATATGCTATAGTAATAATTTCAAAAAGTGAAGTGTATGCATACTACAATTGCATATATTAAAATTTACTAAATTAATTATATTAAAGCAACTTAAAACTACCACTAGTATTAAAAGCTATTACAAACCACTACTATTTTTTTACATTTAATGTCAATACAAAACCATTACTAATAACATTGTCGAGCCTGATTTTTTCCTCTCGGTTTTTGTAAATTATTTTTCTTAAAATCGACCAGTGTTAAATCCTATCAATTTACTACTAACTCTTGATTAGGATTTAAAAAAAACCAATTTCTTTTTTTTATATTTTGAAAATGTTTTGGAGTTACCATCCAACCAAAGTTAGGAAAGAGAGTAAAGTTATAACTAATTGAGTAAATTGGTTATAACTTAACCACTAGTCTAACGATAAAATTGATTTTATAAAATACTTTTAAAACTAAAAATCTGAATTCAGAGATTAAGATTTTTAAACCTTTATGGATACCATTAACTTTTCAAAATTTAATTTTAATCTTAAAAATCACATTTCGATTCTATAAAACAAAACTTAGTTAATCGAATTGGACAACTTAAGTAATCTAAAGAAAAATGGGTTTTTTTTTTTTTTTTATCATCACCCCGTAGGTACTTATGTACTCGCTATTCGGGATTAAACGTACATAATTATTTTTTTATAAAACTTTAGTAAGTTATTAATTTTTGTTTCGAAAAAAGTCAGGTTTACGTTTTTACCCAATTCAATTTATTTAAGGAAATTCTCTTAAATAGTCCTAATCGATGTTTTATTTTTAGAAACTCTAAAATAATCCTAATTTGGGAAGGGTCCATTTATTTTTATTTTGGAAAACTTGATTTTGGCAAACTAGGTCAGGCTCGGCCGGCTCCAAGTCAACTTAGGGGTCGTCTTAGTTAACTCGAGGTTAGCTTAAGTTGGCTTAAGTTGGCTCAATCGGCTCCGGTCGACTCGTACGGTTCGGATCAACTCAAAAGTCTAATTGAAGTGTCTTACCTAGGGTTTTTGAGTGTAAGGACTTCGATGGTGGTGGCGGTTTTGGCTGAAAACTGCCATAGAGGAGGCTATCCTAAAGAGAAAAATCATGCTAGAGAGAGAAAGTATAGTATGTATGTTCCTTAGAGTGATTCTAGTACTTTTGTGTGTTGAAAATGAAAGATTAACCCCTATTTATACTATTAGCACAATGCTTAAACTGAGAAAGTCAGGAAAAATTAACAAAATTTGTCCAAATCCATTAATGGGTTTTTACTTGAAAATTTATTTTTTTTTTCATTTTTGAGCTCAATTTTAATTGCACATTTGACTGAAGTTTGATGGGTTTTGGGGTGGATTCAAAAGTAGGCTATGTATAATTATACGATTTCACTATTAATTTGGTAAAATCATTTAATAAAATCGGTCAAAAATGGCTTTAAATAGAGTACATGAAGAAGGAATGAAAGTTGGAAATCTTGAAAGCTGTGAAGAAGGAGGAAGGGAGTGCAAGCCACGTATAAGCATGTGCTACACGCCCCTAGGCACACATGCAATGCATGTACATGATCCAAAAATAAAAGGGCCGCATTGGATGCGCCCCTATTCCTCAATCAAGGCTTTACCCTATTTTGAATTTTTGTAGACTAATTTCTGGTCCACACCGCACATTTCTCTTCCTTTTTTTTTTAATTATCCTTATTATTATTGATATTCATATAAGTTTAAAAACTACCTATTAATTAAGTCCTATCTTATCGTGCTTTTTCTAAAAAAAAACTTTCCACCTAGCGAAATTCAAACTTAGGACCTCAAGCTTAATGTAAATACAAAATCAAGTGTTTATCCATTAGGCCGTTAACATGTATCTTATCCATATGTGCAATTTGTCTCTGTCAGTTAGAGCTAAATTTAAATTTAAATTCAAGCTCAACCGTCCCCTTTCTACTTTTATTAAAATTAAAAATTTATTCTATTAAAAATTTATTATTTCTAAATCCATAAATCTTCTATTTTTTTTTTCAATTCAATTTCTTTGTGACTTTTTAATTTTCTATATATTTTTCTAATTTTTTTCTATTTTTTGTATTTTCTGAATTTCTTATTTTTTGTGTTTCTTCATGTTTTCCTAAATTTCTTATTTTTTATGCTTTTTCCTATTTTTCTATTTTTTGTATTTTTCTAAACTTCTTATTTTTTTCTCAATTTCTCATTTTTTTGGATTTTCTTTAATTTTATATTTTTTTATTTTTCCAAATTTAAGACCTCTTATCCTATTAAAATGAAATAAAATTAAATAAAATAAAAGGGTAAAAATTAGGTATTTACAATTATCTCTTTTTATGGTGAAATTTGAACAAAATTTTACCATATAGACAAAGAAACACTATCTTTGCCTTAAGGATGACTTTATAACAACTAAATAGTTATTCTAGACTCAATCTACTAGCGATTTGGTGAAGAAGTATAAGAGAGAAGAAGTGCTTTAAGGGATGAAAAGAAGAAATAAAGCTTGGTTATGCTCTTTTGGACTCACTAACTTAGGTGGGAGTGTTTCTTAAGGTTAAGCAACCTTACATGGGAATGGATTTGGAGAACCTAATCGTGCTTCTCTAGGCTCACTAACTTAGGGGGGAGCGTCTCTTAACGACTAGTAACCCTAAACTAGGATATATTTAGAAAACTTAGTCGTACCCTTCTAAGCTCACTAACATAAATAGGAGCATCTCTTAAGGACTAGCAACCCTAAGTTAAGATCAATCTAAAAAACTTAGTCGTGCCTCTCTAGGCTCACTAATCTAGGCAGAAGCATTTCTCGAGGACTAACAACCCTAAGTTAAGATTAATCTAAAGAACTTGGTCATGCCTCTCTAAGCTCACTAACTTAAGTGGAAATATCTCTCAAGGATTAGTAACCCTAAGCTAAAATTAATCTGAAGAACTCAATTGTACCTCTCTAGGCTCACTAACCTAGGCGGGAATGTCTCTTCAAGGACTAGCAACCCTAAGTTGCACTTAATGAAGTGCCTTATAGGCTTTCCAAAAGGAATTTATGAAGGAAAGCACCCTACGATCTTACTGAAATGTTGAAGTAAGATTAGTCGATAAGGAAGCGCCCTATGGGCTCGCTTGAGAAAGTTGGTGAGGGGAAACATCCTATAGGCTTGCTAAAAGAAATTTAAAGAGAGACTGAACTAAGATTATGCCTTCAAAGGCTAGCTAAGCACCAAATGTAGAAGGTAAGTACCTTATGGGCTAACTCAAAAAGATTGTTAGGAGTAAAAACTAGTCATAGTCTAAATGCAAATGCAATGTTCAAAAATTGGTGTACTAACATCATGTAAAAGTACTTACTTTGTCTTTGTTGATAGCACCCAAACTATTCAACTTTTTTTTTAACATTCTTATCAAAATTGACTGGCTCATGCTTTGATCCTTCGTTGTTAACCCAAATAATCTTGATATAGAAGGTTTGAAACTTTGCCAACTCTCAATATAGAATGATACCCACTATTTTATCTTTTCAGAACTTTTATGAATCGAAGCCCTTATACCCAACTAATAAATATCCATTGTGAGGTGATTGCTTACTTGGATTTTGTACTTTCCTGAAAAAATAGACAATAAAACTCCCCGTCAAGGGGGATCAATCCATAATAAAGTTTTTTAAAGAGTTTTGTTAATTACCAATGTCTTAGATCTCATTTCTCAACTTCTGTTGTGTTTTCAATGTATAGGTTCGATTAAATGGAATAAGGAGAGTTGGACCTTTCAATGGAGAGGGTGATCATTTCAATGTTGACAACAGCCAAGGATACCAACTTTGTTTGCAAATAATGAAAATTTAGACCATAATGACATTCAAAATGACTAGTATTTTTGCGTTTTGAGCAAAAATTTCCATTGACTTCTCATAGGTAATACAACTTTACAATGTCAACATTTACAGGGTCTTTTAATTTTGTACTATCCATTTGAGACAAAATTAAAACCCCTCTTAATAATACTCGCTTCACGATATAAAGGCCTCCATAATTGGGAGCAAATTTCCCTTTAGAGTTTTATGCATTGGGGAGAGCCTTTCTTAACATCAGATCACCTTTTAAAGTTTTTGGGTTATACCTTTTTATTGAAAGCATAAGCCATTCTTTGTTGATAACACTGATTATGACACAAGGTTATCAATTTCTTCTTGTCAATCAGATTCAACTACTCGATGCTTTTCCTTACCCAATCGGCTTCATCCAACTGAGCTTCTTATAATACCATGAGCGATGGGATCTCAACCTATATTGGTAATACTACGTTAGTACTGTATACCAAAGAGTAAGGTGTTGCCCCAATTGACGTTTTAATGGAAGTTCGATAGGCCATAAGTGTAAATGGCAACATCTCATGCCAATCCTTATATGTAACAGCCATTTTTTTTATGATTGTTTTGAGGTTTTTATTGGCTGTTTCAACGGCTCCATCCATTTAGGGTCGATAAGGAGTAGAGTTCTTATGAATGATCCTAAACTATTAGCACAATTTTGACATAAGTTTGTTGTTGAGATTGGTGCCATTATCAATGATAATCATTTCTAGAGTCCCATATCAGGCCAAGATATCTCTCTTGATGAACTTAACTACAACCCCTTTAGTACCACTCAAGTAAGATAAGGTCTCAACCCATTTGCTGAAGTAGTTGATGGCGACCAATATAAAGCAATGCCCATTGGATGCTTTTAGAGTAATCAGGCCGATAATATCTATGCCCTACATTAAGAAAAGCCATGATGCTGAGAGTATGTATAGTTCTTGAGGTGGTACACTTATATCATTTGCATAAACTTAGCATAAGTGACAATGCTTAATGTGATTGATACAATCACCTTTCATTGTTAACTAATATTACCCTAGCCTCATAATTTTCTTAACAAGTACATAGCCATTCATGTGAAGGCTACATACTCTTTCGTGTACTTCTTTCATTAACATCTTAACCTCCTTGTTATCCACATACCTTAAAAGTGTACCATCAAAAGAGAGCAAATATAAAGTAGATTCGCTTATTGAGAATTGAGCGGCCAATCTCCTAATCATCCTTCTATCCTTTTTCTTGGCCTCTTCAAGGTGTGTACCTTATTGTAGGAATATCTTAACATCATGGTACCACGACTTTTGGTCATTCGTACCCTCAATTATTAAACAAAAGGCAAGCTTATCTTCAATTTCAATAGTGAGGGCCTGAATCTTGACTCCACTAGATATCTAGATCATAGATGCTAGAGTGGTTAAGGCATCAGCAAACTGATTATAAGTCCTTGGTATGTGATTAAAGGTGATTCCTTTGAAATTCTCCATCAATTTAATCAAGTGCTAATGATAAGGTACTAGTTTAGGATCCCTCATCTTGTATTCTCCCCTAGCTTAGCTGATAATGAGTGAAGAGTCTCCATATACTTCTAATTCTTAAATATCTTTATCTAAGGCCATTTTGAGTCCCATGTTCCATACTTCATATTCAACGATATTATTAATGTATGGGAAAACAAGTCTTATAGCCATAGGGTATTGAGTACCTTTAAGGGATATTAACATTGCCTCAATTCCACACTTAGACACATTGGTTGCCCCATTAAAGAACATCTTCCATTTTAGTGGCTCATCATCTTCCCCTTTATCAAAGCTTCCTTCGACTACTAAGATATGCTTGTCGGGAAAATTAACTTATACCTCTTGAAGTGTATTATTGAAAAGATTTTCTACTAACTAATATGCTAAAGCTTACGCTTAACTGAGTTTTGGTTTACATACGTAAATTCAAACTCTAGTAGTAACATTTGCTACATTGAAATTCTACCAATTAGGGTTGGTTTATCTGGTAAGTACTTTAGGGAATCGTGTTGAGTCAACAATTCAATCTAGTAGTAAAGTGTGTATTGTCTGAGTTAATGCATTACCCAAACCAAAGCATAGCAGGTTCTTTTAATTTCTGAATATATCTATTCCACTTTAGTAAATTTCTTGCTCAAATAATATACATCCCATTTTTTTCCTTCTTCGTCTTTCTAGCTGAGCATACCCCTTATAGATTCCGATAATATTGCCAAGTATAGAAATAAAGGCTTACCAAGTTTTGGAGCTACCAAAATTAGAGGGTTCATAAGATACTCTTTGATCATTGGAAAGGCTTGCTTTTATTTTTCTTCCCAATTGATCTTGGTGTTCTTTTTTAACAATTTAAATAAGGGACAACATTTGTCTATTAGTTCAGATATAAACCGAACTATGTAGTTCAAATGGCCCAACAAACCTCTGATTTCTTTGAGTATGCATAGAGGAGGCAAGTCAACTATTGCTTTGACTTTATTAAGGTCCACTTCGATGCCCCTTTAGCTAATTATAAAACCTAATAATTTCCCTAAAGTCACTTTGAAGGTATATTTCTTTAGGTTGAGCTTCAACTGGGATTTTCTCACCCTATCAAATAATCTCCTTGAATTATTTACATGATTTTCTCCTTTCATAAACTTTGCAATCATATCATAAACATGTACTTCAACTTCTTTACATATCATGTCGTAAAAGATTGCTACCATGGCCTTTGATAGGTTGCCCTAGCCTTTTTGAGTCAAAAAGGCATTACTTTGTAGCAAAATGTGCCTTAAGTTATGATAAATGTTATCTTAGCTTTATCTTTTTTGGACATTCAAATTTGATTATATCTGGAGAATCCATCCATGAAAGAGAAAAGATGGTTTCCAGCTATGTTCTTGACCAAGAAATCAATATAGGGCAAGGGGAAATTATCTTTAAGGGTTGCTTGATTAAGGTCTCAAAAATCCATACATACTCTGACTTTTCCATTCTTCTTCATTATTGGCACTATGTTGATTACCCATTTAGGATAATCAAATATGTCAATGAAACCAACCTCCAGTAATTTTCTAACTTCTTCCTTAATCTTTAACAGGACATCCGATTGAAACCTTCTTAACTCCTGTTTCTTAAGTTTGATATCCTCTCGTATAGGTAAGCGATGAACCACGATTGATCGATCCAATCCAAGCAAATGTTCATAAGACCACGCAAACACATCTTGATATTTGGATAGTAGTATAATTATTTCAACCTTTTGTTCTTTTTTTAGATTCTCTCCAATTTTCAATGTTTTGGCATTGTCATCAATCCCAACATTAATCATCTCAATTGGCTCGTCAAAGGAAATTCTACTCATTTCATGTGTTTGCCAACTTTCTTGTACGTCACTATGGTCATTGACATTACTCCCGACGACTAACCTAATAAGGCTAGAAGTGAAATCAATATTTTGATTATCTATCTGTGTGAGGTATCCATAGCCTTTATTCGGAGCATTAGATCTAGGAAAATGAAAAGTATGTAAAAAAAAAAGAGTATAAGTAAAGAAGAAGCAAAGAGAAAGAAGATTGATTCTTATTTAGAAGAAATTCCTTTTGAGTACTATTATTCGTAGAATAAAGATAATTTATTACAAAACTCTATAAAATACTGGACCGTAATTCATCCTTTACCTTAAGGAAGACTTTTTTCTATTCATAGGGATGGAAACCCAATTATTTAAGTGCTAGGACTTATCTAATAGACCAACCATTTTATCCTTGCTGGAGGTATCCTCTTTGGTAGGCTCTAAATTTTGAATTGAGGCCCAAATGAAAATTTCTGATAATGATGGAAAGGTCATCAAGGTATGATACAACCTATCATCTCTTTTGCCCCTCATTTGCATATTTTGCAGCTCATCTACTAGAGTTAGGATATACCCTAGCCCATAGGTTCCAAACTGGTCTTCTTTGAATTTCAGCTTCTCATACTTCTCCTAATTAGTAATCATGCACATCTCTTCGAATATTTGGAGCCTAAAGTCCTCCTGATCCTCAATGCCAATATAGGGTATAGCTGTTTCTTTATATATTTCGTAATCTTGGTCACCCAAAATTGTTATGACCTAACCCTTGGAGATGAATTTAACCTTTTCATGAAGACTCAAAGGTATGACCCCTACTGAATGTATCCAAGGTCTTCCCAATAACAAGTTGAAAATCCTTAGGATGTCCAAAACTTGGAATTAGATATTAAACGTCTATAAGCCGATGTCAATTGGTAAGTCGAGCTCCCTTATAATTTCCCTTCTGGATCCATTAAAAGCCCTAACTATTTTCAAACTTAGCTTGATAGCAATTGTATTAATACTCAATAGATTTAAGGTGGCTAGAGGGAAAACATTTAAGGATGACCCGTTATCAATGAGGACTCTTGTTGTAATGATGTTGTTTACCCTCACTATTATGAATAGAGGCTTGGTATGCTAGTTACCTTCTTTGCCCAATTCTTCAATAAAGAAAGAAATTTGATCCATAGTGAGGGTAAAGTTAGTGACAGACCTTATTCTTTCAATCAGTATTTCATGAGGGACTTTAACTTCCCTCAATGTTCTAAACAAAGCTTCCCAATGCGATTCTAACGCCATTAATAAACTCATGAAGGATATTTACATTGGAGCCTTAGTAAGCTGATCCATTACTTTATATTCACCAAACTTAATTATCTTGGTAAAAGTAGACAATCCTTCTTCATGTTCAACCAATTCATTGTTTAGTCTTTCCAGTATAACCTTCTTTTTCAAGTCTTCCCTTGGATCATAGATTCTACCAAAGTAGATAACCCCTCCTATAAGTGAGCTCGATTGCCCTTGATTTACTATCCAGTGATTGAGAGGGGCAATTTTATAACTTTCAAGGGCAAGAGGCACATAGAAGGTGTACCTTTTAGTCAATAAAACTTATTCCTCCTCTTGCTTGTAGAATCTATAGACTCGAGGCCCTCGGTTGGAACCAATCTTATTGATGGCGGGATCTAAATTGTTAAATATCATATTGATGATGGGCCTATGGTTAAGTGGGGGGTTGTTGTTGATGTTTGGAGCAAGAGCTTCTACAAAATCTAGTTAGGCTGAGCCTTCATCAATTAAGTCTTGAATTTTGCTCCTTAACCTCTAGCACGAGTTGGTTGAATGGCCCACTTGCCTTAGGTGATACTGACAGCTTGCATTAGGATCAAAGAATCTTGGCTTATACCTTTCATTAGGAGCTTCAAAATGGAGCAAATTATCCTTTCTTAGTTTTTCAAGTATATGACTAATTGGAACAAGTATTTTAGTGAATTGCTTAAGGGCCCTGTTGATTAGCAGTTGGCTTCTGTACAATAGTTGAGTTGGCGGAGGATTTTCCTTAAAAGAAACCCTAGCATTGGGCTTGGTGTTCGAATTGACCTTACCGAAAGTAGCTTCTTTGGGCTTGCTGGTGGTGGGTTTAGAAGAGGGTAGTCTTCTGTCTGATGGTTCTTGTAACTCGTCAAAGAAGATAACACTTTCAATCCGGCATCCTGTTACTACTACTTCTACAAAACTAGAAGAGGCTTACCTAATTAGGTAAGAGAAATAAAGTCTCTCAAGAGCTTTGATAAAATTCGAAGTTAGCTCTTTCTCGGTCAAGGGAATGGATACCCTTATAGCTAAGGACCTTCACCTTTGAGCTTATTCTTTAAAAGACTCATTGTGCCTCTTCCTTAAGGCAACTAAATCCATCATCGTCAGCGCCACTTTAACATTGAACCTATATTGGTCATAAAACACCCTAGCCAACTTCTCCCATGTGTTTATCTGGTTCAGGCCCAATTGGGCATACTAGGTTAAAGCAGGGCCTATCAGGCTGTCCTGAAAAGTTTGGACCATGAGCTGCTAATATTGCACATACTTGCCCATTTTGCATACATACAACTTGGTGTGTAGTTTAAGGCACCCAGTTCCATTATACTTCTCAAAGTCAAGTTCTTTAAACTTCTCTATGAAGCTTCCATAGTCATAAGCAGAAAAATCCGTTATACCAGCCTACTCAAATCCATCATACCCTTCGAGAGCATTTTCATTTTTTCAATTATTTGTTGAGTTAGTTGCTTTTCAAGCCCTTTCAATCTATCTTAATTAGCTTTAGGCTTTAGGTTGACTAGAAATGAATAATTATTAAAGCTCGAAAGTCGGGTTGACCTTCGGATAGACCCGTTCTATCTCAAAGGATTCAAAGGTCTGGTTAACTTTAGGGTAAGCTTCTTCTACTTCGAGGGGTTAGGCTTTAACGTTTTTTCCATATCGAGCTTTAGAGCTTCCTTCATTTGATGGAGTTGTAGACCTTAGCAATGCAATGCTATCAACAAGCAAAGCTCAATTGATTAACAATCTTCCCTACAATTCATTCTAAAGAGTGGAACCTCAGCTCAATGGGATCAAAAATTTCAAGGTTGACACTATTGTTGTTGGCGTTAATACTGTCATTTTCTTGGTTGCCCATTCTGGTCTATGAATGAGTTTGGATAAGACTTCTTTGGAAGGTTTGATGCTTAGGAGCTATTTTGGTGACTTGTTTAAGGCCCCTTCTCAACAAGTTACCACATAAATATTTTTAAAAGAGATGAATGAAAAACAAAGAAATGCATAGCACACGGATGCAAAGGAATAAAATCAATGAATAACCAGCAAGATGGTGATTTTTATTATTATTTTTTTTTTTTTAGCATTTAGAGTTTCCTTTCGCATTATTTGAAAAAGAAAATACATTCAAGAAGATTATTCCTATCTCTAAATGTTCTTTTGGTGCTTGATAGGCGTTCCTCTTTTCTGCTTATTGGACCCTACTAGTACTCCCTTCCTTTTTCCATTTTTTCAAGTTCTTTGAGCCTCTTCTAAGTCATCCATAATTGATGTTCCAAGGCTTAGGAATGTTGTTTTGATTCTCAAAAGTGATCCTCCTACATGTCCCACTCTTTATAGATTATTTCTATACTAGCTTGTACTTGGTTCATGTAGGTCTTGATTTCAGGATTTGGTTTAGCTGGTGCAGGTTAGATGACCTCTAGTGCTCGATACTGGATCTCCCCTACCTTATGGAGCTAATCACACAAATATTCTTTGGTAACTTGGTGCTTGTCCATTTCTCCTAGCCATTCTCCTAAATAAATGTTTAAGCTGATAGTCCTTATTTCCCATAATTGTTTGATTGCCCGGAATTTAAACACCTTTTGTAATAGTAGAATCTAAAGGTCCTCATAATTTAAGGTTGTGATATCCAGTGGAGGCCTGTAGATTATATCTTGGATACCTCTAAATTGTCTGATTATATTGTTCAGGTAATAACTTGTGCACAATTTCATCCCAATTAGGGGTATTGCTTGATAATTTTTGTAGACTAGGATTACCCTTTTGAAGTTGCTCGATCTTGCTATCTATACGATATCGACAACTTAGAAGTTTCTCAACACTTTCACCTAGTGCTAAGTGGATTTTCCTTCTAGCAGATGGACCTTATCAACAAAAGAATTGATCAGATCAATGTTATGAGCAAACTCTCCTTGGATTAGATCGAGCCCATAACATTTCGTGTGACTCACAAACCATACTATTAGTAATGCTATGTTGGTCTTTAGTGCGTCATCGTTCTTTTCTTTTAAAATATTGAGGCTTCTGATATGTTCTACAAGGAGGGCCAAGACATATGATTTGCCTTTAAGAAATTGGCTCACTAACTCAACGACCCTAAAATGGATGAAGAACTTTCCATTAAGGAATAGAAGGGTCTCGAATGCAACGAGGATAAAGGCTTTTATTTTGTTGTGTCCCCAATCTTTGAGATTGCCACAGAAGATGCTTCGTTGGTTGGATTTAGGTTTAATGGCGAACCAAGCTTTTAAGTCTTCCAATTTGATGTAATTACCATTACAACTTTTGAGGACTTTGTTCACTTCAGCTTTTCTAATACCTATTAATCTTAAAAAGGCATTCACCGGGTCCACTTCCAAATTTAGGGTGTATATATTTTCTAAGGATGGGGCTTGAAGTAATTGGGTGTGCTCTTTAAATGTTGGGCTAATCAAGTGAGGCCCAACTCAAAAAGTCACTTCTTTGAGTTCCCAAAAATTTGTCAAAGCCCTAATCAAATTAATCTCTAATTTTTACTTTAGGAAGTGATAGAATAGGCCTAATCTTACTTACGATGGTCTCTTGTTTCCTTGGATTGATGTGTCGAAACCATGGGTCTAAGATGGGCTTAGGGCAAATAGGCTTGCCTACAAACTTTTCCCTGAAGTAGATGAAGTTGGATGAACAGGCTATTTCTTAATCTGAATTAGAAAAGAAAAAATATGTTACAAGATTAACCAACCATTATTTACAATGACAAAACCTATTTACAACAATTCTATGTTTACAATACATTAAAATTACAAGGGAAATCAAGAAAACTCTAAACCATTCTATATTTTTATCTCCATCTTGCTTGATTATTCATTGATTCTGGATGTCATGAATGTATAAAGGGTAGGTTCTAAAGGTTCATAAGTTTATGCGACCTCAATCGTTAGAGAACACTTACCTCAATCGTTAGAGAACACTTTCATTGGTTACATCAAGTTCAAGTGGAGATAGCCTAATCAACTTAGAGTATTGGTTACACCATAGCACCTAGAGCCGATACAATGGCCCCCTGTCCTAAGGTCCTAATACGGTTCAAGTTTGACTGTTTCTAGCATACATTTGCAAAAAATTATATCGTTCCCCTTAAATAGTTTAAATAAACTAAACCTTCAAAAAAGTTAATACAATTATGATACAAATGACAAAAAACAAATAAGTAAATAAATTGCATCTAAGGTGATTTTTAGAGGTTAATTTTAATTTTGGGAAGTTGAATGGCTAACCCTCATAACGTCCCCAGTAGATTTGGCAAGTTATCGAGCCTGGTTTTTTCCTCTCGATTTTTGTAAATTAGTCTTCTTTAAACCGACCAATAGTAAACCTTACCCGTTTAACACTAACTTTAGACTAAGGTTTAAAAAAAATAGTTTTTTTATATTTTGAAAATGTTTTCGAGCCGCCACCTAAGTGAGGTCGGAAAAAAGAATTAAGTTATAACCAATTGAGTAGATTGTTTATAACTTAATCATTGGTTTAACGATAAAACCAATTTTGTAAAATCGTTTTAAAATTAAAGATCTAAATCTGAGGGTTAGGATTTTAAACATTTACGGGTACCATTAACTTTTTAAAATTTAATTTTAACCGTAAAAATCACCTTTCAATTCTATAAAATAAGACTTAGTTAATCGAATTGGACAATTTGAGTAAACTAAAGAAAAATGGGTTCTTTTTTTTTCTATCATCATTGTGTAAGTGTCTACGTACCCGCTATTAGGGATCAAATGTATGTAGTTCTTTTATATAAAACTTTAGTGGGTTGATTGATTTTAGTTCTGAAAAAGGACGAGTTTACATTTTTACCTAGTTCAATTTATTTAAGGAAATTCTCTTAAATGATTCTAACAGTGTTTTATTTTTGAAAACTTTAAAATAGTCCTAATTTGAAAAGGGTCAATTTATTTTTATTTTGGAAAACCCAATTTTTCTAAGTATCAAAATGATTTTTATTTACTAACCTATTTATTTATTTTTATTATCCTATTTACTTATTTCTTATTCTTTTTATCTATTTCTGTTAAACTAAATAAATAAATAACTACCTTTATTTTCTCTTTTTCTTTTTCTTGTTTTTCTTCTCTTCTTTTTTTCTTTCTTCTTCTTCCTTTTTTCTTTTTCTTTTTTTTATAAGTACATGAATAAAAGAATAAAATAATAAATAATTAAAAAAATGCAGATCAAGTCAGGCTCGGAGGTCAGCTTAGGGGTCAATTTAAGTGTCAACTTATGTTAGCTTGGTTGGCTTGAGGTTAGCTTAAGTCGGCTCAAGTTAGCTTAATCAACTCATACAGCTCAAATTAGCTCGAAAAGTCAAATTAAAGTGTCTTATCTATGGCTTTTGGGTGTGAGGATTTTGATGATGGTGGTGGTGGTTTTCGTCGAAAATCGCTGTGAAGGACATTATCCTAAAGAGAGAAACCGTGTTAGAGAGAAAAAGTGTAGTGTGTGTATTCCTTAGAGTAATTCTAATGCTTATGTTTGTTGAAGATGAAAGATTAACCCCTATTTATACTGTTGGCACATAGCTTAAATTGAGAAAGTTGGGAAAAATGAATAAATTCACTAGAATCCATTAATGGGTTTTGACTCAAAAATTTAATTTTTTTTTTTTTTGTTTTTTAGCTCAATTTTAATTGCACATTTAATTGAATTTAGATGGGTTTTGGGGTGGATTCAAAAGTAGGTCATATGTATTATACGATTTCACCATTAATTTAGTGAAATAATCTAATAAAATTGATAAAAAAAAATGACCTTAAATAAAACACGCAAGGAAGGAATGAAAGTTGGAAATCAGGAAAACTACGAAGGAGGAGGAGAAAGGGGCCACAAGCCACCTATAAAGCACATGCTACGCGCCCTTACTGCTCATAACGATCTAAGCACACCCCTTTTCCTCAATCAGGGCTTTACCCTATTTGAAATTTTTGTTAACCAATTTCTAGTTCGCATTGTATGTTTCTCTTTTTTTTTTTTTTTAATTATCCTTATTATTATTAATATTCATATAAATTTAAAAACTACCAATTAATTAAGTCCTATCTTATCATGCTTTTTCCATAAAATAAAGAACTTTCCACTTAGCGAGATTCGAACCGAGAATGTGAAGCTTAATGTAAATACAAATTCAAGTGTTTATCCGTTAGGCTGTTAGCGTGTACTTTATCCATATATGCAATTAAATTGCACATATAAACTGAGTTAGCTTGGGCTAAATTCAAATCTAAGCCCAAATTCAACAACCCCCTTTCTACTTTCATTAAAATTAAAAATCTATTGTATTAAAAATTAATTATTTCTAAATTCCCTAAATCTTCTATTTTTTTTTTCAATTCAATTTTTTTTGTCACTTTTCAATTTTCTATATATTTTTCTAAATTTTTTCCATGTTTTATATTTTCTGAATTTCTTATTTTTTATGTTTCTTCATGTTTTCCTAAATTTCTTATTTTTTTTATACTTTTTCCTATTTTTCTATTTTCTGTATTTTTCTAAACTTCTTTTTTTTTTTTTCTAAATTTCTCATTTTTTGTATTTTCTTTAATTTTCTTTCTTTTTTTCCTAATTAAGACCTCTTATTCTATTGAAATGAAATAAAATAAAATAAAAGGGGCAAAAATTGGTTGTCTACAAACATAAAATAGTAAGTGTTTTAATCTACCACAATTTCCTTTCTCGTGAAAAAGAAGGGAAAAGTATAAATGTGCTTCTAGGATTGCCGACTATATATGCTTTGTTTTCTCACAAAAAAAAAAAAATTCAATTCAATGTAAAACAAAGTTCTAATGCATAGATGTCTCCTTTTAGTGTTTCACTCTCTAGAATAAGTTATGATAACAAAACAACATCTAAAATTCAAAGATACATGTACAAACTACTCTACCAATATCATATACTAATCAACACGCTTAGTCATCCAACGAACTACTCTATGACCATATATCTAGCCAATTTCCTTCTTAGCCGCTGGTCTCCCAACTAGCAAGCTATACTATGTCACATGATACAACATAAAAATCCAAAACAATTTAATACATACATTTATTGAAGGACAAACCCAAGATCATATAACCTAGGTATGGAGGGCACTTACTTTCATCAAGTCAATATTAAGATTATCAGTAGGAAAAGATTTATATATAAGCATAATTATATTGTATCTCATATATATATGAAGATCTTATTAACGATTTGACTACCAATAATTCCTAAAATTTAATAGAATAGAAAATTATATTTAGAAAATAATTAATAGTGATCGATACACTTCACAAGAAGTTAAGAAAAAACAATTTTTTACCTTTTTATTATGCATATATATAAAATAAAATAATTATTAATTTATAAAAATTACATTAATATATAAAACTTATATAAGTTTTGTATTTAAAAAAATGATTGGAAAAAATAATTGAAGAAGAAATTATAAGTAAAGTAGAAAGAGTAACTTGACATAAAATGAGTATTATATTAGTTCTTTTCATAACAACTTTGTATGATTGTTACATTAACAATAACAAGGAAAAAAAAAAAGAAAATCATTTTGAATATAAATTATTAGGTAATTAATTATTCAATAATTCATACTCATTTTAGTAATATTAATTATAAAAAATTTACTAAATCGAGTCATATAATTAATATTGTTTATTAATAATTTATGGTATAAGACTAAAATACTTGTACTATGTATAGATGTAATTATTTTTATGGTATTACTAATAAAAAATAGTAATTTAAGAGAATTTATTTATTTAGGTTTGATTTATAATTAACGAATTTAATGTTATTTGATGTTGTGAAAAAAGAAAGTTTAATACATACAAAAAAACAAGTGCCATTCAAAGAATAAATACATCTTACAAAAAGCAAATGACAAACATGAGATTTCAACTTAAGACCTCATGTTTGTAGAATAAATAATTAACGACTATGCTATACTTCATTTTCTATCACATTTTTTCTCTATAAAATATATATTTATTATATATAACACTTCATTTTTAAAAAATTTAAAAAGGTAACTTTTCTTAGGAGCCGAGGTCCCTATCGTGCCCCTCCTAAACCTATCCCCAAATTTATTGATGACTCTAGTGTCAAAGGGGAAATAAAAAATCATTTACATGCAAGTTTGATTTTACAAAGCTAATTATCAAGTAGAAGACTTATATTTGTAACTTGAAAACTAATTTGCAAGGTTAGGAATCTCAATTCCTTCAGCATTCGCAAAAATCCTTCCAACTGAATTAATAGTTACATGTTATTTCTTAACTAAACTTATAACATAACCATGTGTAATTCTAAAACTATCATCATAATTAAATTATTTATATAAGTATTTTTCAGTCTAAAGAAAAGAAATAAATGAATACTTCACATTCATTTAGGAACATGTCTTGAAATATTTTTTTGATCACATTAGCTAAAGATGTAGATACACCCTTTAAAAGGTTGATAACATATTTATTAATTGATCTAGCTCTCTAAATTGATTCAACATAAGTAAAACAAAAATAAAGTTACATACCCTCATATCTTATATTGAAATTAAATAAAATATATGTTGACTAAAATTGCATTAAATTAGTTACATGTAATTCTTAATTTAAGATAAAACCTCATTCAAATATACAGAAAAATAAACAAACAAACATATAATTCCTTCAACCCTGGATTTTTGCTTTAGGCCAAGAAACCAATCGAAAAACTTGATTAGAACATAATCATTTGACTTAGTTCTACTGTATCTACCTATATCAAATTGGGACATTAATTTCAAATTCCAATGCAAAAGCTAAGTCATAGGTACCTAATAACCCAGAGGCTACATAGTCATGATTCCTTGATGAATTATCAATAAATATACTAAATCTTGTCATTCTCATACATAAATGGACTTCTACAAAGGTAACATTTTCACAATTTTTGGTTGTAAGACCTTTTCCTTTGCCATAAATTTGACTAGACTTTTCTAGGCTAAAGAACATAAAATATGCAACCATTCCTAGCTAGTTTTCTCGGTTGAATTTATCTCATAATGTTTCATTAGATGCTCAATCTTTTCCTATTAAGGGGAAAAAAACTTGAATTAAACTTATTAAAATAAAAAGAGATTAAATTTAGATAACTAATCAATAATATACCATAACCTTAGCTATTTTTTCATTTGCGTATGTCCTATATTTATGTTTATGAGTCTTGAAGAAAACCTCACTTCAAGTTAGAGTAACTTTATGTACCTTTGTCTATATTCCTATTAAATGGAGAAGTTGCAAATGTAAGTGCACCATGAGTGCTCCAACCTCATAGGTTATTATATAAGTTGCAAAAAGGACCTTTAGTGATATAAGTTGTAATTTCGGCAATTCACACCTAAACATGGTAAAACTCCCTTAGATGATGCATTTTTCAAAGCATGGCTTAGAAACAATTTAACCTCGTCCTTGTATTCCTTACTCAACCTACTTAATTACATCTATTTCTTATCTATGTCCTAACCATAATCCTACAAGGTAAGAGCTTGATTTTATATATTATATTATTCATGTCTCTAATCTATTAAAAAAGAAGACGTATGGGAAGCCTTCATTTATGTGACCAAAAAGTAGGGATTTTCAAACTTTTATCAATTTATGTATATAGGAAAGATTCCTACATATCACATTCCATATCAATGTACACATTCATTAATTGTTTAACCCATATACAAACTAAGAATAAAATTAAGAACCATGGCTTGTCTTGTTTCTTGAGTTAAAGTCTAAGGGGTGAATGGAAATGTAGAGAGAAATTTAAGTATGTATCTACCCTTTATTTAATAGTTTTCATACATTAAAATAGTCAACAATTAAGACATAAAATGATTCATATCTATTGAGAAAAATCAACTAATATTTAATAAAATATAATCTATTTTACATGATAACAAAAAAAAAAAAGAGAAAATGATTATAAGGGAAAAAATAATACCATTTTTCTACCAAACTAAAACATATAAGTTAACATTTACGATCATAGAAGGTAGAATGAACTTTTTCTCAAGTACTTGAACTTGGTACTTATTTTATTTTCTCTGATCAAGTGTTGAATTTAATGAATAGTTTAGATATTATAATAGATTAAGTTAGACAACATAAGTTTAATTGTTGCATGAACACAATATTTCAAAAGCAAAGTAAATCAAACACTATTCAAAATCAAAACACCTTTGAAATGTGCTTATATATAGACTTTACTAGGGAAAAAGATTCAATAAGTATTACACACCATATGTTATGTACACATAGCATATAAATATTAATAAATATTGACACGAATATTAATAGAAGAAATAGCTTCAAAATCAATTATCATAAGTGATTTGCACACAAGATTTATGACAATGTCTTATTGTATTTACACATCACATGTATATAACACATCATATATATTACCCATTAAATCTTTTCTCACTTACCAATAAGCAAAAACATTTTGAACCAACTATTTCAGTTCAAGATGTAAGACTTATTTCTATATACTTTTCTTGGCCTTCTTCTAATGTCTTCTTATATACTTTCCTTGTACTAAATTTATCAATGCAAGACAACTAAGCAAATCTTTTCTATGACAGAAATTATATGATAAGAGACTAATATCCTCTATATAATAGCAGAACAACCAATCAGAAGTGTAGGGATACTAATGCTAACGGTGCTGCCTACTGTAGAAAATTGTTTTCATAATTATCCTTTAATATAGTGTTGGATGCATAAGGTAAACAACTTAAATCAATAATCCATTTATATAAAGAATTGATAGCAAAGATGCCTCATGTTAGTATAACCCACAGGCTTTAACTAAAAAAGAAAAGATCTAATCACCACCTCTCTCTACCTTCTACTTCTGCCTTTGATGATCCACACAACACCTCAGATAATAAAACTACTACTAATGATCAATATATCAACCTTGTTTTGGCAAATTGATATAGTAATCAACAATGCCATTGATAGGATCCAGAGAAAATGACGTTGCATCTACATCACTGTAGCAACAAACATTCTACAATCGGAAAGACATGTCCCTCAGCATATTGTCTACTTCCAATATCATATCCTTAAATTAAATAGTCTACTTACAACTAAAATCCTAATTTCCAAAACTAAACATTCAAATCCAACATCTAGCACATATAAGTAGTACAAGACGAGAAACAAGCTATTTGGACCATCCATTAATAGCAACATAAGCAAATAACATAAATTAAAAATCAGAGAGAGGATATAAAATGTAACAAATAAATCTTCACATCAAACATTAGAAAACCACATGAGATGAAATGAATTAAGTAAGATGCATGTCATATGGTTAACATTCTTGAATATGCTAGTGAAAAAAGGTCCAAATAAGAGATTTGCCCAAGATTGGTGGAAAATGTAGGTGAAGCCCTATGACATACCAAAGACGGAGAGAAAGTGAGAGAGAAAGAGATTGAGAATAGAAAAAATGAAAATGGAAAATTAAGTGGAAAGATGTTAGGAATTAAGTGGGATAAAGTTTGAGCCAAAGTTTACTTATACTTCCCACAACCTAAAACCGCTACCATATTTTATCTTCTTGTAACATCTGCTAAAAGAGTCTTTATCACACGTAGTGACCAAGACAACTTAAAGAAAGGGTTACAGCTAATTACTAATAGTAGTACTTCTTTTTAAAAATGCTACCAATTATATTAATAGCTATTGTACTAAATTATTGTAGTGTACCTTTGAGAAATTAATCGTGATCCCATTCCACCACAGATAATAAAATTAACCTAAATAGACTTTTTGTAGGCTTTTGACTCATGTAAGGCCCTAAAATTACTTTTAGGGCAATCGTATCTAGATTTAGGGTATTTAGAAAAATTTATCTAATTAAACTCAAACTTTACGAATAGGTTAAAAAAGTTAGTTGAAATAATTCAGTAAAGTTAAATTTTAAAAAAAATTTCCTAAAACCTTAATTTTAGCCTAAGAAGTATAATTATTTAATATAGTATAAAATTTATTAGAACCCTTAAAACCAAGTCTAAAACGCAACTAGAAGTTAGAGGTAAGTAATTTAAGCTATAAAAGAGAATAATATATCATAATATACCATATGAATATAATTGGTATAAATATTAAAAAAAATAAGTAAAATATCATTACATGAATATGATTACTCATTACGTATTACTATAGTGATAGTATTTCTCACGAATGTTACAAGCGCAGCATATTGAAGCAAAAGAGAGAAAACATAATTGTTGCACAGAATTGAGAAGTGGAAAAATGTTTTTGTTAGTTGAAGAGTTTGTTCCAAAACAAATTTATACATAGCTGTAAAACCAGGAAAGAATGACAAATGGACAAATAAAATTTGTACACATATAACTATTAAACTGCTTAACAAATATATAAAAACAGAGTCAACACAAAAGCTTGCTATTGCATAATTCTATTACTATAGTAATAGTATTTCTCACGAATGACTAGCTATACATGGCCTCAGAGAAATGATATGATAATTACACTTACAAAGGTGTGACTAAGAGGAAAAAAAGAACATTTAGTGGTTTAAACACACCAGTCACAAGTGAAGGAGTTAATATAACCAATTTAACCCGATATGGAATGAAAGCTTCACATCCATTTTTCTGTTTTCTCTTATATTACTTGTATGTGCGAATTAAGTTACAAGAATTTTGATTACTTTTTCACCTATTCATATTCTGTTAAAAATATCGATCGATTACGAAGAATGATGAATTGAGATTAGCATTTGGTCATTATTTTCCACCATTACTTTTTAAGCTTTACTGTTAGCTGGCGTTTTCTATAATACACTACTACAGATATAACACAATCCAGACAATGTTACTTGAATTATTAGTGGTCCATAGGTAATATCGCCTACCAAAAATTTGTCCAAACGTGCCCCATCAATAATGTCTGATTATTTGATAATAATTCTGATAATGCAAGTTGCACGTTAAATATTATAATTTTTAAGCTATTCTTGCAATTATATGTCAATTCGATTCCGAATTGAAATTAACGTAATATTTGTAACATGATCTTAGGTAGGTTGATTGGATTAGCATCACCGTGAAAAACGCGTAAACTCATATCATTGCTTTTTTGCTTTTATGGAATAAGACAAACAGGACAATTTTCGAATATTAAAATGTTTTTCATACTGTCGTCTTTATATAGCGAAAGCACTCACGACTATCATTGAGAGTAGCTGTACTATTTTAGTTTCGTAAAGTTTGCTTCAGTACAATGAGCCAACCATTGAACCGTGGGCAAAAGCTAGAAGGCAAAGTGGCCATCATCATGGGTGGTGCGAGCGGTATCGGCGAGGCCACGGCCCGACTTTTCGCCGCTCATGGCACCCGGATGGTTATCATTGGCGACATACAAGATTCACTCGGCCAGCAAGTTGCCGAATCAATCGGCACACACAAGTGCATTTATATGCGTTGCGATGTGACCGATGAAGATCAAGTCGAAAAATTGATTGAATCAACGGTTCGAAAGTTCGGTCAGCTAGACGTAATGTTTAGCAATGCTGGAGTAATGAGTAGCTCTGATCAAGACATCCTAAACCTGGATTTTTCACAGTACGACCGGCTTCAAGCAGTCAACGCGCGCGGGATGGCTGTCTGCGTGAAGCATGCGGCTCGTGCGATGGTAGAGACACGCGCGAGGGGCTCGATTGTGTGCACGGCCAGTAACCTTGCTACGGCTGGTGCCACTGGTAGTGTATGGACCGATTATTGCATGTCAAAACACGCGGTGCTTGGTCTGGTTCGGTCTGCCAGTATAAAGCTAGGGGAGCACGGGATAAGGGTGAATTGCGTGTCCCCATCTGCGGTAACGACACCGCTTGCTTGTAAAGCACTCAAGATGGAGGCGCGTGATGTTGAGAAGGTTTATGAAGAGCACGCGCTACTAAAAGGGATGGCGCTGAGGACAAGTCATGTGGCGGAAGCCGTGTTGTTTCTTGCGTCCGATGACTCGGAGGTGATTACTGGGCATGATTTGCCTGTTGATGGTGGATTTCGTGTGAAGAAATTCTGAGAAGTTTGAGATTTGGGATGCGCTTACTATTTTGCTTTTGTAGCTTTTAGAGTGCTCGTTTCGCAGGGTTTATAAGTTCAGGAATGTACGTTGTCTTACTTAGTCTAGTAATGATTAAATAAACTTACCCATCTTTACTTTGTAACAATAATGGAGATGATAGTCTTCTATGTTTGCCGCCATGGACAGCTTTTGGATTAACAGGAATCACCCCATGGGCAGAAATGTGGGGCTCCTACCATATGTTGGTCGCGTTACCATCACAGTGACCGATTTGTTGTACAGTCCATTTCGTTAGTATTTCGGTTAATCTGTTTTCTCTTGAAACCTCTAGGTTTTTTTTTTTTCTTTTTTTTCATTTATTAGTGAATCATTAGTTTTTTCGTTAATGAATAATTTTTTTACAATTTTTAGAAAGTTTGAAGATTAAAACAATAAATAAATAGATAAATAAAAGTTTAACAACCGAATTAGAAAAAGTGTAATATAGGGTTTGTTTTATCGTGTGAATCTGCTATTCTCGAGTCATACGGATTCCAGCATGTTCAACAATCTAAAATTAACTCCAAGTCAGATTACAAGACTGAGGAAAAGGGTCTAGATTGTGCTACTAGAATAATGGGCTTCTATTTAGTTTCATTAAACCAAGTGAACAGACAATAGATATTTATGCAATAGATATATTTTATACTGTTACGGCACATAGGTAGAGAACGCCTCATCATAGAAAAGATTACAGAATATTATAGGGAATCTCAATTTTAACAACCTATAGTCATTAGAAATACAAGTGTCATTGTGACGTTAAAATTCAATGAGAAAATTACAAAAGCACTGCTTTCCCCAATTTTGTTTTTATTCGAGCATTATTCTGCATCCAAAGTACATTTTCTATTGCATTTACATTATTTGTTTTCTATAAATTAGCAAACACCATTTGGTACAGAGCCAGTTGGTTGATGGTCAGAACAAGATCTACAAGGATAATGCAGGAAGAATGGT
The DNA here is from genome assembly GCA_024138015.1 of Lumnitzera littorea. Classification (NCBI taxonomy): domain Eukaryota; kingdom Viridiplantae; phylum Streptophyta; class Magnoliopsida; order Myrtales; family Combretaceae; genus Lumnitzera; species Lumnitzera littorea. Next base: position 119,114,102 of record JAMXBB010000002.1, read on the forward strand.
TCAAACTTTCCTTAAAAGAGAAAAATGGAAAATATAGTATGTTAGTTAGTACCTTTATTGCAATGTTAAAGAAGCAACTATGCTTAAATCTATGCAAGAATCAATTCTAAATCGATCCAATTTGGATATGGTTGGGCTTAAACCGTACTCTAGATGCATAAGGGCCCTAACAATTTAGCTTAGGAGAATTGCTTAAATTGGAGGGCCCTAAACCAGTAAGCCCTGAACCAGTAGTTCAGCCCTCTAGCAATTTAAAAAAAAAAAGCAAAATCACAAATGAAAACACAAATATAGAATATGCTTTCCCACTCTCTTACTTTACCACTGACCCTCTCATCCTTATCACTTTACTTCACCAATCAATCATCAAATCAAACCACTTTCTCTTTCTTCATGTCACAAACCACACATCCAAGTCCATGTCCATCCAACAATGTCAATTCTTATCATCTCTTTCCTTTTCAGAGTAATCACATTTACATCAATTCACATTTCACAACACATACACAATAATGCAGATGAATTCTTAACTAGCATAGGTACAATACATTTACAGACATAGTGGAGGCTCAATGAATATTTGTACAAAACAAAGCGTACTAGAGATTTAGTGAATATTTTTAGTGTAATTTGCGGTGAAAAAATTTTCAATACATCAAAGAAAAATCTTTCAATGAGCAAAGAATTCACAAAATAGCACAATGTTGGTAGGTTCAAATTTCAAACGAGACACTCAGACATACATTGGTTCATTTGCAAATAAATTGCCATTGTTTCTTATAAATGATACCATGCAAATTTCTATAAGCTCTTTATCTGCATTCAAATTTCAATATCTCCTATACACCTTTTGCTCTCACATTGAAGCCATATTTTTTCTTCTTTCAGTCTTCTCGTTTATGATATTATAACTCGCTTAAGTAACTATAATATAATAACTTCTTTCAATCTTCTCGTTTTAGCCTTTGTTAGGAATTTTTTTCTACGCATGTCTTTCTTCTCATTAATAAGAAAAATCAAAATATACTAATGGATCAATTCTTCCACTATACATTTTCTAGAAAGAAGCACGATTCCTCATCAGGTAGGAAAGGTAAGGAGGTCATGAGAATGGTTTTGTCATCTTTACCGTAGCAATTTAAGGACATTCCAACGTATACGAAGTACGACTACAACAAGAAGAGGCCACAAGGTATTGACAAATTTTGATCGCCAAGGCATATCAACACCTAGATTTGAACCTCTACGCATGAGTTATCCAACAACCATATTCAAGGATGAGGAGGACAACATCAAAATAATTCTCGAGACAGAGTAACAATAAATAGGTCAACCATTGGCGATTCAAGACCTTAGCACTCAAATAAGCCTTCTAGACTCAATAAATCTAATATTTTCACTACACAAAATTTTTGCAAAGGTACAAATAAATGAAGTAACTCACAAGTGTTTTGCAATTACTACAACATGAGCTACACTTAAAAGATAGGAGAAGGGTATAATATCCTCAACAAGTACTTGAGATCTAAGCATCCCAAGGAGGCTAAGATAGATAAGATGTAACAATGAATCCCATGGAGTGGTGGTTCATTTGGATAAGTGTTAATGAGGTACAATCTCTTATTTTTTTTTTTTTTTTTATCTTCTTGCAGACCCTTGGACTAATTTTTTGGTACATCATAGTAGTAGAGCATATACGAGTAAGAAACGTTCAACTTAAGTACGTATCAAGTAAGCTGTAGCAAGTTGAGCTAAGTCATGCAAGAGTTCTACCACAAAGATAAGTGAGAGCTCACAGGTAAGTTCGTTTCACTCGATACATTAGCGTCTATATGTGCTGACATATAAATAAATCCTTGTAACAGTAGTACACGGATATAACTATTCATTAGATCAATGATATTTGGTAACTAAGTAAAATATTGTCAACATTAAGGGTATTTAATAACTGCCACATGGCAGAAAATATTTATAAAATTTTTGCCGTACTTCTAAACCAATATGGCTTGACTACGAAAATTTTCTATATTAGATTTAATAATGCAAGTGTGAACATGGCCTCAATAATAGATTTGCAAAACCTTTATCAACCGATGTTTGGAAGGGGGAGGGAGATTTATTTTTCATAGACATTGTGCATATTACATTCATAACTTATGTGTTAAGAAAGGTATTACAACTTTGCAGAATAAGGTAGCTCTAATAAAAAACATGGTGAAGATAATAACAAAGATATCGTCTTAACATATGAAGTAGAGAAACTTTTACATGGAATATGATAAGAGACCCTAAAAATTTAAGATGGATGTGCATTATCGTTAGAACTTGACATATGAGTTGTTGCATATCACTAATCCTTAAAACGAAATGCTATGTGCCTTTACGATGTACAACATACATGAGGTTGAAATTCACCTTAATGATTGGGGCATGTCATTTCTATGAATGGGATGCAACTGGATCTTTCCAAGGTGAAAGCTATTAGTGAGTGCCAATTACCAGAGAATTTGAAACAATTGTGAGCCTTCTTCGGACTTGCTGGTTATTATAGAAGATTTATTAGAAGGTACGCTACCATTGCTTCTCTATTTACAATTATGTTGCAGTAAGATAATTTTAAGTACACTGAGTTAGCTAAGGAAGATTTTTAGATGTTGAAGCAAGCTTTAATATCTACTCCAATTCTTGCTTTACCTGATTTCTCTAAGGAGTTTGTAATGGAGGCAAATACATCATCCATTGGAATAAGAGCTATTTTATTACAAGAAGGCCACCTTATTGCATATTTTAGTAAAAAAAGAAAATGCATTCTCATTTAAAGAAAGCTTCGGCTTACATTCGAGAGTTGCATTCTATAGTGGAGGCCATGTGGAAGTAGAGACAATATTTGCTAAGTTCGGACTTCATTGTTAAAACAGACTATAGAAGCTTAAAGGAACTCCTAAATCGAGTTATTCAAACTTCGGAGCAACATAAATATTTTGCTAACTTGCTTGGCTATGATTATACTATAGTTTACAAGTCAAGCTAGGACAACAAAGTAGTGGATTTTCTATCAAGGCAGCATGATATGGCCTATATGGCTTATTCTATTCCTCACTTTAATTTGTTGGTAGAGTTACAAGAAGAGTATCATCATTTACCAGCTTTCAAGCAAGTAATCGATGATTTGCAAAGCAGGAAAACACTGAAGTAGGAGCTACATTAGAGAAATGGTATTCTATTTTTGAAAGATAAGGTCTTTTTAGTGCCTACTTTGAAGTTTATACTAGAGCTTCTTTATGAGTGTCATTCTGTTCCCACGGCTGGTCACTTTGGACTACTCAAGATGTATAAACGTCTTACTTCTGAGTTTTATTGGGAGGGAATGAAATATAATATTGAGGCTTATGTTTAAACATGTACTGTTTGTCAAAAAATTAAATACAGTATAAGGAGTCCACAAGGTTTATTATCCCTTTACCGGTATCTAATCAAATATAGGAAGATGATTCAATGGATTTTGTGACTTCACTACCTAAGTCACAAGGTTACTCAGTTATTCTAGCAACCATGGACAAATTTTCAAAGTATCACCATCTTACTGCTTTAAAGACTCACTTTATTACTTCAAAAGTAGCCTCACTATTCCTTCACATGGTAGTTAAGTTACATAGGTTCCCTAGATCAGTGGTTTCTAATCATAACCTTACTTTTATTAGCCAATTTTGGAAGGAATTGTCTCAGTTGAGTAGCCCCAATTTATCTTTTAATATTACTTACCATCCTCACTTTGATGGGTAGATTGAGGTGATTAATAGGATGATTCAATAGTACTTAGGAGGATATGTGATATAATGTCCTTTGGAATGGGTACATATTTTACCATGAGCTGAATTTGCCTATAATTCTTCTTATCATCAAAGTGACTCTATTATACTTTTTGAGGTGGTATGTTAAAGGAATACCCTTAACATTCTTACATATATCACAACTCGAAAGAGGGATCGAGTCATAACAGTACCGCCATAATACATGAAGATCCGAGATTAAACACTCTTGATCAAAGGCCTTCGATGTACTATACGAGGCATTTCGCAACTACAACCTTTTCCTAGTACCTAGTAACTAGTATCAAGCAATAGCAAAGCATGTAAATTAAAATTATGGTATTTAACTAATCTTAACACAACATGGATAGGAAGGGATGTAAAGTCACCCCAAAATCAATCATACAATACCGAGATAAATCATCATAAGTAGTCTAGACTACTTAACAAGCTAAAGATACTTAATAATTGAAAATCATAAAGAGTCTGTATATAAATAAATGGTTCGCTCGAGCTCTAAACGTTTTCACATCCTACAACCCAAGTTGGTATAATTGACCTTGGCATCCTACGACCCAGCTCCAACCATAAATGCTACTGTAACAATAAACTATAGGGAGGGTAAGCTCAACCACTTAGTAAGTAACCTTCCTATTTTACTAACAAGAAATATCAAATAAGTGATTAATCAAGCATATAAATGCATGGTCAAGCATATGCAATACAACAATATATATGATCCATCGATAACTGTATACAGTACGGTTTTAATGCCCACGGTTGCTTAGGTTAGGAAGTATTTTAGTGCATCAAGATCCATATATCTATGTCCAATTCATAGTCTCTTGTCAACGATATCACCCTCAACAGTAGACATAGCATGGCCTCAAGTAGAAGGTAACACTCCTTGGAGCCAAGTAGTTCCCTAAGATCGAGGCAGGAACATATTGTACAAAATACATCATACAATAACAAATTCAATATACATAATACAATATGGATCCAATTAGGCATCATCCTCCGTTCTACTACATTATGTTAATGCCCTTAACACAATGTTATAAGGTGCAATGCATACTTAGTTTAATTAAGGGTTGAATATTTATTAGTTCTAATTCATGGCGACCAACCAATATATTCAAACACTCCAAGATCTTAAGTTCTAATGAAGCAAGCATATAAGTTTATATTAACTTAAGGTATTTTCTAAACAAGTTCAATCATAACAAGCACATGTAGTATCCCATATGCCCTAATCATGCAACAAATTCAATTATTTGACATAATTAACTAATTCACTAACTACAAGCACAAACAAGCAAAGTAAGGGGCGGTATACTCATTCAGCCATAATCCTCAGCAATCCCAATAATCCTCTACCGTGTCCAAGTTAAACTCCTCGTCCCCTAAAGAAGATAATTAAGGTCTATGAGTATTATATTTGCATCAATTAACTAAGCTTACCACTCATTATCCGAGTTAGTTGTTTTCGTAATTCAGACATATTTTCCTTGTTTTAACTTTGTTTTCAACAATCTTATAGTCATTTTCATCGTTTTTGAATGTTCTTTCATTTGGTGAAGTTTTTTTTTTTTAAGTTTCTAAGTCAGTAAGTTTTCATTTTAGACCCTATAAGGTCATGGGCCCAAAGGGTAAGTTAGGTCACTTTAGGGTTTATGCTTAGTTTTGAGCCTTGGGCTTGGTTTTTTAATTTAGGCTTTATATTTAATAATTTTAGGCCTTCTTTTAAGAATTTTAAATGGGCTTTTTTATACCTAACACCTAAAAATTTTAAATTGGGCTTTAGTGATACTCTTATGGATCTAAATGGGCCTTTTTACTAAGTTTAAGGCTCTAAATCACTAAGGGACATGTGGTGAGTATCTTGGATGGGCCTTTGGGTTTAGTAAACCTTTTAATTAAATCATTATAAGCCTTCTAACCTAAGGTTCAAATCTGGTCACTTAGATACATGGGCTCTAAAGTTGGTTCTTTTGGGCTTTATGTGTCTAAATCGGAGCCTTAGGCTTAAGCTTACTTGTCTTTTTGTACTTAAGCCTAATATTAGACTTAAGTTTAGCTAACTTTTAATATATTTACAAATCTGGACACTAAGGTCTTAGGGGTTATTAACACTATTCTTAAGCCTATAATCACTAACTAAGCTAGTTTAGGGTCTTAACCATACTTTAGCCTAATTAACTTTATTAATTAAGTCCTAAACCATACTTAACACTAAATAAACATGTCATTAAGCTAATAAAAAATAATTTCTAGATCTAATAGGTTAATGAAAGTGGAGGCTAGTGCTCTTAGGGTCAAATCTTCCATTTTCATGCAACACTTGATTTTTATGGTATTTCTACTTAAGTAAACTATGTTTCTATCAATCTAAAATCATAACCACTTCATAAAAGTGCATGGAAATGTTGTAAGAGAACATATAAGGGGCAGAATGCATGGCAAATGGGGATTTTATCAACCTACTTGATGATTTACTACTCAAACTAACACTACTCTACACTATTTAATCTATTTATGTTATATGTTCTACCAAAAGTGGTTTTTCTTTTACTAACCTTTGTTTGCCTTTCTTGAAACACCTTAAAACTTCTAAGGTTTTGCTGTAAAGTAAGTTTCAAAGAAGAAAAACATTAATTTATGTTAAACTGCCGACTAACGACCCCATTACTCACGCATAACTCGAAGGACTCCAATCCTTCACATGGTGAATTTTCGCTCGACAACCTACTAACGACAAGAAATTTTACGTCAAAGGAATGTGGCTAAACTCCTTGAGGTCCCCTAATTGTTGTATGTTAATCTGTACACTCGGTAGTGATGATACCAACCATTCCCTTGCCGAAGACCTTGTGCCAAGTAATCCCACCAATACTGCCAAGAAGTTCCTATCGAGTGACGAAAGACTCACTTAAACGGCCAAATAGTTTTCTCTCTACATACTGCCATCTCTATCTCTTCTTAGCCCTTTAAAGCTGCAACATTTTAACCCCTCTCACCTACTGTACTCAAAGAATATTCATATGGGACCAATGTTACACTGCTACCTGTTCACTTCATTTGACATTGTACTACTTTGCCATTTTGGTCTTTTTTTCCTTTTTACCCTTTTTGGTATGTACTAGGAATTCCCTTTTTGTATATACTTTCTTGTTTTTTTCATTATTTATAATGTTGCCCTAGGGACTTACTATAAATAGTCCTTTTCTCTTGTAAGCTATAGATAACCAACATTTTACACTGAATATTCTATTCTTGTGAGACAACCCTCTCCAAGTCCATATTTCCTATGCTCTTATCTAATCTTGCCAAGTAACTTAGGATTAATGGCGAGTGAACCTTAACCTCAACTTATACATCATATCAAGTATGGTGTCAAGTCGTGTTGTGTTCGTTAGTGAGTTATATCCTCCGAGCAGCTTCACGTTAGCTACTTTTGTTCGGTTATAGACTCTTTCCCTCTAATTTTCTTCGATATCTCGAAAGACCCATTTAGTTCAATTCCATCTTGGTAAGTCTTAGTAATAGCTGAGCTCATAGTCACACCATATATTCCTAGTATTAAAGTAGGAAAACCTATTCTACATGAAAACTAAGGAAAACCTAGCTTAAGTACTTACCAGAGTAAGGAGTGGAAGGTCTTCTTGAGATGAGTGTATCATGAGCTTTTATGTTTGTATAAGTATATATGTGTGTCAAAGGGTTAAGATGGAGTATGTATAAGGCATAAGACTTGGTGGTAATAGTGGTATAAGGTCTAGTAATGTAGTTTGTATCTATAGTTGAGACGATGGATTGGAGAAGGATTTAAGGTTGATGTTTGAGAGAATGTTTGAGAGGATTTGAAAAAACAAAATGAGGGAAGGGATAAGAGTGGCCGGTCGTAAGGAATGGGGGAGAGAAGGGGGTAAAACTTTGGTTATTGAAAGAAATCAAGGAGAAGGCTTAAAATGGGGACTATGTACTGTTATGCTTTTTGCCAAAATGAGTAAGATCTTGTCCCCTTAGAGTACAAGAGGGTTTGTCTTTTAGTCCTTAATCATATTTAACTTATAGGTAATTAAGATGTAATAGGTTTAGTTAAGGATTAGGGTTTGATTAAGGTAATTGATGGTAATCAAGCATCATTAGGCTAATTAAGTACACTCAGGATACATTTAAGGTTTTGTTGAACTTTGATATTATACTTTAGCTAATCTAAATGCCCTACATGTGTACTTAGGGTTTGGTGTTTATTTATAGTAATTTTGATCTGCGTACGAGCTCAAAAGTTGGAATCTCAATCATTTAGTGCTATTGATCGCTTGTGTTGATCAATTCAACCTTACTATTAGTGTTTATTTGTAGTATTAAGATATTTGATCACTTAATTAGGGTTAAATGATCATTTTAGGGTTTCATTATCATTCTAGGGTTTTTCAAGTATTAAGGTTCTTGCTCATTCAATTAGGTTTTTCGAGTTTACTACAATTAGGGTTTTTAGTTGAACACTTAGGTTTGATTCCTTTACTTAAGTTTTATTACTACATTTGGGTGGTGCTAAGGACTATCTAAGGACTCCTTCATTTGATTCCACTTTTAGGTTATCAAAATTTCATAGGTTTTACAACATATATTAAAGGTACTACTAAAGTGGAAGCAGTAGAGTAGGAACTAATGGCTAGTGATTAAGTGCTATGATTATTAAAGGAGAATTTGTTAAAGGCTCAGAAGCATATGAAGACTTAAGCTGACAAGCATAGGTTTGATGTTTCTTTTGCAATAGATGACATTATTTATGTGAAGCTTCAAACTTATAAACAACTATCTATTTCTCAAGGGTTTCACAAGCTTTCACAAAAATACTAAAGCCCTTTCCAAATCACTAAGAAAGTAAGCCTTAATGCTTATGAATTAGCACTACCAAATACGGCCAAGATGTACAGTGTTTTTCATATTTCCCTATTAAAAGCACTAAGGGTTCTATTATTCCCTCTTTGGCTCTTTCTCCATCTATGTCACAACTTTTAATAATGGGAACTAGAAACATATAGAGACGAGGTCAATAGGTGCCTCAACTTTTGGTTCAATAGAAGGTTTTATTGCTAGAGGACACTTCTTAGGAAAACTTTGACATATTTTGATAGACTTATCCAACTTGTGACCTTGGGGACAAGGTCACTTTTCAAAGGATAAGGGAAATAGTTACAACCAAAGGAAGAGTAGTGCAACAACTGTAGTGGCTAAACGAATATAGCACATAAGTGTACACTTTAGTTTACTTAAGAAATCATAACAAACCTAACAGATCTAATCAGATTTGGTACTATAACTATTACTAAAACAAATTAAGAAACCAAAAATAACATAGAAATAACATATCTGTAATAAGTATAAAATGATAGTAAAAGAGATGAAAAAGGTATGAACCCTCTTAAGCAATCTGCTCTTCTTCTTCTTCCTCAGCCTTCTAGAGTCTTGGTGAATGTGAATCACCAAACCCTCACAAACACCACAAAAGAAGGATGAGGATTAGTAATATGTTCAATATCAAGAGGGAAAAGCATAGAGAGTAATACATGCACGAGTAGATCTATAAGGAATTAGGGCTTTACCAACATAAGGTTGGTAAAACCCTAAGAGAGAGATCGAGAGAGAGTAATAAAGAATTCAAGAGAAGAGAGAGAAAGTAATAGTACATTTTGACCAAAGATATTATCTCCTTTAAGAGTTATCATGTATGTGTTATCTACAACAGTGGGTCGAGCTTGACATAGACGATTAGGTAAAGTTGAGGTTGAGATGATTAGTACTTAGATTTCATGTTTTGAACATATATGATATATCTGAAAGCGGGTAACGTCATAATAGAGTCGATATAATATAGGAATATGTTAATAAAATAAAAATGGATAGATAAATCAACTTATGTAAAATCGGAAGCCAGATTATATAAGGACTTATTAAAATAGTAATTACAACATTCTTGTCTTAAGCATTATAAATAATACTGGAGACCTCCTTTACAATTTGTTTCAATAAGAAAACACTTATGATGAAGGTAAAAACTACTCTGAGGCTATGTAGTGGTAAGTGAGTCCTAAAGCCTCTAGTCATAATTAAAGTAGATTAATAAACTTAATGAAACCTAAATAACTAATATCTAAAACCCTAAGAATTCTATATATCAACAAAATTGGATTAAAAGAATGCATAATGTGTGTAAAAAATTAAATATAAGGATATAATAAAATTCAAAATATGAAATAGTTATTGAATTAAATGATACATGCCATCAATGATTTAAGGAAAAAAAATAATTCATAAATGATTTTAAAAATATATAAAGTAAAAAAGAAATAAACAAATGTAGTTATATAATATAAATGCATTTGTTAAAACACACAAAAAGAATGTTACTCATGTTTGATTAGCTTTGTTAAAGAAGCCTCTATGTACCTAAATAAACAACAAATAAGATATTGAAGAAGGAATTTGGCAAATAGCAACATAAAACCTTTCAAAATAAACCGATATTACTTAATAGAGATGCACATGTCATAAATTAATCCATCTAAGTGGTGTACATAAAGTTTTCTCGTTGCAAATGCCCTCATAGCTAAGGGTGGGCATATTTCAATTTCATATGTGTCATCTCCCTTTACCAAAGCAAGTTTAACGTGATGATTTGGTCTTCATTCTAGATCTAATCTAGGTTAGGTTAGGTTTGGTTCATAATTTGCTCATACCTTAAAAAAATTTAATACACAATTAGGTCGCCAAACTTGTGATTCTACTATAATCATTAAAGGGATTATAAAATTAGAACATAAAGTCAAAATATAAAAACGTAAATTTCTATAAACTATATAAAATAGCTTTAAAAAATAGTATAAATGTTTATAATAATTATCAAAAACTTCAAATATATGATAAAGATGAAAAAATGAAGAAATCATTTTTTTTTTTTTGTAAAAAGGAAAAAGGACAAATAAAATCGAAACTAAACTTTTTTCCATCATTCTTTTTAAAAAAAATATATAGTGAATTAAAATTAACTTAAACTTTCAACTCATTTTAAGTCATTAATGATATGAGTTAAAATATGTAGATTTTCTTGTAAACTTTTTCATTAGAACTGTAACCAGAATGAAAGTTATGAGTATAAAATAATTACTAAGAGAGGGTGAAAGAGGAAAAAAAAATGAATAAAATAGGGGACCCTAATAATCGATGGATTGTAGAAGCTAGTTTTTTAAACCTATCCAAACCAAATATGTAGAAATAGTAAATTAAGTTAAAAACATAAGTTTTTATCAAGTTTGATATACAACTTAGTTAAAAGTATAAATTTTTATAGAAAAATGATTGTACATTCAATTTAATTGAAAAGAACCTTTTAAATTCATAAATTCATACAATGATATTGGTGGAATTACAAATTTAATAACATGATATATAGTTGAAACCGATATCACTATTTAAGGGGTTAAAAGTCCATGATGCAACCGTTTGAATTTCCTCTCGGTAGGCACATTCACGGAATGGCATTTCAATACAGAGTCACTTCTTGTCACATGCATGGAATGGCATGTCAAGTGTTTGCCTAAAAGAAAAATCTTCGCTCCTGCTGCATTTCTTTTTTATTCGCAAATATCAGCGATAGGATGTAGTTTGTAATCTATCCTCTACGTGCAATGAGAAGAAATATCGGCTCGGCTTTTCTCACTATTTTTTTATTCCCCCCTAAAATAAAACCATTTGGCTCGGTTGGAGAGAGCGAACTGAACCACAAACTACCACCTATAGCCGAATCAAACTGTTAATGGAACCGTTTTGAGAAAAGATCAATTATAGCTAATAATTGCAGGAAGCAAGGAGGGGGAATAAAAAGAAAGAAAAAAAAAAAAAAAGAAGAGAGAGAAAGACAAAAGACCGTACTATTGTGTTGTGATTGGAAAAGGATGGAAGGGCGGCAGCAAAGCGGGTGATGTCTGGGACAATGAAACTATGAAGACGGAAGGGACAAATGAAGCATTTAAGATCAAAGGAGCAGATGGTGGAAAAAGAAAAATGATTCTCATTCAAGTTAGAAGTAATAGTATGAAATAATTGTTCCACTAATTTGCATAAGACAAAACAACGATACCGAAAGCATAGATATTTTCATGCAGTAGAATGTCGCTTTTATATATATATATATATATATCTTATCCCTATCTTATCTTTGCTATATAGCAAACACATTAGCCTTTGGCACACGACCGTCAATTAAGGCTAAGTGCTCTGGATATTTTTTGTTTTTTTTTTTTTTTTTTTTCAATACCATGAGCCAACCATTGAACCAAGGCCTCTTCGCTGCTCATGGTGCCCGAATGGTTGTCATTGCGGACAAACAAGAATCTCTCGGCCAGCAAGTGGCCGACTCCATCGGCACAGATTAGTGTACTTTCTGCATTGCGATGTGACTGATGAAGATCAAGTTAAAAAATTGGTCAGCTCGACGGTTCAAAAGTTCGGCCAGCTAGATATATTGTTTAGCAATGCTGGAATAGCAAGACATCCTAAACCTGGATTTTTCATATTATGACCGGCTTCACGCAGTCAACACGTGCGGCATGGCTATGTGCGTGAAGCGTGCGGCTCACGCTATGGAGGAAGCAAGCGTGAGGGGTTCAATCGGTGGCTCTGGTGGTGCATGGATCGATATTGCATGTCGAAACACACGCTGCTTGGGCTAGTTCGGACTGCCAGCATATAGCTAGGGGGGATAAGGGTGAATTGCGTGTCCCCATCTGTAATGGCAACACCGCTTTCTTGCAGCATACTTAAGATGGAAGCGTGTAATGTTGAGAGGCTTTATGAAGAGTTCGAGCACTTGAAAGGGGTAAAGCTGAGGGCAAGTCATGTGGCAGACGCCGTGTTCTTTCTTGTGTCTACGGACTCGGAGGTGATCACTGGGCAAGACTTGGCCGTTGATGGTGGATTTCTTGTGAAGAAATTTTGAGCACTTCGGGACCTTAGGGTGGTGCATATATTAATTGTCATAAAAATAAGGTTGTTTGTATCGTTTTGTGGTGCTCAATGTCAGGAATGTATGTTTTACTTTCTAATGATTAAATTTACCCATAATGCATATACCACCTAACATTTGAAACAAAATCTGTTGATTTATGAAAGACCGAGTATACCACCAAACATTTGCCTGTTCGAGGATAATTTTGTAAGACTTAAAAGCTTCAACCATAACTTAGAATATAGTGTTAATTTTCTTAAAATTATCATTTCATATTTAATTAATAGTTCAGATTACATATAAAAGAATGAGATCAGAAGCATGTTTAGATATCTCAAAAATCTAAATAATTATTAATTACAATAATTCATTTGTAATTTCACCTAAAGTAATATTGGAGATCTATTTCTTAGAAGGAATCTATATCTATTCTAGCCAATTTAGCAAAGAAGAAAGTTATTGTATGTTTTGACCCCTTTTTTTTTTTCCTCAAATGATATGTTCTGCAATATTCGTTGCATGGCTAAAGGGGGGATAGTGCCATGAAATGATAACATGGAAATAAGTAAATCCAAGCCAGTTAGATAAATGAATTCATGATCCCCCAACCAATAGTATGTGTAGTTAAGGTGTTCAACTTTGGATTTGGAAAATCTATGGAATTCTCGGTTATTGATTTACAAACTTATGTAAATTAAGAAAATGAAAATGGAGAGAATCCACTACTTCCCATATCTTCAATATTCAATCAAACATAGCACTTTGTTGTAAAAACTACAGTAGATAACTATCAAAAGTATTAGACAATACAAGCTTATTATACAATATTTGATTATACAGTACATAACACAAATTTTATATTAAAAATTAATTATTTATATTTTAAAATAAAATTTTTTACAATATTTAATAAAAATAATATTAATTAACTCAATTTTATAACATAGAATAATATTTTTAAAAATTTAAAATATTTTCATTTTTTATTCAATGAATTTCATTTTTATATCATAGTATAGATATGATAAAATTTAAACTTTTTATCCAATTCATCAAGCTAATTTTTGTCTAGCCACCATGCAAAACTACAAACTAAATATGGGATAAAATTTTTTACTTAGTTCAATATTATAAAAATTATGCAACTAAATGCTACTTAATACTTTTCTACAAGAAAACAAAACTACTTATCCTTTCTAGTAGAAATTGTTATATGATTCGAATTCTTATTAAGATTGCATGTCAAATGTACTAAAAATTGCAAAACATTCTAATTTTGCTTACTTGTCCTTCACCTATTTAGTAAGTCGAAATTGCAATTCGTCTTACATTTTCAAAATAGTCATTGCGCTTAAGTATCATAACTCTCTTAATATCTCTCTCGCAATTTTTTTCATTTTTGGTTTTTAATTTGTGAAAGTTAGAAGACTCATAAATATCCATAAGATGATGTCTCCTTTAGGGACACCTTTCCTTTCTTTTTCCAAATAATGAAAAGTGTAATGAAAATTCCACTTTCCTTCTACTCCTTTGACATGTTTGGTACATGTGATTAGACCAAAAATGAAATTGTAATTTCAAATTTTATTCTGTTTTTTATGTTTGGAAGCACTTTTGGAAGTAAAAATTGCGACTACTTAGAGTCACAATTCCAACTTTAAAGATAAACTCGATTCCACCACTACAAGAGTTTTAATTTTTAGTAACCTTTTTTTTCATATATTTATTATTTAATGGCACTTTTAGATATTGGGACTTTTAGTGGTGATGTAAAACCACTAAGGATACAAGAGTAGCAAAGCACGATTGGGGTCACTTTTTCTAATATAAGTATATGCTATAGTAATAATTTCAAAAAGTGAAGTGTATGCATACTACAATTGCATATATTAAAATTTACTAAATTAATTATATTAAAGCAACTTAAAACTACCACTAGTATTAAAAGCTATTACAAACCACTACTATTTTTTTACATTTAATGTCAATACAAAACCATTACTAATAACATTGTCGAGCCTGATTTTTTCCTCTCGGTTTTTGTAAATTATTTTTCTTAAAATCGACCAGTGTTAAATCCTATCAATTTACTACTAACTCTTGATTAGGATTTAAAAAAAACCAATTTCTTTTTTTTATATTTTGAAAATGTTTTGGAGTTACCATCCAACCAAAGTTAGGAAAGAGAGTAAAGTTATAACTAATTGAGTAAATTGGTTATAACTTAACCACTAGTCTAACGATAAAATTGATTTTATAAAATACTTTTAAAACTAAAAATCTGAATTCAGAGATTAAGATTTTTAAACCTTTATGGATACCATTAACTTTTCAAAATTTAATTTTAATCTTAAAAATCACATTTCGATTCTATAAAACAAAACTTAGTTAATCGAATTGGACAACTTAAGTAATCTAAAGAAAAATGGGTTTTTTTTTTTTTTTTATCATCACCCCGTAGGTACTTATGTACTCGCTATTCGGGATTAAACGTACATAATTATTTTTTTATAAAACTTTAGTAAGTTATTAATTTTTGTTTCGAAAAAAGTCAGGTTTACGTTTTTACCCAATTCAATTTATTTAAGGAAATTCTCTTAAATAGTCCTAATCGATGTTTTATTTTTAGAAACTCTAAAATAATCCTAATTTGGGAAGGGTCCATTTATTTTTATTTTGGAAAACTTGATTTTGGCAAACTAGGTCAGGCTCGGCCGGCTCCAAGTCAACTTAGGGGTCGTCTTAGTTAACTCGAGGTTAGCTTAAGTTGGCTTAAGTTGGCTCAATCGGCTCCGGTCGACTCGTACGGTTCGGATCAACTCAAAAGTCTAATTGAAGTGTCTTACCTAGGGTTTTTGAGTGTAAGGACTTCGATGGTGGTGGCGGTTTTGGCTGAAAACTGCCATAGAGGAGGCTATCCTAAAGAGAAAAATCATGCTAGAGAGAGAAAGTATAGTATGTATGTTCCTTAGAGTGATTCTAGTACTTTTGTGTGTTGAAAATGAAAGATTAACCCCTATTTATACTATTAGCACAATGCTTAAACTGAGAAAGTCAGGAAAAATTAACAAAATTTGTCCAAATCCATTAATGGGTTTTTACTTGAAAATTTATTTTTTTTTTCATTTTTGAGCTCAATTTTAATTGCACATTTGACTGAAGTTTGATGGGTTTTGGGGTGGATTCAAAAGTAGGCTATGTATAATTATACGATTTCACTATTAATTTGGTAAAATCATTTAATAAAATCGGTCAAAAATGGCTTTAAATAGAGTACATGAAGAAGGAATGAAAGTTGGAAATCTTGAAAGCTGTGAAGAAGGAGGAAGGGAGTGCAAGCCACGTATAAGCATGTGCTACACGCCCCTAGGCACACATGCAATGCATGTACATGATCCAAAAATAAAAGGGCCGCATTGGATGCGCCCCTATTCCTCAATCAAGGCTTTACCCTATTTTGAATTTTTGTAGACTAATTTCTGGTCCACACCGCACATTTCTCTTCCTTTTTTTTTTAATTATCCTTATTATTATTGATATTCATATAAGTTTAAAAACTACCTATTAATTAAGTCCTATCTTATCGTGCTTTTTCTAAAAAAAAACTTTCCACCTAGCGAAATTCAAACTTAGGACCTCAAGCTTAATGTAAATACAAAATCAAGTGTTTATCCATTAGGCCGTTAACATGTATCTTATCCATATGTGCAATTTGTCTCTGTCAGTTAGAGCTAAATTTAAATTTAAATTCAAGCTCAACCGTCCCCTTTCTACTTTTATTAAAATTAAAAATTTATTCTATTAAAAATTTATTATTTCTAAATCCATAAATCTTCTATTTTTTTTTTCAATTCAATTTCTTTGTGACTTTTTAATTTTCTATATATTTTTCTAATTTTTTTCTATTTTTTGTATTTTCTGAATTTCTTATTTTTTGTGTTTCTTCATGTTTTCCTAAATTTCTTATTTTTTATGCTTTTTCCTATTTTTCTATTTTTTGTATTTTTCTAAACTTCTTATTTTTTTCTCAATTTCTCATTTTTTTGGATTTTCTTTAATTTTATATTTTTTTATTTTTCCAAATTTAAGACCTCTTATCCTATTAAAATGAAATAAAATTAAATAAAATAAAAGGGTAAAAATTAGGTATTTACAATTATCTCTTTTTATGGTGAAATTTGAACAAAATTTTACCATATAGACAAAGAAACACTATCTTTGCCTTAAGGATGACTTTATAACAACTAAATAGTTATTCTAGACTCAATCTACTAGCGATTTGGTGAAGAAGTATAAGAGAGAAGAAGTGCTTTAAGGGATGAAAAGAAGAAATAAAGCTTGGTTATGCTCTTTTGGACTCACTAACTTAGGTGGGAGTGTTTCTTAAGGTTAAGCAACCTTACATGGGAATGGATTTGGAGAACCTAATCGTGCTTCTCTAGGCTCACTAACTTAGGGGGGAGCGTCTCTTAACGACTAGTAACCCTAAACTAGGATATATTTAGAAAACTTAGTCGTACCCTTCTAAGCTCACTAACATAAATAGGAGCATCTCTTAAGGACTAGCAACCCTAAGTTAAGATCAATCTAAAAAACTTAGTCGTGCCTCTCTAGGCTCACTAATCTAGGCAGAAGCATTTCTCGAGGACTAACAACCCTAAGTTAAGATTAATCTAAAGAACTTGGTCATGCCTCTCTAAGCTCACTAACTTAAGTGGAAATATCTCTCAAGGATTAGTAACCCTAAGCTAAAATTAATCTGAAGAACTCAATTGTACCTCTCTAGGCTCACTAACCTAGGCGGGAATGTCTCTTCAAGGACTAGCAACCCTAAGTTGCACTTAATGAAGTGCCTTATAGGCTTTCCAAAAGGAATTTATGAAGGAAAGCACCCTACGATCTTACTGAAATGTTGAAGTAAGATTAGTCGATAAGGAAGCGCCCTATGGGCTCGCTTGAGAAAGTTGGTGAGGGGAAACATCCTATAGGCTTGCTAAAAGAAATTTAAAGAGAGACTGAACTAAGATTATGCCTTCAAAGGCTAGCTAAGCACCAAATGTAGAAGGTAAGTACCTTATGGGCTAACTCAAAAAGATTGTTAGGAGTAAAAACTAGTCATAGTCTAAATGCAAATGCAATGTTCAAAAATTGGTGTACTAACATCATGTAAAAGTACTTACTTTGTCTTTGTTGATAGCACCCAAACTATTCAACTTTTTTTTTAACATTCTTATCAAAATTGACTGGCTCATGCTTTGATCCTTCGTTGTTAACCCAAATAATCTTGATATAGAAGGTTTGAAACTTTGCCAACTCTCAATATAGAATGATACCCACTATTTTATCTTTTCAGAACTTTTATGAATCGAAGCCCTTATACCCAACTAATAAATATCCATTGTGAGGTGATTGCTTACTTGGATTTTGTACTTTCCTGAAAAAATAGACAATAAAACTCCCCGTCAAGGGGGATCAATCCATAATAAAGTTTTTTAAAGAGTTTTGTTAATTACCAATGTCTTAGATCTCATTTCTCAACTTCTGTTGTGTTTTCAATGTATAGGTTCGATTAAATGGAATAAGGAGAGTTGGACCTTTCAATGGAGAGGGTGATCATTTCAATGTTGACAACAGCCAAGGATACCAACTTTGTTTGCAAATAATGAAAATTTAGACCATAATGACATTCAAAATGACTAGTATTTTTGCGTTTTGAGCAAAAATTTCCATTGACTTCTCATAGGTAATACAACTTTACAATGTCAACATTTACAGGGTCTTTTAATTTTGTACTATCCATTTGAGACAAAATTAAAACCCCTCTTAATAATACTCGCTTCACGATATAAAGGCCTCCATAATTGGGAGCAAATTTCCCTTTAGAGTTTTATGCATTGGGGAGAGCCTTTCTTAACATCAGATCACCTTTTAAAGTTTTTGGGTTATACCTTTTTATTGAAAGCATAAGCCATTCTTTGTTGATAACACTGATTATGACACAAGGTTATCAATTTCTTCTTGTCAATCAGATTCAACTACTCGATGCTTTTCCTTACCCAATCGGCTTCATCCAACTGAGCTTCTTATAATACCATGAGCGATGGGATCTCAACCTATATTGGTAATACTACGTTAGTACTGTATACCAAAGAGTAAGGTGTTGCCCCAATTGACGTTTTAATGGAAGTTCGATAGGCCATAAGTGTAAATGGCAACATCTCATGCCAATCCTTATATGTAACAGCCATTTTTTTTATGATTGTTTTGAGGTTTTTATTGGCTGTTTCAACGGCTCCATCCATTTAGGGTCGATAAGGAGTAGAGTTCTTATGAATGATCCTAAACTATTAGCACAATTTTGACATAAGTTTGTTGTTGAGATTGGTGCCATTATCAATGATAATCATTTCTAGAGTCCCATATCAGGCCAAGATATCTCTCTTGATGAACTTAACTACAACCCCTTTAGTACCACTCAAGTAAGATAAGGTCTCAACCCATTTGCTGAAGTAGTTGATGGCGACCAATATAAAGCAATGCCCATTGGATGCTTTTAGAGTAATCAGGCCGATAATATCTATGCCCTACATTAAGAAAAGCCATGATGCTGAGAGTATGTATAGTTCTTGAGGTGGTACACTTATATCATTTGCATAAACTTAGCATAAGTGACAATGCTTAATGTGATTGATACAATCACCTTTCATTGTTAACTAATATTACCCTAGCCTCATAATTTTCTTAACAAGTACATAGCCATTCATGTGAAGGCTACATACTCTTTCGTGTACTTCTTTCATTAACATCTTAACCTCCTTGTTATCCACATACCTTAAAAGTGTACCATCAAAAGAGAGCAAATATAAAGTAGATTCGCTTATTGAGAATTGAGCGGCCAATCTCCTAATCATCCTTCTATCCTTTTTCTTGGCCTCTTCAAGGTGTGTACCTTATTGTAGGAATATCTTAACATCATGGTACCACGACTTTTGGTCATTCGTACCCTCAATTATTAAACAAAAGGCAAGCTTATCTTCAATTTCAATAGTGAGGGCCTGAATCTTGACTCCACTAGATATCTAGATCATAGATGCTAGAGTGGTTAAGGCATCAGCAAACTGATTATAAGTCCTTGGTATGTGATTAAAGGTGATTCCTTTGAAATTCTCCATCAATTTAATCAAGTGCTAATGATAAGGTACTAGTTTAGGATCCCTCATCTTGTATTCTCCCCTAGCTTAGCTGATAATGAGTGAAGAGTCTCCATATACTTCTAATTCTTAAATATCTTTATCTAAGGCCATTTTGAGTCCCATGTTCCATACTTCATATTCAACGATATTATTAATGTATGGGAAAACAAGTCTTATAGCCATAGGGTATTGAGTACCTTTAAGGGATATTAACATTGCCTCAATTCCACACTTAGACACATTGGTTGCCCCATTAAAGAACATCTTCCATTTTAGTGGCTCATCATCTTCCCCTTTATCAAAGCTTCCTTCGACTACTAAGATATGCTTGTCGGGAAAATTAACTTATACCTCTTGAAGTGTATTATTGAAAAGATTTTCTACTAACTAATATGCTAAAGCTTACGCTTAACTGAGTTTTGGTTTACATACGTAAATTCAAACTCTAGTAGTAACATTTGCTACATTGAAATTCTACCAATTAGGGTTGGTTTATCTGGTAAGTACTTTAGGGAATCGTGTTGAGTCAACAATTCAATCTAGTAGTAAAGTGTGTATTGTCTGAGTTAATGCATTACCCAAACCAAAGCATAGCAGGTTCTTTTAATTTCTGAATATATCTATTCCACTTTAGTAAATTTCTTGCTCAAATAATATACATCCCATTTTTTTCCTTCTTCGTCTTTCTAGCTGAGCATACCCCTTATAGATTCCGATAATATTGCCAAGTATAGAAATAAAGGCTTACCAAGTTTTGGAGCTACCAAAATTAGAGGGTTCATAAGATACTCTTTGATCATTGGAAAGGCTTGCTTTTATTTTTCTTCCCAATTGATCTTGGTGTTCTTTTTTAACAATTTAAATAAGGGACAACATTTGTCTATTAGTTCAGATATAAACCGAACTATGTAGTTCAAATGGCCCAACAAACCTCTGATTTCTTTGAGTATGCATAGAGGAGGCAAGTCAACTATTGCTTTGACTTTATTAAGGTCCACTTCGATGCCCCTTTAGCTAATTATAAAACCTAATAATTTCCCTAAAGTCACTTTGAAGGTATATTTCTTTAGGTTGAGCTTCAACTGGGATTTTCTCACCCTATCAAATAATCTCCTTGAATTATTTACATGATTTTCTCCTTTCATAAACTTTGCAATCATATCATAAACATGTACTTCAACTTCTTTACATATCATGTCGTAAAAGATTGCTACCATGGCCTTTGATAGGTTGCCCTAGCCTTTTTGAGTCAAAAAGGCATTACTTTGTAGCAAAATGTGCCTTAAGTTATGATAAATGTTATCTTAGCTTTATCTTTTTTGGACATTCAAATTTGATTATATCTGGAGAATCCATCCATGAAAGAGAAAAGATGGTTTCCAGCTATGTTCTTGACCAAGAAATCAATATAGGGCAAGGGGAAATTATCTTTAAGGGTTGCTTGATTAAGGTCTCAAAAATCCATACATACTCTGACTTTTCCATTCTTCTTCATTATTGGCACTATGTTGATTACCCATTTAGGATAATCAAATATGTCAATGAAACCAACCTCCAGTAATTTTCTAACTTCTTCCTTAATCTTTAACAGGACATCCGATTGAAACCTTCTTAACTCCTGTTTCTTAAGTTTGATATCCTCTCGTATAGGTAAGCGATGAACCACGATTGATCGATCCAATCCAAGCAAATGTTCATAAGACCACGCAAACACATCTTGATATTTGGATAGTAGTATAATTATTTCAACCTTTTGTTCTTTTTTTAGATTCTCTCCAATTTTCAATGTTTTGGCATTGTCATCAATCCCAACATTAATCATCTCAATTGGCTCGTCAAAGGAAATTCTACTCATTTCATGTGTTTGCCAACTTTCTTGTACGTCACTATGGTCATTGACATTACTCCCGACGACTAACCTAATAAGGCTAGAAGTGAAATCAATATTTTGATTATCTATCTGTGTGAGGTATCCATAGCCTTTATTCGGAGCATTAGATCTAGGAAAATGAAAAGTATGTAAAAAAAAAAGAGTATAAGTAAAGAAGAAGCAAAGAGAAAGAAGATTGATTCTTATTTAGAAGAAATTCCTTTTGAGTACTATTATTCGTAGAATAAAGATAATTTATTACAAAACTCTATAAAATACTGGACCGTAATTCATCCTTTACCTTAAGGAAGACTTTTTTCTATTCATAGGGATGGAAACCCAATTATTTAAGTGCTAGGACTTATCTAATAGACCAACCATTTTATCCTTGCTGGAGGTATCCTCTTTGGTAGGCTCTAAATTTTGAATTGAGGCCCAAATGAAAATTTCTGATAATGATGGAAAGGTCATCAAGGTATGATACAACCTATCATCTCTTTTGCCCCTCATTTGCATATTTTGCAGCTCATCTACTAGAGTTAGGATATACCCTAGCCCATAGGTTCCAAACTGGTCTTCTTTGAATTTCAGCTTCTCATACTTCTCCTAATTAGTAATCATGCACATCTCTTCGAATATTTGGAGCCTAAAGTCCTCCTGATCCTCAATGCCAATATAGGGTATAGCTGTTTCTTTATATATTTCGTAATCTTGGTCACCCAAAATTGTTATGACCTAACCCTTGGAGATGAATTTAACCTTTTCATGAAGACTCAAAGGTATGACCCCTACTGAATGTATCCAAGGTCTTCCCAATAACAAGTTGAAAATCCTTAGGATGTCCAAAACTTGGAATTAGATATTAAACGTCTATAAGCCGATGTCAATTGGTAAGTCGAGCTCCCTTATAATTTCCCTTCTGGATCCATTAAAAGCCCTAACTATTTTCAAACTTAGCTTGATAGCAATTGTATTAATACTCAATAGATTTAAGGTGGCTAGAGGGAAAACATTTAAGGATGACCCGTTATCAATGAGGACTCTTGTTGTAATGATGTTGTTTACCCTCACTATTATGAATAGAGGCTTGGTATGCTAGTTACCTTCTTTGCCCAATTCTTCAATAAAGAAAGAAATTTGATCCATAGTGAGGGTAAAGTTAGTGACAGACCTTATTCTTTCAATCAGTATTTCATGAGGGACTTTAACTTCCCTCAATGTTCTAAACAAAGCTTCCCAATGCGATTCTAACGCCATTAATAAACTCATGAAGGATATTTACATTGGAGCCTTAGTAAGCTGATCCATTACTTTATATTCACCAAACTTAATTATCTTGGTAAAAGTAGACAATCCTTCTTCATGTTCAACCAATTCATTGTTTAGTCTTTCCAGTATAACCTTCTTTTTCAAGTCTTCCCTTGGATCATAGATTCTACCAAAGTAGATAACCCCTCCTATAAGTGAGCTCGATTGCCCTTGATTTACTATCCAGTGATTGAGAGGGGCAATTTTATAACTTTCAAGGGCAAGAGGCACATAGAAGGTGTACCTTTTAGTCAATAAAACTTATTCCTCCTCTTGCTTGTAGAATCTATAGACTCGAGGCCCTCGGTTGGAACCAATCTTATTGATGGCGGGATCTAAATTGTTAAATATCATATTGATGATGGGCCTATGGTTAAGTGGGGGGTTGTTGTTGATGTTTGGAGCAAGAGCTTCTACAAAATCTAGTTAGGCTGAGCCTTCATCAATTAAGTCTTGAATTTTGCTCCTTAACCTCTAGCACGAGTTGGTTGAATGGCCCACTTGCCTTAGGTGATACTGACAGCTTGCATTAGGATCAAAGAATCTTGGCTTATACCTTTCATTAGGAGCTTCAAAATGGAGCAAATTATCCTTTCTTAGTTTTTCAAGTATATGACTAATTGGAACAAGTATTTTAGTGAATTGCTTAAGGGCCCTGTTGATTAGCAGTTGGCTTCTGTACAATAGTTGAGTTGGCGGAGGATTTTCCTTAAAAGAAACCCTAGCATTGGGCTTGGTGTTCGAATTGACCTTACCGAAAGTAGCTTCTTTGGGCTTGCTGGTGGTGGGTTTAGAAGAGGGTAGTCTTCTGTCTGATGGTTCTTGTAACTCGTCAAAGAAGATAACACTTTCAATCCGGCATCCTGTTACTACTACTTCTACAAAACTAGAAGAGGCTTACCTAATTAGGTAAGAGAAATAAAGTCTCTCAAGAGCTTTGATAAAATTCGAAGTTAGCTCTTTCTCGGTCAAGGGAATGGATACCCTTATAGCTAAGGACCTTCACCTTTGAGCTTATTCTTTAAAAGACTCATTGTGCCTCTTCCTTAAGGCAACTAAATCCATCATCGTCAGCGCCACTTTAACATTGAACCTATATTGGTCATAAAACACCCTAGCCAACTTCTCCCATGTGTTTATCTGGTTCAGGCCCAATTGGGCATACTAGGTTAAAGCAGGGCCTATCAGGCTGTCCTGAAAAGTTTGGACCATGAGCTGCTAATATTGCACATACTTGCCCATTTTGCATACATACAACTTGGTGTGTAGTTTAAGGCACCCAGTTCCATTATACTTCTCAAAGTCAAGTTCTTTAAACTTCTCTATGAAGCTTCCATAGTCATAAGCAGAAAAATCCGTTATACCAGCCTACTCAAATCCATCATACCCTTCGAGAGCATTTTCATTTTTTCAATTATTTGTTGAGTTAGTTGCTTTTCAAGCCCTTTCAATCTATCTTAATTAGCTTTAGGCTTTAGGTTGACTAGAAATGAATAATTATTAAAGCTCGAAAGTCGGGTTGACCTTCGGATAGACCCGTTCTATCTCAAAGGATTCAAAGGTCTGGTTAACTTTAGGGTAAGCTTCTTCTACTTCGAGGGGTTAGGCTTTAACGTTTTTTCCATATCGAGCTTTAGAGCTTCCTTCATTTGATGGAGTTGTAGACCTTAGCAATGCAATGCTATCAACAAGCAAAGCTCAATTGATTAACAATCTTCCCTACAATTCATTCTAAAGAGTGGAACCTCAGCTCAATGGGATCAAAAATTTCAAGGTTGACACTATTGTTGTTGGCGTTAATACTGTCATTTTCTTGGTTGCCCATTCTGGTCTATGAATGAGTTTGGATAAGACTTCTTTGGAAGGTTTGATGCTTAGGAGCTATTTTGGTGACTTGTTTAAGGCCCCTTCTCAACAAGTTACCACATAAATATTTTTAAAAGAGATGAATGAAAAACAAAGAAATGCATAGCACACGGATGCAAAGGAATAAAATCAATGAATAACCAGCAAGATGGTGATTTTTATTATTATTTTTTTTTTTTTAGCATTTAGAGTTTCCTTTCGCATTATTTGAAAAAGAAAATACATTCAAGAAGATTATTCCTATCTCTAAATGTTCTTTTGGTGCTTGATAGGCGTTCCTCTTTTCTGCTTATTGGACCCTACTAGTACTCCCTTCCTTTTTCCATTTTTTCAAGTTCTTTGAGCCTCTTCTAAGTCATCCATAATTGATGTTCCAAGGCTTAGGAATGTTGTTTTGATTCTCAAAAGTGATCCTCCTACATGTCCCACTCTTTATAGATTATTTCTATACTAGCTTGTACTTGGTTCATGTAGGTCTTGATTTCAGGATTTGGTTTAGCTGGTGCAGGTTAGATGACCTCTAGTGCTCGATACTGGATCTCCCCTACCTTATGGAGCTAATCACACAAATATTCTTTGGTAACTTGGTGCTTGTCCATTTCTCCTAGCCATTCTCCTAAATAAATGTTTAAGCTGATAGTCCTTATTTCCCATAATTGTTTGATTGCCCGGAATTTAAACACCTTTTGTAATAGTAGAATCTAAAGGTCCTCATAATTTAAGGTTGTGATATCCAGTGGAGGCCTGTAGATTATATCTTGGATACCTCTAAATTGTCTGATTATATTGTTCAGGTAATAACTTGTGCACAATTTCATCCCAATTAGGGGTATTGCTTGATAATTTTTGTAGACTAGGATTACCCTTTTGAAGTTGCTCGATCTTGCTATCTATACGATATCGACAACTTAGAAGTTTCTCAACACTTTCACCTAGTGCTAAGTGGATTTTCCTTCTAGCAGATGGACCTTATCAACAAAAGAATTGATCAGATCAATGTTATGAGCAAACTCTCCTTGGATTAGATCGAGCCCATAACATTTCGTGTGACTCACAAACCATACTATTAGTAATGCTATGTTGGTCTTTAGTGCGTCATCGTTCTTTTCTTTTAAAATATTGAGGCTTCTGATATGTTCTACAAGGAGGGCCAAGACATATGATTTGCCTTTAAGAAATTGGCTCACTAACTCAACGACCCTAAAATGGATGAAGAACTTTCCATTAAGGAATAGAAGGGTCTCGAATGCAACGAGGATAAAGGCTTTTATTTTGTTGTGTCCCCAATCTTTGAGATTGCCACAGAAGATGCTTCGTTGGTTGGATTTAGGTTTAATGGCGAACCAAGCTTTTAAGTCTTCCAATTTGATGTAATTACCATTACAACTTTTGAGGACTTTGTTCACTTCAGCTTTTCTAATACCTATTAATCTTAAAAAGGCATTCACCGGGTCCACTTCCAAATTTAGGGTGTATATATTTTCTAAGGATGGGGCTTGAAGTAATTGGGTGTGCTCTTTAAATGTTGGGCTAATCAAGTGAGGCCCAACTCAAAAAGTCACTTCTTTGAGTTCCCAAAAATTTGTCAAAGCCCTAATCAAATTAATCTCTAATTTTTACTTTAGGAAGTGATAGAATAGGCCTAATCTTACTTACGATGGTCTCTTGTTTCCTTGGATTGATGTGTCGAAACCATGGGTCTAAGATGGGCTTAGGGCAAATAGGCTTGCCTACAAACTTTTCCCTGAAGTAGATGAAGTTGGATGAACAGGCTATTTCTTAATCTGAATTAGAAAAGAAAAAATATGTTACAAGATTAACCAACCATTATTTACAATGACAAAACCTATTTACAACAATTCTATGTTTACAATACATTAAAATTACAAGGGAAATCAAGAAAACTCTAAACCATTCTATATTTTTATCTCCATCTTGCTTGATTATTCATTGATTCTGGATGTCATGAATGTATAAAGGGTAGGTTCTAAAGGTTCATAAGTTTATGCGACCTCAATCGTTAGAGAACACTTACCTCAATCGTTAGAGAACACTTTCATTGGTTACATCAAGTTCAAGTGGAGATAGCCTAATCAACTTAGAGTATTGGTTACACCATAGCACCTAGAGCCGATACAATGGCCCCCTGTCCTAAGGTCCTAATACGGTTCAAGTTTGACTGTTTCTAGCATACATTTGCAAAAAATTATATCGTTCCCCTTAAATAGTTTAAATAAACTAAACCTTCAAAAAAGTTAATACAATTATGATACAAATGACAAAAAACAAATAAGTAAATAAATTGCATCTAAGGTGATTTTTAGAGGTTAATTTTAATTTTGGGAAGTTGAATGGCTAACCCTCATAACGTCCCCAGTAGATTTGGCAAGTTATCGAGCCTGGTTTTTTCCTCTCGATTTTTGTAAATTAGTCTTCTTTAAACCGACCAATAGTAAACCTTACCCGTTTAACACTAACTTTAGACTAAGGTTTAAAAAAAATAGTTTTTTTATATTTTGAAAATGTTTTCGAGCCGCCACCTAAGTGAGGTCGGAAAAAAGAATTAAGTTATAACCAATTGAGTAGATTGTTTATAACTTAATCATTGGTTTAACGATAAAACCAATTTTGTAAAATCGTTTTAAAATTAAAGATCTAAATCTGAGGGTTAGGATTTTAAACATTTACGGGTACCATTAACTTTTTAAAATTTAATTTTAACCGTAAAAATCACCTTTCAATTCTATAAAATAAGACTTAGTTAATCGAATTGGACAATTTGAGTAAACTAAAGAAAAATGGGTTCTTTTTTTTTCTATCATCATTGTGTAAGTGTCTACGTACCCGCTATTAGGGATCAAATGTATGTAGTTCTTTTATATAAAACTTTAGTGGGTTGATTGATTTTAGTTCTGAAAAAGGACGAGTTTACATTTTTACCTAGTTCAATTTATTTAAGGAAATTCTCTTAAATGATTCTAACAGTGTTTTATTTTTGAAAACTTTAAAATAGTCCTAATTTGAAAAGGGTCAATTTATTTTTATTTTGGAAAACCCAATTTTTCTAAGTATCAAAATGATTTTTATTTACTAACCTATTTATTTATTTTTATTATCCTATTTACTTATTTCTTATTCTTTTTATCTATTTCTGTTAAACTAAATAAATAAATAACTACCTTTATTTTCTCTTTTTCTTTTTCTTGTTTTTCTTCTCTTCTTTTTTTCTTTCTTCTTCTTCCTTTTTTCTTTTTCTTTTTTTTATAAGTACATGAATAAAAGAATAAAATAATAAATAATTAAAAAAATGCAGATCAAGTCAGGCTCGGAGGTCAGCTTAGGGGTCAATTTAAGTGTCAACTTATGTTAGCTTGGTTGGCTTGAGGTTAGCTTAAGTCGGCTCAAGTTAGCTTAATCAACTCATACAGCTCAAATTAGCTCGAAAAGTCAAATTAAAGTGTCTTATCTATGGCTTTTGGGTGTGAGGATTTTGATGATGGTGGTGGTGGTTTTCGTCGAAAATCGCTGTGAAGGACATTATCCTAAAGAGAGAAACCGTGTTAGAGAGAAAAAGTGTAGTGTGTGTATTCCTTAGAGTAATTCTAATGCTTATGTTTGTTGAAGATGAAAGATTAACCCCTATTTATACTGTTGGCACATAGCTTAAATTGAGAAAGTTGGGAAAAATGAATAAATTCACTAGAATCCATTAATGGGTTTTGACTCAAAAATTTAATTTTTTTTTTTTTTGTTTTTTAGCTCAATTTTAATTGCACATTTAATTGAATTTAGATGGGTTTTGGGGTGGATTCAAAAGTAGGTCATATGTATTATACGATTTCACCATTAATTTAGTGAAATAATCTAATAAAATTGATAAAAAAAAATGACCTTAAATAAAACACGCAAGGAAGGAATGAAAGTTGGAAATCAGGAAAACTACGAAGGAGGAGGAGAAAGGGGCCACAAGCCACCTATAAAGCACATGCTACGCGCCCTTACTGCTCATAACGATCTAAGCACACCCCTTTTCCTCAATCAGGGCTTTACCCTATTTGAAATTTTTGTTAACCAATTTCTAGTTCGCATTGTATGTTTCTCTTTTTTTTTTTTTTTAATTATCCTTATTATTATTAATATTCATATAAATTTAAAAACTACCAATTAATTAAGTCCTATCTTATCATGCTTTTTCCATAAAATAAAGAACTTTCCACTTAGCGAGATTCGAACCGAGAATGTGAAGCTTAATGTAAATACAAATTCAAGTGTTTATCCGTTAGGCTGTTAGCGTGTACTTTATCCATATATGCAATTAAATTGCACATATAAACTGAGTTAGCTTGGGCTAAATTCAAATCTAAGCCCAAATTCAACAACCCCCTTTCTACTTTCATTAAAATTAAAAATCTATTGTATTAAAAATTAATTATTTCTAAATTCCCTAAATCTTCTATTTTTTTTTTCAATTCAATTTTTTTTGTCACTTTTCAATTTTCTATATATTTTTCTAAATTTTTTCCATGTTTTATATTTTCTGAATTTCTTATTTTTTATGTTTCTTCATGTTTTCCTAAATTTCTTATTTTTTTTATACTTTTTCCTATTTTTCTATTTTCTGTATTTTTCTAAACTTCTTTTTTTTTTTTTCTAAATTTCTCATTTTTTGTAT
This sequence comes from Lumnitzera littorea, assembly GCA_024138015.1. NCBI lineage: Eukaryota > Viridiplantae > Streptophyta > Magnoliopsida > Myrtales > Combretaceae > Lumnitzera > Lumnitzera littorea. The sequence goes on from JAMXBB010000002.1 coordinate 119,143,836, forward strand.
TTTCTTTAATTTTCTTTCTTTTTTTCCTAATTAAGACCTCTTATTCTATTGAAATGAAATAAAATAAAATAAAAGGGGCAAAAATTGGTTGTCTACAAACATAAAATAGTAAGTGTTTTAATCTACCACAATTTCCTTTCTCGTGAAAAAGAAGGGAAAAGTATAAATGTGCTTCTAGGATTGCCGACTATATATGCTTTGTTTTCTCACAAAAAAAAAAAAATTCAATTCAATGTAAAACAAAGTTCTAATGCATAGATGTCTCCTTTTAGTGTTTCACTCTCTAGAATAAGTTATGATAACAAAACAACATCTAAAATTCAAAGATACATGTACAAACTACTCTACCAATATCATATACTAATCAACACGCTTAGTCATCCAACGAACTACTCTATGACCATATATCTAGCCAATTTCCTTCTTAGCCGCTGGTCTCCCAACTAGCAAGCTATACTATGTCACATGATACAACATAAAAATCCAAAACAATTTAATACATACATTTATTGAAGGACAAACCCAAGATCATATAACCTAGGTATGGAGGGCACTTACTTTCATCAAGTCAATATTAAGATTATCAGTAGGAAAAGATTTATATATAAGCATAATTATATTGTATCTCATATATATATGAAGATCTTATTAACGATTTGACTACCAATAATTCCTAAAATTTAATAGAATAGAAAATTATATTTAGAAAATAATTAATAGTGATCGATACACTTCACAAGAAGTTAAGAAAAAACAATTTTTTACCTTTTTATTATGCATATATATAAAATAAAATAATTATTAATTTATAAAAATTACATTAATATATAAAACTTATATAAGTTTTGTATTTAAAAAAATGATTGGAAAAAATAATTGAAGAAGAAATTATAAGTAAAGTAGAAAGAGTAACTTGACATAAAATGAGTATTATATTAGTTCTTTTCATAACAACTTTGTATGATTGTTACATTAACAATAACAAGGAAAAAAAAAAAGAAAATCATTTTGAATATAAATTATTAGGTAATTAATTATTCAATAATTCATACTCATTTTAGTAATATTAATTATAAAAAATTTACTAAATCGAGTCATATAATTAATATTGTTTATTAATAATTTATGGTATAAGACTAAAATACTTGTACTATGTATAGATGTAATTATTTTTATGGTATTACTAATAAAAAATAGTAATTTAAGAGAATTTATTTATTTAGGTTTGATTTATAATTAACGAATTTAATGTTATTTGATGTTGTGAAAAAAGAAAGTTTAATACATACAAAAAAACAAGTGCCATTCAAAGAATAAATACATCTTACAAAAAGCAAATGACAAACATGAGATTTCAACTTAAGACCTCATGTTTGTAGAATAAATAATTAACGACTATGCTATACTTCATTTTCTATCACATTTTTTCTCTATAAAATATATATTTATTATATATAACACTTCATTTTTAAAAAATTTAAAAAGGTAACTTTTCTTAGGAGCCGAGGTCCCTATCGTGCCCCTCCTAAACCTATCCCCAAATTTATTGATGACTCTAGTGTCAAAGGGGAAATAAAAAATCATTTACATGCAAGTTTGATTTTACAAAGCTAATTATCAAGTAGAAGACTTATATTTGTAACTTGAAAACTAATTTGCAAGGTTAGGAATCTCAATTCCTTCAGCATTCGCAAAAATCCTTCCAACTGAATTAATAGTTACATGTTATTTCTTAACTAAACTTATAACATAACCATGTGTAATTCTAAAACTATCATCATAATTAAATTATTTATATAAGTATTTTTCAGTCTAAAGAAAAGAAATAAATGAATACTTCACATTCATTTAGGAACATGTCTTGAAATATTTTTTTGATCACATTAGCTAAAGATGTAGATACACCCTTTAAAAGGTTGATAACATATTTATTAATTGATCTAGCTCTCTAAATTGATTCAACATAAGTAAAACAAAAATAAAGTTACATACCCTCATATCTTATATTGAAATTAAATAAAATATATGTTGATTAAAATTTCATTAAATTAGTTACATGTAATTCTTAATTTAAGATAGAACCTCATTCAAATGTACAGAAAAACAAACAAACAAACATATAATTCCTTTAACCTTGGATTTTTGCTTTAGGCCAAGAAACCAATCGAAAAACTTGATTGGAACATAATCATTTGACTTAATTCTACTGCATCTACCTATATCAAATTGGGCGATTAATTTCAAATTCCAATGCAAAAGCTAAGTCATAGGCACCTAATAACCCAGAGGCTACATAGTCATGATTCCTTGATGAATTGTTAATAAATATACTAAATCTTGTCATTCTCATACATAAATGGACTTCTACAAGGGTAACTTTTTCACAATTTTTGGTTGTAAGACCTTTTCCTTTGCCATAAATTTGACTAGACTTTTCTAGGCTAAAGAACATAAAATATGCAACCATTCCCAGCTAGTTTTCTCAGTTGAATTTACCTCATAATGTTTCATTAGATGCTCAATCTTTTCCTATTAAGGGGAAAAAAACTCAGATTAAACTTATTAAAATAAAAAGAGATTAAGTATGTATCTACCCTTTATTTAATAGTTTTCATACATTAAAATAGTCAACAATTAAGACTTAAAATGATTCATATCTATTGAGAAAAATCAACTAATATTTAACAAAATATAATTTATTTTACATGATAACAAAAAAAAAAAAGAAAAGAAAATGATTATAAGGGAAAAAATAATACCATTTTTCTACCAAACTAAAACATATAAGTTAACATTTACGGTCATAGACAGTAAAATGAACTTTTTCTCAAGTACTTGAACTTGGTACTTATTTTATTTTCTCAGATCAAGTGTTGAATTTAATGAATAGTTTAGATATTATAATAGATTAAGTTAGACAACATAAGTTCAATTGTTGCATGAACACAATATTTCAAAAGCAAAGTAAATCAAACACTATTCAAAATCAAAACACCTTTTAAATGTGCTTATATATAGACTTTACTAGGGAAAAAGATTCAATAAGTATTACACACCATATGTTATGTAGACATAGCATATAAATATCAATAAATATTGACACGAATATTAATGGAAGAAATAGCTTCAAAATCAATTATCATAAGTGATTTGCACACAAGATTTATGACAATGTCTTATTGTATTTACATATCACATGTATATAACACTCCATATATATTACCCATTAAATCCTTTCTCACTTACTAATAGGCAAAAACATTTTGAACCAACTATTTCAATTCAAGATGTAAGACTTATTTCTATATACTTTTCTTGTCCTTCTTCTAATGTCTTCTTATATACTTTCCTTGTACTAAATTTATCAATGCAAGACAACCAAGCAAATCTTTTCCGTGATAGAAATTATATGATAAGAAACTAATATCCTCTATATAATAGCAGAACAACCAATCAGAAGTGTAGGGATACTAATGCTAACGGTGCTACCTACTGTAGAAATTTTTTTTCATAATTATCCTTTAATATAGCATTGGATGCATAAGGTAAACAACTTAAATCAATAATCCATTTATATAAAGAATTGACAGCAAAGATGCATCATATTAGTATAACCCACAAGCTTTAACTAAAAAGGAAAAGATCTAATCACTATCTCTCTCTACCTTCTACTTCTACCTTTGATAATCCACACAACACCTCAAATAAAAAAACTACTACTAATGATCAATATATCAACCTTGTTTTGGCAAATTGAAATAGTAATCAACAATGCCATTGATAGGATCTGGAGAAAATGACATTGCATCTACATCGCCATAGCAACAAACATTCTACAATCAGAAAGACATGTCCCTCGGCATATTGTCTACTTCCAATATCATATCCTTAAATTAAATAGTCTACTTACAACTAAAATCCTAATTTCCAAAACTAAACATTCAAATCCAACATCTAGCACATATAAGTAGTAAAAGATGAGAAATGAGCTATTTGGACCATCCATTAATAGCAACATAAGCAAATAACATAAATTAAAAATCAGAGAGAGGATATAAAATGTAACAAATAAATCTTCACATCAAACATTAGAAAACCACATGAGATGAAATGAATTAAGTAATATGCATGTCATATGGTTAACATTCTTGAATATGCTAGTGAAAAAAGATCCAAATAAGAGATTTGCCCAAGATTGGTGGAAAATGTAGGTGATGCCCAATGACATACCAAAGACAGAGAGAAAGTGAGAGAGAAAGAGATTGAGAATAGAAAAAATGAAAATGGAAAATTAAGTGGAAAGACATTAGGAATTAAGAGGGATAAAGTTTGAGCCAAAGTTTACTTATACTTCCCACAACCTAAAATCGCTACCATATTTTATCTTCTTGTAACATCTGCTAAAAGAGTCTTTATCACACGTAGTGACTGAGACAACTTAAAGAAAGGGCTACAGCTAATTACTAATAGTAGCACTTCTTATACTAAATTATTGCAGTGTACCTTTGAGGAATTAATCGTGATTCCATTCCACCACGGATAATAAAATTAACCTAAATAGACTATTTGTAGGCTTTTGACTCATGAGGCCCTAAAATTGCTATTAGGCCAATCGTATCTAGATTTAGGGTATTTAGGAAAATTTATCTAATTGAACTCAAACTTTATGAATAGGTTAAAAAAGTTAATTGAAATAATTCGGTAAAGTTAAATTTTAAAAAAAATTTCCTAAAACCCTAATTTTAGCCTAAGAAGTATAATTATTTAATATAGTATAAAATTTATTGGAACCCTTAAAACCGAGTCTAAAACGCAACTAGAAGTTAGAGGTAAGTTATTTAAGCTATAAAAGAGAATAATATATCATAATATACCATATAATTGGTATAAATATTAAAAAAAATAAGTAAAATATCATTACATGAATATCATTACTCATTACGTATTACTATAGTGATAGTATTTCTCATGAATGTTACAAGCGTAGCATATTGAAGCAAAAGAGAGGAAACATAATCGTTGCACAGAATTGAGAAGTGGAAAAATGTTTTTGTTAGTTGAAGAGTTTGTTACAAAACAAATTTATACACAGCTGTAAAACTATGAAAGAATGACAAATTGATAAATAAAATTTGTACACATATAACTTTTAAACTGCTTAACAAATATATAAATACAGAGTCAACACAAAAGCTTGCTATTGCATAATTCTATTACTATAGTAATAGTATTTCTCATGAATGACTAGTTATACATGGCCTCAGAGAAATGACATGATAATTACACTTACAAAGGTGTGACTAAGAGGAAAAAAAGAACATTTAGTGGTTTAAACACACTAGTCACAAGTGAAGGAGTTAATATAACCAATTTAACTCGATATGGAATGAAAGCTTCACATCCATTTTTCTGTTTTCTCTTTAATTTATATTACTTGTATGTGCGACTTAAGTTACAAGAATTTTTATTACTTTTTCACCTATTCATATTCTGTTACAAATATCGATCGATTACGAAGAATGATGAATTGAGATTAGCATTTAGTCATTATTTTCCACCATTACTTTTTAAGCTTTACTGTTAGCTGGCGTTTTCTATAATACACTACTACAGATATAACACAATCCAGACAATGTTACTTGAATTATTAGTGGTCCATAGGTAATATCGCCTACCAAAAATTTGTCCAAACGTGCCCCACCAATAATGTCTGATTATTTGATAATAATTCTGATAATGCAAGTTGCACGTTAAATATTATAATTTTTAAGCTATTCTTGCAATTATATGTCAATTCGATTCCGAATTGAAATTAACGTAATATTTGTAACATGATCTTAGGTAGGTTGATTGGATTAGCATCACCGTGAAAAACGCGTAAACTCATATCATTGCTTTTTTGCTTTTATGGAATAAGACAAACAGGACAATTTTCGAATATTAAAATGTTTTTCATACTGTCGTCTTTATATAGCGAAAGCACTCACGACTATCATTGAGAGTAGCTGTACTATTTTAGTTTCGTAAAGTTTGCTTCAGTACAATGAGCCAACCATTGAACCGTGGGCAAAAGCTAGAAGGCAAAGTCGCCATCATCATGGGTGGTGCGAGCGGTATCGGCGAGGCCACGGCCCGACTTTTCGCCGCTCATGGCACCCGGATGGTTATCATTGGCGACATACAAGATTCACTCGGCCAGCAAGTTGCCGAATCAATCGGCACACACAAGTGCATTTATATGCGTTGCGATGTGACCGATGAAGATCAAGTCGAAAAATTGATTGAATCAACGGTTCGAAAGTTCGGTCAACTAGACGTAATGTTTAGCAATGCTGGAGTAACGAGTAGCTCTGATCAAGACATCCTAAACCTGGATTTTTCACAGTACGACCGGCTTCAAGCAGTCAACGCGCGCGGGATGGCTGTCTGCGTGAAGCATGCGGCTCGTGCGATGGTAGAGACACGCGCGAGGGGCTCGATTGTGTGCACGGCCAGTAACCTTGCTACGGCTGGTGCCACTGGTAGTGTATGGACCGATTATTGCATGTCAAAACACGCGGTGCTTGGTCTGGTTCGGTCTGCCAGTATAAAGCTAGGGGAGCACGGGATAAGGGTGAATTGCGTGTCCCCATCTGCGGTAACGACACCGCTTGCTTGTAAAGCACTCAAGATGGAGGCGCGTGATGTTGAGAAGGTTTATGAAGAGCACGCGCTACTAAAAGGGATGGCGCTGAGGACAAGTCATGTGGCGGAAGCCGTGTTGTTTCTTGCGTCCGATGACTCGGAGGTGATTACTGGGCATGATTTGCCTGTTGATGGTGGATTTCGTGTGAAGAAATTCTGAGAAGTTTGAGATTTGGGATGCGCTTACTATTTTGCTTTTGTAGCTTTTAGAGTGCTCGTTTCGCAGGGTTTATAAGTTCAGGAATGTACGTTGTCTTACTTAGTCTAGTAATGATTAAATAAACTTACCCATCTTTACTTTGTAACAATAATGGAGATGATAGTCTTCTATGTTTGCCGCCATGGACAGCTTTTGGATTAACAGGAATCACCCCATGGGCAGAAATGTGGGGCTCCTACCATATGTTGGTCGCGTTACCATCACAGTGACCGATTTGTTGTACAGTCCATTTCGTTAGTATTTCGGTTAATCTGTTTTCTCTTGAAACCTCTAGGTTTTTTTTTTTTCTTTTTTTTCATTTATTAGTGAATCATTAGTTTTTTCGTTAATGAATAATTTTTTTACAATTTTTAGAAAGTTTGAAGATTAAAACAATAAATAAATAGATAAATAAAAGTTTAACAACCGAATTAGAAAAAGTGTAATATAGGGTTTGTTTTATCGTGTGAATCTGCTATTCTCGAGTCATACGGATTCCAGCATGTTCAACAATCTAAAATTAACTCCAAGTCAGATTACAAGACTGAGGAAAAGGGTCTAGATTGTGCTACTAGAATAATGGGCTTCTATTTAGTTTCATTAAACCAAGTGAACAGACAATAGATATTTATGCAATAGATATATTTTATACTGTTACGGCACATAGGTAGAGAACGCCTCATCATAGAAAAGATTACAGAATATTATAGGGAATCTCAATTTTAACAACCTATAGTCATTAGAAATACAAGTGTCATTGTGACGTTAAAATTCAATGAGAAAATTACAAAAGCACTGCTTTCCCCAATTTTGTTTTTATTCGAGCATTATTCTGCATCCAAAGTACATTTTCTATTGCATTTACATTATTTGTTTTCTATAAATTAGCAAACACCATTTGGTACAGAGCCAGTTGGTTGATGGTCAGAACAAGATCTACAAGGATAATGCAGGAAGAATGGTTCAAACTTTCCTTAAAAGAGAAAAATGGAAAATATAGTATGTTAGTTAGTACCTTTATTGCAATGTTAAAGAAGCAACTATGCTTAAATCTATGCAAGAATCAATTCTAAATCGATCCAATTTGGATATGGTTGGGCTTAAACCGTACTCTAGATGCATAAGGGCCCTAACAATTTAGCTTAGGAGAATTGCTTAAATTGGAGGGCCCTAAACCAGTAAGCCCTGAACCAGTAGTTCAGCCCTCTAGCAATTTAAAAAAAAAAAGCAAAATCACAAATGAAAACACAAATATAGAATATGCTTTCCCACTCTCTTACTTTACCACTGACCCTCTCATCCTTATCACTTTACTTCACCAATCAATCATCAAATCAAACCACTTTCTCTTTCTTCATGTCACAAACCACACATCCAAGTCCATGTCCATCCAACAATGTCAATTCTTATCATCTCTTTCCTTTTCAGAGTAATCACATTTACATCAATTCACATTTCACAACACATACACAATAATGCAGATGAATTCTTAACTAGCATAGGTACAATACATTTACAGACATAGTGGAGGCTCAATGAATATTTGTACAAAACAAAGCGTACTAGAGATTTAGTGAATATTTTTAGTGTAATTTGCGGTGAAAAAATTTTCAATACATCAAAGAAAAATCTTTCAATGAGCAAAGAATTCACAAAATAGCACAATGTTGGTAGGTTCAAATTTCAAACGAGACACTCAGACATACATTGGTTCATTTGCAAATAAATTGCCATTGTTTCTTATAAATGATACCATGCAAATTTCTATAAGCTCTTTATCTGCTTGCAAATTTCAATATTTCCTATACACCTTTTACTCTCGCATTGAAGCCGTATTTTTTCTTCTTTCAGTCTTCTCGTTTATGATATTATAACTCGCTTAAGTAACTATAATATAATAACTTCTTTCAATCTTCTCATTTCTACCTTTGTTAGGAATTTTTTCCATGCATGTCTTTCTTCTCATTAATAAGAAAAATCAAAATATACTCATGGATCAATTCTTCCACTATACATTTTCTAGAAAGAAGCACGATTCCTCATCAGGTAGGAAAAGTAAGGAGAAGGTCACGAGAATGGTTTTGTTGTCTTTACCGCAACAATTCAAGGACATTCCAGCATACTCGAAGTACGACTACAATAAGAAGAGGCCATAAGGTATTGACAAATTTTGATTGTCGAAGTATATCGTCACCTAGATTTGAACCTCTATTCATGAGTTATCCTACAACCATATTCAAGGATGAGGAGGACAACATCAAAATAATTCTCGAGACAAAGCAACAATAAATAGGTCAACCATTTGGTGATTCGAGACCTTAGCACTCAAATAAGCCTTCTAAACTAGATAAATCTAATATTTTCACTACACAAAATTTTTGCAAAGGTATAGATAAATGAAGTAAGTCATAGGTGTTTTGCAATTACTACAACACGAGCTACACTTAAAAGATAGGAGAGGGGTACAGTATCCTCAACAAGTACTTGAGATCTAAGCATCCCAAGGAGGCTGAGATAGACAGGATGCAACAATGAATCCCATAGAGTTGTGGTTCATTTGGATAAGTGTTAATGAGGTACAATCTCTTATTTTTTTATCTTCCTGCAGACCTTCGGACTAATTTTTTGGTACGTCATAGTAGTAGAGCATATACGAGTAAGAAACATTCAACTTGAGTATGTATCAAGTAAGCTATAACAAGTTGAGCTAAGTCATGCAAGAGCTCTACCACAAAGATAAGTGGGAGCTCACAGGTAAGTTCATTTCACTCGGTACATTAGTGTCTATATGTGACAACATATAGACAAATCCTTGTAACAGTCGTACATGGATATAACTATTCATTAGATCGATGATATTTGGTAACTAAGTAAAATATTATCAACATTAAGGGTATTTAATGACTACCACATGGCAGAAAATATTTATAAAATTTTTGCTGTACTTCTAGACCAATATGGCTTGACTATGAAAATTTTCTATATTGGATTTAATAATAATGCAAGTGTGAACATGGTCTCAATAGTGGATTTGCAAAACCTTTATCAACCGATGTTTAGAGGGGGTGGGTGGGGGTGTAGAGATTTATTTTTCATAGACATTGTACATATTACATTCTTAACTTGTGTGTTAAGAAAGGTATTATAACTTTGCAGAATAAGGTACCTCTAATAAAAAACATGGTGAAGATATAACAAAGATATCGTCTTAACATAAGAAGTGGAGAAACTTCTACATGGAATATGATAAGAGACCCTATAAACTTAAGATGGATGTGCAGTATCATTAGAACTTGACATATGAGTTGTTGCATATCACTAATCCTTAAAACGAACTGCTATGTGCCTTTACGATGTACAACATACGAAAGGTTGAAATTCACCCTAATGACTGAGACATATGTATCCAGTTTCAAAGTTTTTCATGATATGACTAATAATTTTTATCAAGTGTACAAGCCTAGTGTCTATCTGTTCATGATGTCAACGTTCAGCATTATTAGCATAATACTTAAGGCGTATGAAGAACTAAACCTGCACGACTACATGCTTAATATGGCATTAAAGTGATTATCTTATTATGAAGAAACTTCTCGTATTTATCTTATAAAAACTATTTTAGATAGTCATTGTGAAATTGAACTATTACAAATGTATTTGAAAACTTATTACGAATATGTTGATTCTCTAACAGATTTGCAAGATATGTACAGCTTAAAAGCACAATAAGAGGTTTCAACAGTGACAGTCGACCTAGAGAAGCTTTTCACATGCTACCAATGTCAATATATTGGCCGGTCATCAGCCTTTCCATCACTACCCCCTATAGAACATCGTTACTCATTTGTGGGCAAGTAATTACCACCATAAAAATTGAAGTGGCAATAGTTTGGGGGGCCAATGTCCAAGCTGCAACACTATATGAATACAAACTTTAAGTTCTCTAAAAATATTTCCATCAAGGATTTTGATGTCGACTACACAATTCTATCTCACATCGCTCATCAAGTGCTCACTGCTCCTACATCAATGGTAATCGTTATGCAATCAATTAGTACAGCAACCCTCAACCTCGATGAATCGGTGAGCTTCTTTTTCCGTTGTCAGCATCGAGGTAAGCGCTTGCATAGAAGATTAGTATAAAGTGGCTGCGGATAACAAGAACCATGCAATACATCGATTGAAGAAGACAAGTTGCTCAACAACTAGAATAGATCGGATGGAAGCCTAAGCCCAGTTGTTGGTTCTACTTTCGAGCATGCACTACCAACTTAAGATGACACCTAGTAAGTACTAATCATGCTTCTCTCTCTCTCTCTCTCTCTCTCTCTCTCTCTCTCTCTCTTTTGTTTAAATTTTTTTTCTTTAACCTAGTAAAATTGTTTTCACAATTACCACAAAAAAAAAAAACTAAACGGTATGTTTTTTAGAAAAAGTAGAGATTCAATCTTAAACTTTTCAAAATACCACCAACAAAAATTATTTTTCTTTGAAAAAGTATAAATGGATAATCAAACAAACTTACTGTTTTTTTTACCTAATTAAAAATTGACCAACACACTAATGGTTTTCTAAAAAACTACACTAAAATATTCACTAATAATTTTTTTAGGTATGTTTTTTAGACTAGTGAATATGTAGGCATCTTTAAGGTAATCTTAAAATCAACAAAAAAATTTTCCCTCGCTACCCTTAATTTCTCCAAGAGTGAATTGTTAAAATGCTTTTTTGAACTGTTATGGATGGCATTGTAATTTCTATTTCTACTCAGCAACTATACTCTAATTAGGGAAATAATATATTATAACATACCATCCCAAATTATAATTAATTGTTATTTTGTAATTTTTTTCTTGTTGTATTGACAATGTATTTCAATATTTAGACGAGAAATCTTCATCCTTTGCAACTTCTCTCTTTTTGCTTAACATTACTTAATATTTCAATATTAAAGTAGCATCACACTCACATGGTCTAAATCAATTATTTCATAATAGAACAAAATTTGAACCGAAAATAAAAGTGAATCATTTACATGTTACTACATATAATATATGCAAAAAGTGTTACAATAATATTGGAAAAAAATAGAAAAATGAGAAAAGTGGAAAAATAATTTACATTAATTTAAGAGAATACCTAAAAAAAAATTAAAAGGAGTTAAAAAAAAAAAGTTGAGCAAATGGTTCAACAACTTGTTTGCTAATCAGCCCAAATCGGCTTAGGTTTGTGTCCTCAAGAGCTAAGCCTATTTCAACCTAGTGACAACTTATGAATTGGCAATTCCAAGCCTAATTCCATCTTGTCCTCACCCATGAATAGGCAGTTCCAAGTTGATTTGCCCCGACACTCAAGTCTAATTATGCTAGACTTGAAAATTCAAGTAAAAACCATTGTTAATCCTTCCAATAATGGTAAGGCGAAGTTTATTCTAATAGAAAATGAAAAAACTAGAAGCACAAGCGCATTTGGGCGAAATAATTCGTTCATGCAATTTGAAGTCACGACTTAGACAACACTAAGACCTACATGGTTAAGTTTTCCCACATTTGATAGTGAAGACCTTAAGACCTGGTTGATTAAGGTAGAAAATTACTTCATTTTAGATTCAACTCTAAAACATATCAAAACATGTTTAACTTTTATGCATTATGAAGGTAAAGCTCTCCATTAGCATCACTCATTTTTTTAAAGTTGCATATTTTTAACGCCTGTAATTTAAGAAGAATTAGTTTTGGAATTACAAACTCATCTTAGGAATAAAGCTTATAAGGACCCAATGTTAGATTTTAAGGAATTATTTCAATAAGGATCTTTACAACAATATTTGGAAGAATTTGAATACTTGTCTACACTGGTTCACCTACTAGAACATCACTTAATGAGTTGTTTCCTTAGTGGTTTCAACACATAAATCCAATACAATGTATGGATGTTTTAACCCCAAACACGTAGCTAGGCCATTTCACTAGCTAAAATACAACAAGCGACCTTTAATGCCATTAAGGGGGGGTTCTAAAGCTACCAAACCCTCAACCTAATTTTTCTTCCCCATCCCTACATCAAACTAATGGACAGCCAACAAAAACTTTGCCAACCCCAAAATTTCCTACGCCAACACTAACACTAACCTTTCAAGACCTAACACCATTTACCAAAATCAAAACACTACCACAAAAAACAATACCACTAAGGACAACAACCAACCAAACAATGCAACTTGAACAACAAGGAGGATGATAGCAAAAAAAGTTAGAAGAGAAAAGAAAGAAACGTTAATGATCTTATTGTAATGAGCCATTTAAACCTATGCATTGATGCAAAACCAAAGGATTGAGAATGACAATGATAGATGGGGACAACAAGGACGTTGGAAAAGAAGGAATGAAGGAAGAAATAGAAGAAATTGTAGACCTTTTTTAAAAGATGAATTATTTAAACTCACACCGCGTTCTATAAAGAAAGAATGAGGAGGTAGCACCATAACCTTAGTTATTACAAAAAGAAGAAATTGGAAATGCTAGTTGATAGTGGTAGTTCATTGAATTTTCTGAATATGAATGTAGCTAAAGGGTTAGGATGTATGGTAGAAGATGCTATAACTAGGCTTTACTTTAGCAGATAGTAATATGGTAGAGACTAAGGGTAAAATCAATAAATTTGAGTTTATTACTCAAGGACACACTTTCACAATTGAAGTTTACATATTGATATTATAAGGTTATGATGGGGTTCTTGGAGTGCCATGGTTAGCTAGCTTAGGAAACAATGTGTAGAATTTTCAGCAACTTGCAATGGAGTTCCAAAGATGGTTAGGACATTACTTGTTGAAGGGTGAGAATGGACCTATTGTTGACATAGACAACAACATCGTCACCAAACTCCTAAATAAAGGTAATTTAAATTGCTCCCTACAATGTTAGATGATACATGTTAGTAGGATAGAAGCTAACACAGCACAAGATTCCAAAATGCATCCACAACTTTTAGAGTTAGTAAAGGAATTTAATGACTTACTTAAGAAGCCAAAAACACTACCACCACCTCAAGATTATGATCACAAAATACATTTGCATGAGACTGCTTGAGCCACTAATTCGTACCCATATAGGCACTCCATGACACAAAAGAATCTACTAGAACAAACCATCAAGGAGCCATTGAAGCAAGGCTTTATTAGACGTAGTCATAGACCTTTTTCTTCACTAGTGGTTTTGGTCAAGAAAAAGGACAATTCTTGGAGGATGTGTGTAGATTATCATGAGCTTAACAAACTTACCATTAAAGATAGATAACCCATTCTCTTGGTGGGAGATCTTTTTGATGACTTACATGGTGAATGCTACTTTATCGAATTAGATTTGAGTTCAAAGTATCACTAAATTCAAATAGACCCCATTCTTTAAAACCCATGAGGGTCGTTATGAGTTTACAGTGATACTTTTTGGACTCACTAATGCACCTTCTACATTTCAAAGCCTCATGAATGCATTATTCGAACATTACATGAGAAAGTTTGTGCTAATTTTTCTCTCTCTTTTTTTTTTAATGACATTTTTGTATGTAGTTGCACTATTGAACAACATGTAGAACATCTTAAGGTAGTTTTTATGTTGTTGAAAAAAAAGAAGAATTTTACTTAAAAAGGAGCAAGTAAGCATCTAGTATCTCTCATATTGAGTATCTTGGGCATGTCAAGTAACTACAAACCCTAAGAAAGTAGAAGCCATTTCTTAATGGCCCCATCTAAGACCATCCAACAACTTAGAAGATTCCTTAGGCTGACCGGTTATTATCAGTGATTTATCTAACGATATGGAACTTTAACTAAGCCCCTCATTCAACTTTCAAAGAAAAATAATTTTAGATGGAATCAGAAGGCTGAACAAGCTTTTGAAAAGGCACTAAGGGTGCCAATGCAGGTTTTTATTCTTAAGTTACCTAATTATTCAAGACCTTTTGTAGTAAAAACTAATGCAAGTGATGAACAAGTGGGGGTTGTACTCATGTAAGACCAGCATCCAATTACCTACTTGAGCAAACCACTTAGTCCCAAGCAAAAGGGGTTATCTATCTACAAAAAGGAAATGTTGGCCTTGGTTTTTACTATTGATTAGTGGTGACATTACTTACTAAGGAGATACTTTATCTACAAAAAGAATGTTAAGGTGACAAGAAGAAGCTTTTTTTTTTTCTTTTTTTTCTTTTTTTTTTTTTTTTTTTTTTTTGCCATAGCAAGAAGAAACTATTAAGAGACTAAAATTTTACCTTGGATGAGCCCAAGAACAAATGAAACAAATGCATGACAAACATAGGACGAATCGACAATTTGAAATTGGGGATTTGGTGTAGGTAAAGTTGCAGCCTTACAAACAACATAATTTAAAGAACAATTGCATACAAAAATTATATGTTATGCCTTAAACAGGAGAAATCAGAAACAGTACTGTTGTGTAGATACAATCTACACAAGACACATATGACTTAACTAACTTAAAGCATCTAGTCTAACACCTGTTAATAATCAAACTTATGGTATAGTTTTTTAAAATACCTATTCAAGATAACCTGTTGTCCAATAATACAATGGTACTTATATATGCATTTCTATATATAGATGTATAATTCACACTAAGAGTTTACAAAAGCTACAGGACTTGAAGTCTATTTATAGTAAGATAGGAAACTAGTTGGCATCCCAAGATTCTCAGTTAATTTTCTCAAAACAAAAAGAAAAGTCAAAAGCCTAGTTTCAGTAGGTCCTCTTTTCCTCACTTTCCTAGCTAACTGTGCACTAACTTGGGGATGACTATATCTATGCATCTTGAATACTTGTCACCTGTAAAAGAGTCTATAAGGATGTGAACGTAACTAGCTCAGTAAGCTAAACGGAGACATAAGAGTATCATACAAACACAAATAAGATTATTAATTATCATAAAATGCAATGTAATCAATCACTTGCAACATCACATAATGTTATCCAGTCTATTATGAAGTCAAAGAAATTATATCAGCTCTAGCACAAATAGAGGAGTTTACCGCGACTCAAATTAAACCAAACCCAAGTTCGTGCAATGAAGAACACCCTCCTCCCATGACCACCTTCAAATCATGGTCCCTATCATTGCCACAACCTCCTCGCTTGTCACTTAGTTCAACCAAGAATGGGAAAAAGACCATTTCAGCTATCTTCATTGAAGGGAGTCAGTATTTGGTTTGACATACCTAATTGTTCCCTTAATAGGTTGCTATGCATATCCAGTAACATTAATAGTCAATTCATTATTAGTTTCATTTAGGAGTGGCCAAACAACATCACATAATACAATAATATGAAATCATGTAGAACAATACATCAAGGAGTTCAACTCCTATCACAAAACAGAATATCAATTACATACATAACATCACACAGGCAACTAATTCACAACCACAAATAAAAGCACTCCTAAGCCTTTAGATACTTTGATATAATATCTCAACAAACGGTAAAGCTATAATCCCAACTTCCCTATATTAATGCTCACTTTAGTAAGTCTATACTATTGACTTTTTGCTCATTAGGAGATCTTATATATATACTAAAACCCAGATTTAGTTTTCATAAGATTTACGAAAATGTTAAGGTTTTATCTACTCTTTATATTATTATGAAGTAATATACATAAATATATATATATTTGAACTATATTATTATTCCTATATGATGCAATATAGTTTTATTTAGATATATCTTTATTATAGTTTTATTATATAAGTTATATTAACTTAGTGAACATTAACAATATAGTAGTTATATTATTATTTATAATATATTGATATGAATGTATTGAAGCGTATATTTAATCAGTTAAGTTGCATTTCAATTATGATAAGGTCATCATAATACATAAATTGTTCATAATATTATAGGTTTACCTATTTTATTACCTAGGATTACCCAATTTTATAAAAGTGATATCATTAGGTTCGTAAGAACTCGATGCAAGTTTTATTTCAAGGGATGACTTCTATAGTCTTTTTAATTCTATTGTACATATAAGTCCATATAATGAATACTATCATATTATTTCTATATGGTATAAATAGAAAATATTCTTTATAATTTCCTATAATAGCTTAGTAATATATGTAGTATTTAACCTAATATGCGTATATCAAAGCTTAGATCATATAATATCACAAAAAAATGATAAAAACCCATTCTAACAAGACTTGATCAGTATAGATATGTATAGGAATTAGTCAAATATTTATAGTATTTTTTCCTAGTATTACTAAAAACGTATGTTGATTAATAATTAAGCTATTTAACTAGGAAAATTCATAATAAAAAGCTAAGATCACCACTTAATTTCACAAAAATTTTTATAAACTTAGAAAAATATAGGGGAAAATAGCTAGCAAGTGGTCTCATGCTACCGGGTTTATTGCCTATTATGAAAAATTACATTTTTTGGCTCCTAAATTCCGATTAATTAAGAAAATATTGTGATTTTTATAAAAAAAAAATTAATTCTAAATCTAGACATCATTATAAGTATCCATGATTAATTAGATATCAATTTCATCAATTATTTATATAAGAAATTAACCTATTTTAGCCATTTTTTTTGTTCAAAATACAATAAATACTAAACATATATAAATTCAAAATCAAGCTCTATAGGATCAAACTAAATGTAATAGTTATTTTACAAAAAAAAAAAAATTGAGCTCAAAATAACATCATTTAATATATTTATTTTTAATTTCAAAATTCGGGTAAATAGTGCATTTCTTAAACAAGTATATAAAATACTTATAATTTTACAAAAATAAAATTACAGCATGAAACCATCCTAGAAATAACTTAGGAATAAATTTTTTCAAATTTTTCCTAATTATTTTAATATTTTTAGAAAGTAAAAGAAAAACAAGGTAGAAAGTTAGACCAATCATTCACCTGAGATGTGATGGTTGTCGATCGACAAGGGATGTTCAGAAGAGCTAGGTCGTGGGTAGACTTTTAGTGGCTAGCGAGGTTCGATAGTAGAACACTAAGGGGGTGGAAAACCAAGCCAAGGCATGTATTACTCTATTTTTTTTTTCCTATTTTTTCTATAATTTTCCCTAATTTTCTCTTGAGTGATTTAGATTCCTAAATGTCTAAAATGGTGTCTTAGGGTCTATTTATATTGATTTGGGGTCGTCCATTAATTCTTTTTTTTTCCTTTTTTTCTTTCACTTTTCGTCCCATTTTTCTAAGCACGAGGTGTCTTATTTTAATTAAAAGGTACTTTGATTCATCAACCCTTCAATTCCTAATGTGCCATAGTGAATTCCAAATTTTCACCATCAATTGGATAGGTTTTGATGATTTTTAAGTTAATTATTCATATTTTATGTATGTTATATTAATATTTAGTATATTTACTAATATACGTATATATATCCTATGTACTTAATACATGTAATGTGTAATTATACTCCTATAATTATGTTTCATTCATGTCTTTTATTTTTAAGATATATTTTCTATTTAATCTTGCAAACTTATCACTTTTTTTTTTTTTAAGTTTTCAAGTTAATCTACGGTTATGTATGTTCATAAAAATACATATATATTTATAAAGTATATTATGCAATATTATTTACTTTTATAGCTTAAATAACTTATCTTTAAGACCTCATCGCATTTCAAGCTCAGTTTTAAAGATTCCAACGAGTTTTACATTATGTTGAATAATTATATTTCTAAGGCTAAAATTAGGATTTCAGGCCATTCTTTTTTTTTTTTTTTTCTAGATCTAACTTCGATGGGTCACCTCAATTAACTTTTCTAACTTAATCGTAAAGTTTGAACACAATCCAATAAATTTTCCCAAAGTTAGTGAATTGAGATATGGTTGCCCTAAATATAATTTTAAGAGCTCACATTATCTCTAAAGTTCTATGAACCCTATAAGATTTTAGAAAAAAATCAAACAAGTAGCTTTCAAACTACAATTATTTGAGGGATCTACTATATATCCAGCGTTCCATATTTCCCAATTGAAGAAATTTTTTCTAGGCCATGATACTTTAGTTCCAGATCTCCCATTGAACATGATGCCTTGATTTTCGAGCTTGAGATGATTTACGACTACAAATTGGAGAAGTTCTAATATGTAAAAAAAAGGATGGTAGTAGTTAAGTGGAGAAACAGACCTAAGCATAAAGCAACATGAGAAGTGTACGATGACTTAGCTATGAGATGTCAAGGAATACCTTTGTAGTCAAGGGTTTCAGAAGGAAAGTAAGATAACGTCGGGTTTGTGTTATTGTGTGAATTTGTTGTTTTAGGGTCACCTAGATTCCAAAATGTTCAACAATCTAAATTGAACTCCAAGTTAGATTACAAGACTAAGAAATAGGGCATGGACTATACTAGTAGAATAATGGGCTTCTATTTAGTTTTATTAGCCTAAGTAAATAGATAGTAGATATTCAAGTAATAGATATTATTTTATACTGTTACTACACATGGGTAAGGGACATCTCATCACAGAAAAGATTACAAAATATTGTGGGGAGTCCCAATTTTAACAAGCTGTAGTCACTATAAATACAAGTGTCATGGTGACATTAAAAATCAATGAGAAAAATTTAAAACACTGCTTTACCCAGTTCTACTTGTATATGAGCATTACTTTGCATATAAAGTAGATTTTCTATTGCATTTACATCATTTGCTTTCTATAAATGGAATAACTCCAAAGTAGCAAAGTTTAAGGACTAAAAATATAATTTTTCGTTCCTTTTTTTTTTTAAATCACAAATCTCCTATCTCACAAACAATGCCTTTAAATTTTTAACAACACCTTATATACCATCATAGGTATGACATATTAGAGTAGTAGGAGTACATGAGGTTAGATATAAGGTCAAATATGGTCTACATGTCTATTGCTTTATCTAAGGATAGACTTAGCCCTTACGATCTCAATTTGTAGCTAAAACTCTTAAAGCTGTAGCATATTAATTTATATGTGCACTATTATGGTTTATACCTTAACTTTATCACTTTTTGCAATTATACATCTAAAGTTTCAACTTATCCAATTATACATTTGATTGAAAATTTAGTTGCCACCGCCTATATTTCAGTTAACTATTACTATAGTCCATTCAACATGATAAACCAATAGGGTAGTTGCCCATTGCCTTAAGAGGGTCACCTACAGCTTTAAGAGGGTCGTATATGACCACTTACGGCTACTAGTAGGTCTAGCAACCTACTCCTAATAGCAGGTGGCTAGCAGTCACTTGCAGGGGCTTATACAAGCCCCATAAGGTCATAGGTGACCACTTCATTAGCTGATCATACTAACTGGTCTAATGGAATGAATTAAAGTTAACTAAGGTATAAATAGTAATAGTTAAACCTTCAATCAAGTGTATAATTAGATAAGCTAAAACTCAAGATGTATAATTGCAAAAAGTAATAAAGTTAAGATGTAAACCATGACAATAACCCTAAATTTATAAGATTTGATCATTCAACTAAAGTTAAAGTTTCTATCCAATACTTCTACGATTATCCAATTTAACTATAACACTTGGTTGTGAGTCCATAAAAAGAAAATAAGTAATTTCATGTTTTGACTTTTCTTGCAAAATGAATTATTGTAGTACTCCTTGAGCTAATCCCTCACTCATAGTATAGTTAATGTATGTTTTGAGCTTCTATACAATACATGGTGTACTGCTATAACCAAGGTAATTATAACAGCATGGCATATATAACTATGACAATTACTTGCGTTATTTTCATTTTCATACTTATATTCCAGTATTAATGACTAGATTGATGATATACCTTTTACCTTTAATGGTTACTTATTACTTGTAATATATTTATCATATGCGAATATAATGAAGCCATTAATACATTCATTCCACAATTTAAATTTTTATAAATTATGAAGCATTTTTACGCATACTTGCTAAATATTATGGTGTTTGACTAATTAGAAATTACTTTGACATACACCTTATTTATGTCTATCTGTTGTACTTATAGCTGTACTTTTCCCATATATCTATACATGAAAATATATATACATATGATATGTATCTATATATATGTATGTATGTGTATATCTTAAGCGATAAAACTATTCTCCTATGGATCTTACAAAAAGCAAAACGACAAACATGAGATTTCAACTTAAGACCTCATGTTTGTAGAATAAATAATTAACGACTATGCTATGCTTTATTTTCTATCACATTTTTTCTCTATAAAATATACATTTATTATATATAACACTTCATTTTTCAAAAATTTAAAAAGGTAACTTTTCTTAGGAGCCGAGGTCCCTATCGTGCCCCTCCTAGACCTATCCCTAAATTTATTGATGACTGTAGTGTCAAAGGGGAAATAAAAAATCATTTACATGCAAGTTTGATTTTACAAAGCTAATTATCAAGTAGAAGACTTATATGTGTAACTTGAAAACTAATTTGCAAGGTTAGGAATCTCAATTCCTTCAGCATTCTCAAAAATCCTTCCAACTGAATTAATAGTTACATTTTATTTCTTAACTAAACTTATAACATAACCATGTGTAATTCTAAAACTATCATCATAATTAAATTATTTATATAAGTATTTTTCAGTCTAAAGGTAAGAAATAAATGAATACAGTACTTCACATTCATTTAGGAACATGTCTTGAAATATTTTTTTGATCACATTAGCTAAAGATGTAGATACACCCTTTGAAAGGTTGATAACATATTTATTAATTGATCTAGCTCTCTAAATTGATTCAACATAAGTAAAACAAAAATAAAGTTACATACCCTCATATCTTATATTGAAATTAAATAAAATATATGTTGACTAAAATTGCATTAAATTAGTTACATGTAATTCTTAATTTAAGATAAAACCTCATTCAAATATACAAAAAAACAAACAAACAAACAAACATATAATTCCTTTAACCCTAGATTTTTGCTTTAGGCCAAGAAACCAATAAAAAAACTTGATTAGAACATAATCATTTGACTTAGTTCTACTGCATCTACCTATATCACATTGGGACATTAATTTCAAATTCCAATGCAAAAGCTAAGTCATAGGTACCTAATAACCCAGAGGCTACACAGTCATGATTCCTTAATGAATTGTCAATAAAAATACTAAATCTTGTCATTGTCATACATAAATGGACTTCTGCAAGGGTAACTTTTTCACAGTTTTTGGTTGTAGGACCATTTCCTTTGCCATAAATTTGACTAGACTTTATAGGCTAAAGAACATAAAATATGCAACCATTCCCAACTAGTTTTCTCAATTGAATTTACCTCATAATGTTTCATTAGATGCTCAATCTTTTCCTATTAAAGGGAAAAAAACTCGGATTAAACTTATTAAAATAAAAAGAGATTAAATTTAGACAACTAATCAATAATATACCATAACCTTAGCTATTTTTTCATTTGCGTATGTCCTATATTTATGTTTATGAGTCTCGAAGAAAACCTTACTTCAAGTTAGAGTAACTTTATGTACCTTTGTCTATATTCCTATCAAATGGAGAAGTTGCAATTGCAACATGTAAGTACACCATGAGTGCGCCAACCTAATAGGTTATTATATAAGTTGCAAAAGGGACCTCTAGTGATATAAGTTGTAATTTCGGCAATTCATACCTAAACATGGTAAAACTCCCTTAGATGATGTGTTTTTCAAAGCATGGCTTAGAAACAACTTAACCTCTTCCTCGTATTCCTTACTCAACCTACTTAATTGCATCTATTTCTTATCTATGTCCTAACCATAACCTTACAAGGTAAGAGCTTGATTTTATCTCTAATCGTTGATATGGCTTATGTTTACATTCCTTTATTGAATCTTGTTTGTACCTTTGCTTACAACATCTCCTATTTCTCAATATATTTTATTCAAGAAAACTACTATTTGATGCTTTAGGGTTGGGTCGATAATTTGGAACCTGGATATGATAGATCAAAAGACAACATGTCTTAAATAAGTTAGTATATAAAAAAATTTTAACATGAGATACAAACAAGTCAAACCCATTTAAACATGGTAAAATTCGTATCCAAATTCAAGTCAAGCTTTTAGACATGGACATGGGATACGTTATATATTCCTTAGTATTTGCATTTTGTTACACAAATAATTTCTTTCTAAGTTAGAGATCCCAATTAAATGTATGAGATATTTTTAACTATATATTATTCTTGTTACATTGCAATTTAAATGCACAAAATATTATGAACTCATATATAAATTATTTGACTGTCTCCCTTGAAAATTTAAAAAACAATGTGATAAATTTGAAAGTCAACACTAATAATTATATTAATATCCATTTAATTCATAGTTCTACTTAATTTAGTGATCTTAAATAACTTAAATTTTCAAATTTTTTATATTTAGTAATATTTGCTTTACTAAAAACTTTGTTGTAATTTTTTATTAAGTACAAAGATATTATTTACTATTTTTTATAAAATTTGAATATTATTATCATTATTTTCCATTTGTATACATATATATTTTATAGATTTAATTATAACTTTTTAATAAATAAATGTTATCAAACCTAAGATAAATATAATATAACATGATAGCACAAATTGTTAGCTTTAATATAAACAGGTCTAATTCGAACATGAAATATGTTAAGTCACAACTCTAAGTTTTCATACATGATTAATAAACGAATCATAACATGAGTTTAGGTTTTTAGACACAAAACTATTTAGACATAAAAACAAAATACAATACAATAACACGAATTAATAACCTTACTTTCGGTACTAATGAGCATGGGTCCTATAAAGCATTCATATGTATAGGTAACACCACTAATGTTTGATGTGATCAACCAACATGTAGAAAGTCACCTTCACAAATGGCTTGACTATATAAGGGTCTATTCAAGGATTTTGTCGAAAGATAGTTTAAAAGGTGTGATCATCGAATAAAGAACTGATTTGACCTCAAATGCTCTTACTAATGAATATAAAAGGTACACGAGATTAATAATAAGTCGATATGATTTTCTTCACCTACCAGGTACCTAAAGTCCTTGTAATTTATTTAGAGCTTCTAACCCAAGATGACTTAACTGTTTCTTTAAAATATTTTTTTTCTTTTAATATTACATAATATATACATATTTCCTTTTATTTCAGTCATTATTGCACAACCACTTCTACCTCTAATTAAGCATCTACTTGAGTGTTGAAATAAGACTTCTCATTAGCAATATCAATCAGCAAATACTTCAATAGAAATGTGCCCCCATAAAATAGTGGTATTATTGCAATCATTATTGGTTTGATCAACAATAATTTGCAATGAGTAGTCACAATAGACCTAGCTTTTAGTGATGTTAGTAATAGACAAAAGCAACAAGATAAAAACTCACAAATGTGATCAACTTGATCTCTTGTAATCTCTTCCCAGACTGTATCTTGCTTACCATGCCTCTTTATTGTAGATTCTTCACAATGCCTAATTCAACACAAAGTATGGTAATGGTTCTAAATTTATCATGAAAAGGTAGCAATCCTTTTTTTAAGCTTGCCTATCTTGTTATGTGACAACACGATAAAAGTCACTATAAGTCCTCCACCAATGAGGGTGTGGTTCAAAGTTAAGGCTACAATCATTGTAAGTTCTCTACTAGGAAGGTGGTGACTTTTTTCTTTTTCCTCAAAGTTCATCCATCTTAAATCCTCTCCTAAAAAAGAGTCAATACTCATACACCATGAAGGGGTTAGCATAGACCATATGAAGGCATCTTATGAAGCAATTGTTATACAAGAAATACTATGCCAAGGTATTTTGTATGGTGAGCACTAAGCATCACATGAAGACGTCATGCAACAATCGTCATTCAAAGGAAATGTCACTTAGTAGAGAGTAGAGAATTCCACTGTTGATATCCTCCTTCCCTGAGCTATTACGATGTCATAACAGGACACAACAACATCTCTTCGTGCAATAAGATGTAAGAGGAGGGTGCTTCATCTCATGATGCTCCTATTACCTTGGTAACCCAAGGGAGTGTGAGAGAAGATGCATACTTTAGATTATTTACTCATTAATCATCTTCAATAATCATTACTTACTTTTACAGAACATAGATCTTCATAGTTAAATTGGCTAAAAAAAATGTTAGCATGATTTAAAAAAAAAAAAAGATTATAAAGAATTGAATTGTGCTTATAGAAATAGAAAAATATGTTGTGGATACCTCTTTCCTTTGCCCCATTATCAAAGGCATTATAAATAGCAATTTCATCCAAATTAATCATGATTAGTTGCTATAGTTATTCAATTCTAGAATTTGTGCAATCATCTCTAAATCCCTATAGCAATGGCTTACAAGATAATTAATAATTAGAAAAGCTAATTTTTACTAACGTAATCATTTGGATATACTACATATATCATTAGATTAGCATTTCAAAATTGATGCAATGGATCATGCTCTTCTTTATTTTCTTTCTTTGAAACATACTTTAATATTATTTCAAAGTTTTAACTATTTTATGAACTATAAGTGAATTCGCTTCTGCTGTCATTATTTAATCTAATTTATGATTTCTTATTTTACAAATTTGTGTGTATTCTCATTGTCATGGTATAGAATAGCAATTTTAATTACAAGAGCATGGAATAGATGTTTTCAAATGTTAAAAAGCTGTATGTTAATGATGGTTTTAATTTGTTTTCATTTCTCCTTTAGTAAATTAGATTCTATTGTCATCTTTTTTATTTTTATTTAAGTTAGTTTTAGTTATATATATATATATATATATATTTGTTAAATTCCTTAGTATTTTCAACCATCTATATACTGAAAACATTATGTCTAGTGTAAGAAAATCCAAATTTTATACACTTGTTACTAAAACGTTTATGTATATTTACTAAAAATATATATCATTATGTCTACATACTAAAAATTCCCATCAAGTTAATTATTCAATTCACTCTCTCTATATATAATAAAACACGGCTATTAATAATACACAAACCATTAAATAATAGTATTTTTTTTCTTCTAGGTAAAAACCACTATGTTCATACATTAATTATAATAGAAAGATAATTAATGTTAAAATTTGATAATTTTTTATTCATATTATTAATTCTCTACAGCTCCTAAAGGATGGAGATCAAATTAGAAGGATGGCCAACTAGGCCGCAGGACAGCTCGGTAAACATGCAGCCCCCAGCTCTTACAAACCAGACCCCACAGAGAGAATTAAAGTCTGCATGTCTGTTTGCTTGTTCATGCAGAGAGATTCCCCCCAGCCGAATCGATATAGGACGCTCAAATATCTATCTCTTAAAACTCCACCTTAATTCCCTCGTGACCGAGCCCAGCTAGACGTCGAAATTATTTTCCTAGCTTATAAACAAGCAAATGTCTTTTATGGAAAACCATGTGGGATAATTGCATACATGTCCTCCAAATTGATAACTACTTTCGATAAGAGTAACAAAGTCACGCTCATAATGTAGATGCTCGAATATATTAAATAACGTAAAATATTAACTCATCATGTAATTTGAAACACCTATAATAAATAAATATCAACTAATGAAATGTTGAAAGAATATACCAATTATCGAATGGTCCTAAACTTTTCTGCTATTTGAGTCCTTGTCCAATCCTTTATGCTTCCGGAAGGACAATGCTTGAAAAATCATATGTTCAAGTCAAACACTTCAGAATGGGACACTGAACGTACAATGGTTAGAATAGATATAGATGTTCATTTTTTTATTAGAAAGTTCTAAAATATAATAATGAAATACTAAAAGCAGTCATGTACGGCACTATAGATATAAAAATCAAAAGGTTAATTTCCATATCATTGTAATAGGTTATCATATGCATTAATTTTTTATATTGATAGCATAGTAATAGGCTTGAACTATTAACGTAAGATAAAAGGTGTCTTTATGATTTTTTTTTTACTCTTTTTCCAATGTAACGGAGGAGAAGGAATTTGAACCTACTCAATTTTATTGAAACATTGGTATTGATACCACTATATTAGAATACTTAATTTTATTGAAATATCAGTATTAATATAACTAAATTATAACGATATCTGCAATTTATATGCAACTTATTTTTTCCTTTTATTTTTCAATTGGTGATGTAGACATGAAGTTCTTTAATGGCCTTCAGGCAATGCTCTATCTCGCCTTTACCCTCGTCCCTCACCCCCAACAGCCCAACTCTAGAGTCTAGACGGCATTATTTCTACATTTTTTCCCCTAAATTTCACTAAAACTTAAATTATAAAAAGTAGAATTAAGTTAAGGTGTATAAAACAACTAGATGAAATTTTGACATATTTTGAAATTTGGGAAAAAAAATGCAAAAAGTCATCACACTAAAAAAATTTTTTTAAGTATATTGATATTACACGTTGCTGATTTTTTTTTTTTTTAAATATTTTCTAGGAATTACGATAAGCAATGGAGGTTGAATTAGGGACTAAAGCCTAAGTATGGAAATTTACATGGTCATTACCTCTGATAATAGCAATTAACACTCTGCTTACTACGTTGATATGCTAATGGCTGGTACTATGAATGGTCATCTTTAATCGTATTAATTCATGTTGTGATCTATTAGTATGTACAATGGACATTGATAAACCCATTTTATGGGGACCACATGTGTAAAGGGAAAAATAACAAAAATCATTGAGAACACAAAAAACAATTTTGTACTTATAATATTTTTTGTACACTCCCTCAACAATGAAGTTCAAGTTAATTATTGGTTTTTATTTATATACCATCTAAAATACAACCTTTTAATCTAAACTCATATATTATTTGTATAATTATGTACTAGTTTTGAAATTCCCGTATCATAAGGGCAACTTTACCCTTTAATATAGGTTAACGAATGAAGATATAACAATATAAAGCTTCATAGTAAAAAAAAAAAAAAAAAAAAAAAGGAAAGAAAGAAAAAGAAGAAAAACAATAAAATGCTTGTATCACTTTAATAATGGTGGAAATGGCCAAGAAGACATTGATAGAAAGCTCGTGACTGAGGTAAAATTTCCTAAAATATGTGTCCATAAAAGTTTTGTGGTGTGGAAATTATCTAGCATGTTTCCAGCATCTAACATTTTCCAATCATAAATATTTTTAGTTTAATAGGACATTATTAAAAGTGGAGGTTGAATTGGAGAATGTGCCGTGTTTCTCGCCAGTTACCGATTTAAGGGCATCTTAGGGCGCATTCCGCATTGAGAGAGAAATAGATCAGCAAATCTTATATTTTATCAACAAGAAAAACTTCCAATGCTTTAAGCCACTAAAGGGCAACTCAATGAACAAGTGTTAGTGCAAGATAGATCATCAAAGAAGTTTGTTAAAGAGATTTAAATTCTTGTGAATTAGCTATAATTTCACAGATTTTAAAGATAAGACCAATATTATGTTTAATTCAACATTTTATTAGCATGTTTGTTCTCATTTAAATCACATAAGAATTTATTAGTTCAGTAATCTACCCTTTGCAAACGTGCTTCCTCTCAATCTAGCACTGCCTCAAATAAACATTCAGTTTAAAAAGAAAATGCAAATTTATGTTGAAAAGAGGATGTTTAATTAAAGGGAAAACATGTGGATTTTTAAGAAGTTGGTTGAGAGAGACTTGCAAACTTGATTCCACTAACAACTTGATATTATAAAATCTATTTCAAAGATATTTCGATGTTGCAAAGAGAAGACGCTCTAGAGACATGAAATCTCCTCTACTTCTAGTCTCATCAAAAAGATGATGAATGAAGTGCTAACGTTTAAGAGGGAAGAAAGACACAAGTTAGAAATTCGGCATAGATTTAGGTTAAGTCAAGATGAATGCCCCCAAAAAGAAAAGAACAAAATATGAAGCAGACCACCAACAAATTAACAAGTCAACATCCATCAAACCATTGAATCAATCAATTGTAACTCAAACCACTTCACTCTTATAGATGAGCCCATAAGGATAAGGATGTGCAATAGTTTCTACATCCAATGTATCAATCCGTAATTTAGCAACAAGATTAACAAGACAATCATCAATATGAAATGATACAACACCCCATTCAGTTTGACCATCAATATAAAATTTTCCCATCACAACAAGAAAGATTCTCAGCAACCCAACAAAGCTAAACCTTATCTCTACACATTTACTCCACTCCAAAATTTTGAAACAGTGAATCAAGAGACTTGAGACTTATTACCATGAAGCACACAAACTCAGGCTCTGATACCAAATTATGATGTGCCCCAAATCAAGGATTGAATCCTAACACAAGTTAGTTTTGCGCTACAAATTTAAAAAGAAAAAAACTAATCATTTTGGGATTTTTATGGAGAAATAATAAAGGAAAAGGATTGTATTTTACGATTTTCTAGTTTTGTGTAATAAAAAATAAAGAATAAAAAGGATATGGACAATTATTAATTGACAATTCAATAGTTTATATAGAATTCTATTCGGTAAAGTCTGAGAATAGAATTCAATAAGATTATAATTAGATTGAACAATATAACTCACAAAATAATCCAATTATATAAATCAACAATCCAAATGATTGATTGACAAGATGAGTAAACTCGAGAAATCCATCTCTTTAAAAGATAACCAAGGTTATGCAATCAAGAATAATTCTCAAACTAGTTTGCGTAGAACTGTCTATACGCTGGAGAAATAAGATAGTAAGAACTAGTAGAAAGAAAACCTAAGCTAATGGCAATATTGTAATAAAAATAAAACACAAATAAATAACATACATCATGATTGGACGTCGATAGCCAAATAGAAATTGCTACTATTATTTACTTTGTATTAGTAAGCAAATAATTCACTCGTGCAATATATATAATTACAAAATCTTAAAACAAATCGAAATTGCTATTATTATTTAATTTGTATTAGTAAGCAGATAATTCTATTGCTATTAATATAAAAAACCAATATGCTCATAGAAGCCAAAAAAAATGAAAGACCATATCAATTAGCAGAATGACTCTACTACTATTAATAAATATAAACCGATATTATCATAAAAACCCAAGAAAAAGAAAATCCACATAGAATTTACTTCAGCTCCACCATGTTATATAGTAATATTCATTAGAGGAAATTTTTTCAACTTTTTAATTATTCATTTCAACATTCATGTAAGGTGCAATAACAAAACAACTTCAGTAAGAGGTTAATTTATTAAAAAAATGATAAGACATATCAAATTATCAAACCTTCAAAGAAACCAATAATATTAGGATCTTATCTTACAGTCAAGGCTTGTATTTATCACTTTATACATATCCAGACTCAATGTGAGTTTTCTCTCAAATGAAAACTCCATCTATCATAACCAAAAGATTGGCTTATATGCACTAAACATAATTTAATCCTTTTGATTTCTATATCCAAGTCAACAATAAAAGGAATTACTTATCTTAACGTCAGCCAAACAAAACAATTACTAACTTAAAATCCTTTTTCTTATTATTCTTATTCCTAATGCCACATTAAACAATGATGAAGCCAACGAAATAATAAAGTATCCATCTTTATTGTAATCCTCCGACAACTAAGAGAGGAAAACTAAAACCCATCATCACAATAAACACCAAACATATAAAATTTCCTTTGATATCAATTTATATCAGATCTTGCCTTAAACCAATTACTTGAAATTGAATTAAGTTTTTCCTCTTGTAGTAAAGAAACATAACTAATAAAATAATATACCAACAACATGAGTAAATATTAGCTTATACAAGGATTAAGCCTAGGTCAATGCACTTGCATGCATTAAAAAGAAAATTAACGAAATAGACAACACATATGAACCTAAATTGAAACAAAATCACACGTTATTTTCATGTAATTTTATGATTTTAGCTTCTAAATAAAGATGGCATGTTGAAACTAAAACACATATGAAACCATGTCGAAACAAAATCACGTGTCTTTCATAGAGGTCTACAAGTGGGTTTTGGTCCATGGACCAAACCATTTAACTATTTTTTTCAACAAATTTGAATCGTGATTTTTTAACCCGTTTAAGAATCGAGTCAAATGAACCTAACCCAATTAACCTACGAATCAAAGTGGATAGGTTTAGGTCAGCCAATTTGATATATTTACTTTTTTGGTTTGTAAGTCAATCTATTTAACCTGTTTTTTAAGTAGGCTAAGGCCAAAGCTTTGTATCTCATTTAAAAGATAAGTCAAATGAATCCATTTCGTTTAACTGAAAGGCTAAAATGGGTAGGATCAAGTTGACCATATAACTCACTTACACACCTCTAAGCTTTAAATCCTGGTAACTTGTAAAAATGTTAGATCTAGAAAGTGGGAATAAAAAAGAAAATTAAAAGAAAAGATTGCACACCTTTACTTCCCATCAATTATGGGGACCATAGTATCTACTATCTCTATCTTGTTCTAGCAGCGTTTCTCTTATCCTTCAAACGTTACCAAATTACATGTCCATGAGAGCTTGAAAACAGGTCTCTTAAATTGTGATCTTTAAATGATAGCTAATCACAAAAAATAAATAAAATAAAATAAACTGCAATCTTGAAATAAGAAGCAACAAATAGATGAGTGCACACGTAATCTCATGGCTACGACTTTAATAGATTCATAAGCAATTCATGAGGTGGAAGTGCACTCAACTAAAATAATTCCAGTTTTGAATCTATATTAGTTATGCCTTGATATTGAATGTAAGAAATTTTCTAATTACATATATAAATTAAGAATACCATATTGAAAAAATTAAACATGTAATGTATACATGTATTCATCGTAACCCTGATTAACTTCTAGCATTAATGCATGTGTATGGATAAATCTTTCTTTTTTTCTCTCTTTTACATGTGACAGCTTTCATGGAACTGGCCAAAATTATAAAAGAAAAAAAACCTTGTAAAAGGAAAAAGTAGAGAGAAGATCTAGCTTATTTATTAATAATCCAATAAGATCTTCCCATTAAAAATATATATATATATTGAGTTCAAGACCTATATTAAGTCGTTGAGTTACTTCTTTTAATAAGATGTAAAACCTATCACATAAATAGATCAAATAAATGATTTAACCCAAATAACATATCATATTAAAATATAATTATTCAATCACTAACTTCAAACAATTAACCGAAACTTAATAAATCGAAAAATCTTTTTCCAATAATTCCTACAGCATTTAATATAAAAAAAAAAAATAGTACAGACAAAATTTGCGTTTCCCAGAGCCCCATGGTCCCATTGGAGACCAATAATGGCAATTAAGCATAGATCGAAACTTGTGTATATTCTGTTTATTTTATGCCGAACTCCGGTTCCGTATGGACGGGATCTACTCTTTCATACTGTTAGCCTGTGTGAAATCTGGTACTGTTTTTCTAGTTCCAAGTTCCATGGTCTGTTCCTTTCTGAACTGAACAAAAGAACTTGACTATATTTGTTTAAAAAGAAAAATCCACTCTCCTGATGCATTTCTTTCTTATTCCCAAATACAAATGATAGGATTAGGATGTAGTTTGGATTCTATCCTTCACGTGCAATGAAAAGAAATATTTGCTCGGCTTTTTCCATCAGTGTTTTTTTTTTTTCTAAATTAGTTTTCAGACCTCTGTTTTTGTTCTTTTTTATTTTGGATACTTGTGTTTTTGTTTTTCACATTTAGTGAAAAACAAACTATTAAAATGAATATAGAAAAAAAAGTTGTCTTTTTCCTTCGACTATCAAAATCTGCATTTCCCAATGCCTATAATTCAAAAACTAATCATTCCATTTGAAAGCAATTTTTTTATTTTTTGATCTCTTATTTTATATATATTTTTTTTCTTTTTAGGTTAAGTTATGTTAAAGCAACTATAGAAAGTATTGTTGAAGTACAACTAGAAACAACAAACAAAATCCGCATTATCACAATTAGTGAAGCCCCCAAAAGAAAAAAAAAAAAAAAAAAAAAAAGAGAACAAAGTATCAAACCAATGGTCATATGTGGTCAATTGTTTTGAATTCTACCCTCCAATTATTGGCTTGCTGTTGGAAAAAAAGAAATTTACTGCACAATATTTACTACATTATCATCTTAATGTGATAATCCTGGATGTATTACTCACTATAATAAGAAAAGAAAAAAGTTAGGATATCTAGAAAATATGTAAGGAATGCTGAGAATATCAAAGAAATTGTAATAGATCGATTATTTACAACATCACATGCTCCTCAAATTCATCATATTCCACATAAAATATGCTCATAGAAATATTTATCATCATATCAACTTAGAAACTATCATAAAAAGAGTAAAAAAAAATTTTTTATCATAGACTTATTTTAGGAGATATTGCGGAGTTTATTTTTCATGGTTTAATAAAATACAGATTTCTTAAGTGTTAATGAAAAAAACACAAGTATCTAAAGTAAAAAAAAGCAAAAACACATATAGTTAAAATATAATTTACTCCTTTTTATTTTTAAAATGACTCGGCTTGGTTAAAGAATGAGAACTCAATTTGGTAATCTATAAATGAATTCAACCTTCAATGGAACTGTTTTGAAGAAAAAAAATCAATTTTCCAATTCGGTATGATTTGGTTAAGTTTATGATTGGATTAAGTTTGTAATTTAGTCTGTTTTATTGTTTAACCCTAACAATAGCTAGTGATGTGAATATTACTCCACTGGAATTTTTTTTTTTTTCAGATAGTTGTCCGAAAGAAGGAGTAAAAAAAATAAAAAAATAAAAGAAAAAAGATGATTGTCTTGTGATTTGGAAAAGGATGGAAGGGCGGCAAAGGCTGCAGCGGAGGAGGTGATGTCTGGTTCGATGAAACCAAGAATATGGAAGGGACAAATGAACCATTTAAGGTAAAAATAAAAAAGATTCTCATTCAAGTTAAAAATGTATGAACTTGCAGAAGACAAAAATAACGACGTCGAAAGCATAGGTGTTCTCATGCACTAGAATGTTGCTCACATATATCTTACCATTATCTTATCTTGCTGTGGCAAGCACATTAACCTTATCCACGAGAACATCAATTAAGTAGCATTTGATTACATAATTTTTATAATAATAGATTAAATAAAAAGTTTTATTTCATATTTAATTTATAATTTTATTTGGTGATTGAATAAAAATTATCTTAATAAACTAGATAAAAGATTCAAATTTTATTCTATATACAACATGATACAAAAATGAGATATTATTTGGTTATAAGAACTAGATAGAACAAAAAGAATTACATTGATAAATAGAAGGAGAGTTGGATTATGTAAACTTATTATATCATATTTGGTTTATATAATATTAAACACAAAATTTATTATAAAAAATTAATTGTTTATATTATAAAATAAATAATTTTTTGTAATATTTAATAAAAATAATGTTAATTAGCTTAATATTATAATATGAAGACACATTTTTTAGAATACAAAATATTTTTTGTTTTTATTTAGTGAATTTCATTTTTATATTATAATGTAAATGAGACAAAATTTTGACCTTTTATCTAGCTCATCAGTCTAATTTTTGTCTAGTTATCAAGCAAATTTACCAACCAAATATAAAACAATTTTTTATCTAATCTAATACTATAAAAATTATACAACCAAATACTATCTGAAATTTATTAAATAAAAACAAAAAATATTCTACGTTTTCAAAAACACCCTTCCATATTATAATATTGAGTTAATTAATATTATTTTTATCAAATATTATAAAAAATTATTTATTNACAAAAATGAAATTTACTAGATAAAAACATAAAATATTTTATATTTTCAAAAATACCCTCCATATTATAATATTGAGTTAATTAATATTATTTTTATTGAATATTATAAAAATTTATTTATTTTATAATATAAATAATTAATTTTTTAATATAAATTTTATATTTAATACTATATAAATCAAACATAATATAATAAACTTATACTTTTCAATCCTTTTTATATCTTTTTATTCAATCTAATCCTTACAATCAAACACTATTTATTTTGTTTTCTCTTCTTTTCGATACCATGAGCCAACCATTGAACCAAGGTGGCCTCAAGCTGGAAGGCATAGTAACCATAATTACAGGTCGTGCAAGCGACGTCAAAGAGGCCACAGTCCCTCTCTTCGCTGCTCATGGCGCCCGAATGGTTGTCATTGCGGACATACAAAAGTCTCTTGGCCAGCAAGTCATGGAATCCATCAGCGCAAATAAGTGTACTTACGTGCATTGCGATGTGACCGATGAAGATGAAGTTAAAAAATTGGTCGAGTCGACTGTTCAAAATTTCGGCCAGCTAGTCATAATGTCTATAGCAATGCTGGAGTAGGGAGTCTCCCTCAGCAAGACATCCTAAACTTTGGAACTTTCACACTATGATCGGCTTCACGCAGTCAACACGGACAAGATGGCTACGTGGGGGAAGGATGCGACTCGCGCTATGGTGGAAGCACACGTGAAGGATTCGATTGTATGCACGGCCAGTCTCTTTGCCATAGCCGGTGGCTCTATTAACACATGGATCGATTATTGCATGTCGAAACACGCGCTGCTTGGGCTCGTTCGGACTGCCATCGTATAGCTAAGGGAGTATGGGATAAGGGTGAATTGCGTGTCCCCGTCTGTAAAAGCAACACTGCTTTCTTGCAGCATACTTAAGATGGAAGGGCGTGATGTTGAGGAGGCTTTATGAAGAGTCCACGCGCTTGAAAGGGGTGGGGCTAAGGGCGACTCATGTGGCCAACGCCGTGTTGTTTCTTGGTCTGCGAACTCGGAGGTGTTCACTGCGCATGACTTAGCCGTTGATGGTGGATTTCTTGTGAAGAAATTTTGAGCACTTTGGGACCTTAGAGTGTTGCATAAATTAATTGTCATAAAAATAAGGTTGTTTGTATCTTTTTGTGGTGCTCAATCTCAGGAATTTATGTTTTACTTTTTAATGATTAAATTTTACCATCTTGCATATAACATTTGAAACAAAATCTATTGATTCATGAAAACCGAGTATACAACCAAACATTTGCCTGTTCAAGGAGAATTTGGTGAGACTAAAAAGCTTCAACCATAACTTAAAATCTATAGTTAATTTTCTTATTGTTTTCTTAAAATTATCATTCTCTTGTTTGATCAATGGTTCAGATTACATATAAAAGAATGATATCATGAGGAGGCAACAGATATCTCAAAAATTTAAATAACTATTAATTACAACAATTGATTTATAATTTTATCTAAAGTAATATGAGAGATCTATTTCTTAGAAGGAATTTATATCTATTTGGAAGCCCATTTAGCAAAGAAACAACTCATTCTATGTTTTGACCCTTTTCTTTATATTTTCCTCAAATGATATGTTCTGCAAGATTTGTTGCACGGCTAAAGGGTGGATAGTGGCATGAAATGATAACATGGAAATACGTAACTCCAAGCCAGTTAGATAAATGAATTCATGATCCCCCAATCACTTGTATGTATAGTTAAGGCATTCAACTTTGGATTTGCAAAATCTAAGGAATTCAATTGATTTATAAATTGATATAAATTAAGAAAACGAAAATTAAGAGAATCCACTATTTCCCATACCTTCAATATTCAATTAAACACTAATACTTTTATACAGGCAATTAAAGCTACTTATCCTTTCAAGTGGAAAAATAGTTATATGATTGAAATTTTTATTAGGATTACATGTGGAATATACTAAAAATTGCAAAACATTCTAATTTTGCTTATTTGTCCTTCACCGGTTTCGTAAGTCAAAATCGCAATTTGGCTTATATTTTTCAAACGGTCATTTCGCTTTAGTATCGTAACTCTCTTAATTTCTCTCTCTCTCTCTTTTTTTTTTTTTTTTTTCTGGTTTTTAATTTGTGAAAGTTAGAAGACTCATAGATATCTATTAGATGAAGTCTCCTCTACAGACACCTTTCCTTTCCTTTTTCAAATAATGAAAAGTGTAATGAAAATTCTACTTTCCTTCTACTCCTTTGACATGTTTGGTAAATGTGAATAGACCAAAAATGAACTTGTAATCTCAAATTTCATTCTATTTTTCCTGTTTAGAAGTACTTTTGGAAGTTAAAATTACGATTCTTTATAATCACCATTTTGACTTTAGAAAAGAATTTGAATCCATCATTACTAAAGTTTTAATTTTTAGTGACTTTTTTTACATATATTTATTATTTAGTGGCTACTAGGACTTTTAGTGGTGATGTAAAATTACTAGGGATATAAGAGTAGCAAAGTCACTTTTTCTAATACAAGTATAAGCTATGTTGTAGCAATAATTTCAAAAAGTGAAGTTGTATGTATACTACAATAACATTTATTAAAATCTACTAAATTAATTATACTAAAACAACTTAAAACTACCTCTAGTGGCATAATATAAAAACTATTATAAATAAGTACTAGTTTTTACATTAAATGTCAATATAAAACTGCTACTAATAACATAAGCTAGTAATTATTTTAATCTATCACTATTTCCTTTCTTATGGAAAAGAAAGGAAAAGTATAAATGTGCTTCTAGGATTGTCAGCTATATATGCTTTTTTCATTTATGAATACTTTGTAAATTGCTTGTAATGAGAATACCTTGGATACAATTCGCTATAGGGGTTGGGTATAATTTGATTTCTTACCAAAACAAATATTCAATTTTATATAAAACAAAGTTTAAATATATATGTGTCTACTTTTGATATTTCGTTCTCTAGATTGAGTTATGATAGCAAATCAGCATCTGAAATCCAAAGATACGTGTACAAACTACTCTATCAATATCATATTCCAATCAATACCCTCAATCATCCTACAAACTACTCTATGACCATACATTAGGTCAATATCTTTCGCAATTGAAGAACACTAAGCTAAACTCAAGAAAGGGATAAATTGAGTTTAAGGACAAATTTTAATAATTTTTCGATATAAATGATTAAATACAATAATAAAGCTAATCAAAGAAAAAATAGAATAATAATGAATGTAGAAATTAAAGAGATAGGATAAAGGAAATCAAGTCTGGATATAACGTAGAGTTCAAATCACCCCCTTGTCTCTACGGGCACACAATGCCTCCAACCGAGGACTTCGCACCACTTTATTTATTTCGCAATCCAAATACTCCAAGGGTTATGTAAGCTTACACAATCTCTTTTATCACAACTAACTCAAGAAAAACACTTTCTTTACTCAAGATTACAAGTATGAGAACTCCCTAACATACAACTAGGTCTCTTTTTGTTTGATAGCATATAAATGTACAATAGATAAAGGAGAAGTGAAAAATAAGCTCAAAAATATAAGAAAATGTCTTTAAGTTGTAGTAGAATATTAGATCTTAAAAGCCTTTGGCTGGATAGTTGAGCTTTTATAACAACTTTTTAAATTTTTCCCATTAACGCGCATTAAATGCTCTAACGACTACTTAGCACTAACTTACTAGCATGCCGGTACTCTAATCTACCAGCAAGTAGGTAAAATTTACTCTACCGGCAAGCCGATTCTTCTAGGTCAATGAACTTTTCCTTGTGTTTTTTAAGGCTTTATACCATCAGCTTGGTTCTTTCTTAAGCTGTCAACCCGGTAGGCCAAATATCACCTGAAAATTCTTTTAACACACAACAAACGAATACTCTTTATAATATAACTTCAAGATCATTTGATCATCACTTCAAAGGATTAAATTTCTTGTAAAAATAATTGATATATTTAATCATTAAGCAAGCAAATTCAACTTATTTAATTATCTCAAAATAATCAAATAATACTTAGTTTAATCATCCGCTTATTTTGTTTTCTTTAAAAACAATAAATTTAATTATATACTTTTTATTTTGTTCTCATCAAAATCAAATAATGAACCCTAAGTTCAACAGCAACCTCCAAGCTAGCTTTATTATGTTGCATGATACAAGACCTTACTTCATAAAAACTCAAAACAATTTAATACATACATTTATTCAAGGACAAACCCGGAATCATATAACTTAGGCAAGGGAGGCACTTACTTTCATTCAATCAATATTAAAATTATCAGTAGAAAAATATTTATATATTATCATAATTATAATCATCTCATATATGTAAAAAGATTTTATTAACGATTTGACCAATAATGATTCCTAAAATTTAGTAGAATATAAAAGTTTGTTTAAAAAATTATTAATAGTGATTGATACACTTCATAAAAAGTTTTAAAAAAAATTTACCTTTTATGCATATGTATTAAATAAAAATTAACTATTAATTTATAAAAATTACATTAATATATAAAATTTATATAAGTTTTGTATTTAACAAAAATGATAGAAAAAAATAATTGAATAAAAAATTATAAGTAAAGTCAAAAGAGCAAGTCAACATATATATATATAAGTATTATATTAGATCTTTTCATGACAATTTTGTATGATTGTTACATTAGCAACACTAAGGAAAAAAAGAATATTATTTTGAATATAAATTATTAGGTATTCAGCTATTCAACAATTCATATCCATTTTTGTAATATCAATTATAATAAAATTTACTAAATCAAGTCATATAATTGGTATTTTTTATTAATAATTAATGTGATAAAACTAAAATACTTATGATATGGATAGATGTAATTATTTTTATGGTATTACTAATAAATAATAGTAATTCAATAGAATTTATTTAGTTAGATTTAATTTATAATTCATGAATTTATATTATTTGATGTTGAGAAAAAAGAAAGTTTAATGCATACAAAAAACAAATGCTATTAAAGGAATAAATATAGGGTTGCAAATGAGCTAAGCTACTTACGAGCTCAGCTCGTTTTAAGCTTGATTTAGCTCGAGCTTAATTAGTAAACAAGCTAAGCTTGAACTCCAAATGAAACTCATTTATCTAAACAAGCCAAATTCAAGCAAGTGAGCTTTCTCACTTAAGCTCACGAATCGGCTCGTTTAGACTCGTGAGTAAGCTTACGCATTTTATATATATTACAAATATTATATATTATTAAAATTCAAAGTCTAATATCTATATAATATATTATAAGATAATATATAATATATAATGTAAGCCCCTAAAATTGAATTTAGAGCAACCATACTTGGATTTAGGGCCTTTAAAAAAAATTTATCTGATTAAACCCAAACTTTACAATTAGGTTAGAAAAGTTAGTCGAAGTGATTGTAAAAATAGGGACCTAAAACCCTAATTTTAGTTTTAGAAGTATAGTTATATAATATAACGTAAAACTCGTCGAAACCTTAAAATCCAAACTCAAAATGCAATAAGAACTTAGAAATAAATAAATTAAACTATAAAAGAAACTAATATGGCATAATATACTATATGAATATATATATATATATATATTTGTATAGATATACACGGTATATATAATAATTATACCCTTAAATTAACCTGAAAACCTAAAAATATATATAATAAGCAATAAATTTACAAAATTAAATAGAAAATATATTTTAAAAATAAAAGACATGAGAAATACTTAATTATAGGAAGATGATTATACATTACATGTATCAATTACATAAGACACATACACATATATTAGTAAATGTACTTAATATTAATATAATAAACATAAAATATTAATAATTAACTTTAAAAAATAACAAAACCTACCCAAATCAATTGGAAATTGCTAGACTTCAACAGTAGCAACCTCCAAATAATTGGAGTGATGAATCAAAAGTAGATTTGAGTACATTTAGCCACCTCATGCTTGGAAATTAAGGAAAAAGGGAAAGAAAAATAAATGAAAAAAAAGAGGAAAAATCCTACCACCCTAATTCAGTTAAATAAAACTCTAGGAAGTTAAATTAACCTTTTAAGAACTTAGGATACCTAAGAAAATTAGAGAAAATTTTCAAAAAATAAGAAAAATAATAACAAAAACAAACCAAGAGTCAAACCAAGGCCAGTTCCCTAACTAAACCTGAATTTTTTATTGAACCTTGCCACCACCTAAGCCATTTGACACACTCCCATCGTCCAACTGTAGCTCTAAAGATCTAATGAATACATAGTTCAAATTTTTATCATGTTTTTCTTTTAGTTTCTAAAAATAATAAATTAATTAGGAAATTTTTATTTCTAAGTTATTTTAGATATACTTTCATATTGTAATTTTATTTTTGTAAAATTATGAATATTTTATATACTCGCTTATCAAATTCACTATTCATCCAAATTTTCAAATTAAGAATAAATATATTAAATAATATTATTTTGAGTTGAAGAATACAAGTTATATCTACTTAAGTGCTATGTAGCCCAATTTTTATTTAATATGTGTTTAGTATTTATTGTATTTTTTATCCTAAAAATATCTAAAATAGAGCAATTTCTAAAATAAAATTGATTATTTGAAAATAATTGATGAAATTAATATCCATTGACTTTTAGAGATTTATAATAATGTCAGGACATGTTAAAAATAATTTTGTATAAAAATGATTATTTTTATTTAGTTAAACACAAATTAGGTACAAAAACGTAATTATGTGTATATAGGCAATAAACTCAATAACATGAAAAAAAACTTGCTAATTAAATGCTTTATATTTTTATAGGTCTATAAAAATTTTCATGGAATTATTTATTATGAATTTGCTTAGTAAAATACCTTAATTTACTAACCGGGGTATGTTTTTGACAAAACTAAGCTAAAATATGACAAATATTGGAACAAAGCTTATATATATACATGCTGACTAGGTCTAATTGAAAGCAGTTTTTACCTTTATACTACCATATGACCTAGATTAGGGTATACGTGTATTATGGTTAGAAATTACATACATCACTAAACTATTTTAGGAAATTATATAAAATATAGTTTATTTATATAATATGAACATAACATAATAATATTTGTTGTAGGGACATATATGTAAAATAGAAACTAAAAATACCCTTTAAAAGTCATCTCTCGAGATAGAACCCATAGTACATATCCTCAAGTTCGTATGAACCTAATGATACTACTTTTACTAAAATTAGATATTCCTATATAATAAAACCAATATCTTTATAATATTATGAAAATTTACATATTACGATAACCCTATCATAATTGAAATATAACTTAATTGATTAAAAATACATTTTAACATAATCAAAATAATAAATTATGTGTAATAATATAACTACGTATATTATTAATGCTTACTAACTCAATGTAACTTATATAATAAAACTATAATAAATAAATATCTAAATAAAACTATTTTCCCCCATATAAGAATAATAATATACTTTAAATATATATATTTATGTATATAATTTCATGATGATATAAAAAGTGAATAAAACTCTAACATTTCTGTAATTCTTACGAAAGCTAAATTTGAGTTTTAGTATACATATAGGTTCTCCCAATGAGCAGAACGTCGGCAATACAGGCCTTCCGTAGTAGTATCAATACAAGTAAGTTGAGATTGTAACTTTATCATTTGTTGAGATATTATATCAAGGTATTTTGAGGCTTAAAAGTAATTATGCTTGTGATTGCAAATTAGCTATCTGTACATATGCTATATATGTGATTGGTATTTTGTTTGTGACAAGAGTTGAACTCCTTAGCATGCTGTTATACATGATTTCATTGTTTTATATTATGTAAACTTGTTTGGCCACCCCTAAATAAAACTAATAATGATCTGACTGCTAATGTAACTGAACATACATAACAACCATTAAGGGAACGATTAGAAGTGTCAAACCAAATACCAACTCCCTTCAATGAGAATAGCTGAAATGGTCATTTCTCCATCTTTAGTTGAACTAAGTGATAAGTAAGAAGGTTACGGCAAGGGTATAAACTGTGATTTGAAGGTAGTTACAAGAGGAGAGTATTCTTTATTGTACAAGCCTAGGTTTAGTTTAATTTAGGTCGCAATAAACTCCTCAATTTAGGTTAGAGCGGATGTAATTTCTCTAACCTCAATGGACCAAATAACATTATGTAATGTTTCAAGTGATTAATTATATTATATTTCATTATAATTAATAATCTTATTTGTGAAAGCATAGTACTCTTCTATCTCCGTCCCACTTATAGAGTTAGTTAAGCTCACATCTATATAAACTCTTTAGCAAGTGATAAGTGAAAGTTCAAGATATATAGATATCACTACCCCCCAAGTTAGTGTACAATTGGTTGGAAAAGTAAGAAAAGGAGAATTCATTGAATCTAAGCTTTTAACTTTTCTTTTTGGTTTTGAGGAAACCAACTAGAAATCCTCGGAATACTAATTAGTTTTCTATCTTATTGTAAATAAACTTTGAGACCTGTAGCATGTGTAAACTCTTAATGTAAACTATAACTCTATGCGTAGAAATGCTTATTAAACAATAGGTTGTCTTGAATAAGTATTTTAAAAAGCTATACCACAGGTTTGATTATTGACATGTGTTAAACTGAATACTTCAAGCTAGTTAAATCGTATATGTCTTGTGTGGACTATTTTTATGATAGCAGTCGTGAAATCAGCTTCTATCTTAGGTTAGTTTATACTACAAGACTGTTACGACTTCTCATATTCGAGACATAACATATAATCTAATACTTATTCACTATGTGTTAATCTATTTATTTGTATATTTCTTCATTTTATATACTTAGGCTCGTTAACAGGCTTGAGATCAGCTCGCTTAAGGCTTGATATGGCTCGAGCTCAATTAATAAATGAGTCAAGCTTAAACTCGAGATAAAACTCATTTATTTAGACAAGCCGAGCTCAAGTCTTAATTTCAAGCTTAATAAAAAGCTCGGCTCGAGCTCAATAATTTTTAAACGAGCCAAGCTTAAGTCTTTAGAAGCTCGACTCAGCTCTGCTCAGCTTGGCTCATTTGCAACCCTAAATAAATGCATCTTAAAAATGAGCAAACAACAAACATGAGATTTCAACTCAAGAACTCATGTTTGTAAAATAAATACTTAACCACTAAGCTATACTTCATTTTATATCATGTTTTTCTCTATAAAATATATATTTAGTATATATATTGTTTCATTTTCCAAAAATCTTAAAAAGTAACTTTTCTTAGGGGCAAGGCCTATGTCGACCTTCTCTGAGAGCCGTCCCTATATTTATTGATGACTAATGTTAAAGGAGAAAATAAAAAATCATTTACATGCAAGTTTGATTTTATAAATCTAATTATCAAGTAGAAGATTTATATATGTAACTTGAAAACTAATTTGCAAGATTAAGAGTCTCAATTCCTTTAACTTTCTCAAAAATCCTTCCAACAGTATTAAGAGCCATATGTCA
The DNA here is from genome assembly GCA_024138015.1 of Lumnitzera littorea. Lineage (NCBI taxonomy): Eukaryota > Viridiplantae > Streptophyta > Magnoliopsida > Myrtales > Combretaceae > Lumnitzera > Lumnitzera littorea. Next base: position 119,188,101 of record JAMXBB010000002.1, read on the forward strand.
TATCTTAACTAAACTTATAACATAACCATGTGTAATTCTCAAATTATTATCATAATTAAATTATTAATATAAGCATTTTTCAATCCAAAGGTATGAAATAAATGAATATAGTACCTCACATTTATTTGGGAACATGTCTTCAAATACTTTTTTGACCATGTTAGCTAAAGACATAGATATGCCCTTCAAAAGGTTGATACCATATCAAGTAATCGATCCATCTCTCTAAATTGATCTAACATAAATAAAACAAAAATAAAGTTACATACTCTCATATCTTAGATTGAACCTAAATAAAATATATGCAAGCTAAAATTACATTAAATTAGTTACATGTAATTCTCAATTTAAGATAAAACCTCATTCAAATATATAGAAACAACAAACAAACATCCAATTCCTTCAATCCTAAATTGTCGCTTTAGGCCAAGAAAACAATTGAAAAGCTTGATTGGAACATAATCATTTGATCTAGTTCCACAGCATCTACCTATATGAAATTGGGACATTAATTTTGAATTCCAATGCGAAAGCTAGGCCATAAGTACCTAATAACACAAAGGATACATAGCCATGATTCTTTAATGAATTGTGAATAAATATACTAAATCTTGCCATTCTCATACATTAATTTGACACAAATTTGACAAGGCTATTTTGGGCTAAAGAACATAGAATATGCATCCATTCCCAACTAGTTTTCCCAGCTCAATTCGCCTCATAACGTTTCATTAGATTTTCAATCTTTTCCTATTAAGGGGAAAAAAAACTCAAATTAAACTTACTAAAATAAAAAGAGATTAAATTTAGATAACTAATCAAAAATATACTATAGCCTTGGCTATTTTCTCATTCATGTCTATCCCATCTTTATGTTTAAGTCTCGAAGAAAACCTCACTCTAAGTGAGAGCAACTTTATGTACCTTTGTCTATATTCTTAATAAGTGGAGAAGTTGCAATTGCGACATGTAAGTGCACCATGAGTGCTCCAACCTGATAGGTTACCATATAAGTTGCAATTGGGATATCAAGTGGTCATAAACTACCTCCAATGATATAAGTTGTGATTTTGGCAATTCACACCTAGACGTGGTAAAACTCCCTTAGATGATGCATTTTTCAAAGCATAGCCTGGAAATGACTTGACCTCTTCCTCATATCCCTTACTCGACCTACATAATTGCATCTATTTCTTATCCATGTCCTAACCATAACCCTACAAAGTAAGAGCTTGATTTTATACATTATATTGTTCATGTCTCTAATCTATTGAAAAAGATGACATATGGGAAGCCCTCATTCATGTGACCAAAAAGTAGGGATTTTCAAACTTTCATCAATTTCCACACATAAGAAAGATTCCTACATATCACATTCCATATCAATGCACACACTCATTATTTGTTTAATCCATATCAATGCACGCAATATCATAGAAATATCCTTCAAATTTCCTTGGACAAATCGAGAATAAAAGTCAACATCCTGGCTTGTCTTGTTTTTTGAGTTGAAGTCTCAAGGGTGAATGGTAATGTAAAGAGAAATTTAAGTATGTATCGACCCTTTATTTAATAGTTTTCATGCATCAAAACAGTCAACAATTAAGACTTGAAATTATTCATATTTATTGAGAAAAATCAACTAATATTTAACAAAATATATTCTCCTTTACATGATAGCAAAAAAAAAAAAAAAAAAACGATTATAAGGGCAAAAACAATGCTATATTTGTCATAACCTAGAAAGGGGTCAAGTCGTAGCAATACCGCCGTATAATGCATAAAGATCCGAAATTAAGCACCATCTTTAATCATGAACCTTCGACACACGACACAAGGCATTCACAACTACAACTTTCTCCTAGTACTAGCATTTAGTAATAGCAAAACATATAAATTAAAGTTAAGTTATCCAAATGATCACTAACAAAACATAGATAAGCGGCAATATCAGGTTTTCCTTAAATTAGTCATATAGTACGAAGATAAATCATCATATGTAATCTATGCTACTCAATAAACTAAAGATAATTAATAATTGGAAATTAAAGAGAGTCCACATATATATAATCAAATAGTTCGCTCGAGCTCTCAACTTCTTTACATCCCAATCCCAAGCTAGTACTACTAACCTCGAGCATCCCATAGCCTGGCTCCAGCCACAAGTCCTACTACAATAATAAACTATAGGCGGATAAGCTCAATTGCTTAGTGAGTAACCTACCTACTCTACAATAAGCGATATCAAGTAAGTAATTTAATAAGCGTATGAATACATGGTCAAATATATGCAATGTAATAGTATATACGGTCTATCGATAACTGTATACAGCACGATTTTAACGTCCATCATTGTCCGAGTTCGGAAGTATTTCGGTACGTCAAGATCTAGGTATCCACATCTAATTTGAAGTCTTTTATCATCAATATCACTTTCAGCAGTAGACACAGCACAGCCTCAAGTAGAAGGTAACACGCTAAGTAGTTCCCAAAGGTCGAAGCAAGAACATGTCGCACGAAGTACATTATACGATAACAACTTCCAACACACAAAATACAATATGAATCCTCTAAGCATGATCTCTCTTAGGCTTGGTTTTTTACTTTGGGCTTTATGTTTAATAATTTTGGGCTTCTTTTAAGTATTTTAAATGAGTTTTTTTGCCCAACACTTTAAAATTTTAAAGTGAGCCTTGGTGATGCTCTTATAGGTCCAATAAGCCTTTTTACTAAGCTTAGAGCACTAAATTACTAAGGGGGCTATAGTAGGTGTCTTGAAGGGGCTTTTAGGTTTTGTAGGCCTTCTAAATGACTTTTCCTAAGCCTTTTATCTTAAGGTTTGGATCTAGTCATCTAATTACATGAGCTCTTAAATTGGTTCTTTTGGGCTTTTTATATCTAGTTCACTATTTAAGGCCTTGGGCTTAAGCCCACTTATCTTTTTGGAATTAAGCCTAACATTGGACTTAAGTTTATCCCATTTTTAATATGGTTACTGATACGAGGCAAGCGCACCTATCAATTTTAATATAGCGGATGTGAGTCCAAGTCGATCCCTCAGAGATTTTGAGTACTAATATTAACTTTAGCTTTATTATCTAACCGGAAAATTATGATGAATTGAATGAATTAAAAATACTGAAATTAACAACTAAACTACTTATGAGACTTAATTACGCAAATTAGAAAGCAATAAAACTACAAACGACTTCAAGTATGCAATAATGTATTTAGGAATTATTTCCCCTAGTGTTTAACATGTAACCTTTTTAAAATGTATTCAATTTAGTTTCTATAATTCTTGACCGGAGGAATTCACAATTAAAGCTAATATCTTTCTCAAGCATATTAACCCTAATCCTAAATTATTTACCGGAATCTCTTCACTTAGTAATATAACTTAGAATTGCATTAATGTTTAATGAATTCCCACACAAACAATCAACTTTCCGGAAGAAACATGTATCTTATCTCTAAGTCTATATGTAATTCTCTTCAATTATGCTAAGATCTAATTACACATGCAATTTCTCAATCACCATGCATAATATCATATATTGATATTCTAGAAATATCAATCAATAATTAACGACATAATTGAATCAAGAAAAGATAGAAACTTTCTTGAAATTATAATTCAATCCAAGGGTTACATGAAACCCTAGGTTCCATAATCCTAAATACTTGAATTCTAAGCTATCTTGACGAATCTAAAAACGAGATTCATCAAAAACATGAAATAAAGCATGGAAACCCCTCTTGATTTGATGAACAATCTCTAATCTTGAAATCGATGTCGTTCTTGTTTCTTGATGTTGTTTCTCCTTAAGTCTCTTCTTGTCTCTTGTCTCTCCGTTTCTGTAATGTCTCCCTCTCTTTTAAACCCTAAGATCTCCTTATATATGTGTATTACACGGATTTTATTTTCGTCACCAGACACGGCCTGGGACATGGCCGTGTCCCCAGGTCGTGTAACTTTCTGCACAAAGGCAAAATTCCTGCACAACTTCAAAATTTCATAACTTCTTCGTTTGAACTCAGAATTGAGTGAAACTTAACTTGATTTGTTTTCTTCGTTTTCGAGCCTAGAACGTGTTTAAACCCTGAAATCAACATTTTACTCAATTAAGTATCATTTTCTTTAAAGAAAACCAAAAATGTACGGGAAATGCTATAAAATCACCATATAAAATATGTTTAAAATCAGAGTTATCAGTTACAAATCTTTCCATTATGGTTCTTGGGGTTATTAACATCATTCTTAAGCCTATAATCACTAACTAAGCTAGTTTAGGGCCTTAACCATTCTTTAACCTACTTAACTTAACCAGTTAAGTCCTAAACCATACTTAACATTAAATAAACATGTTATTAAGCTACTAAACAAAAAGTTCCAGATCTAGTGGGTCAAAAAAAGTGGCAGCCATGAGTTGATTTTAGAGTCAAAACTTCTATTTTCATGCAACATTTGATTTTTATGTTGTTTTGACTTATGTAACCTATACTTCTACTAATCTAAAACCATAATCATTTCATAAAAATGTGTGGCAATGTGATGACGAGACAAATATGGGGTGGCATGCATGGAAAACAAGTGTCTCATCAACTTACTTGAAGATTTTCTATTAACAATTATACTACTCTACATAACTTAGCCTATTTGTGTTATAACTTCTACTAAAAGTGATTTTTCTTATACTTACCTTTGTGAACCTTCTTGAAATGCCTTAGAACTTCTATGGAGTTATTGAAAAAGAAGTTTTAAGAAAGAAAACATTAGTATCTATCGTTATTTTCCAAGAAATCTAAGGAAAAACCTAACCTAAGTTCTTACCGAGGCAAAGTGTGGAAGGCCTCCCTTTATGGTTGTGTATTGTGAGCCTTAGTGTGTGTAAGGGGGTGTAAGTGTGTAAAAAAACAAGGGGAATGTATGTGTGAGGCGTGGGACTTAGTTTAGAGTGATTTGGAGTAATGGTGGTGAAGTTATGGGGATTGACGCTAGAGTGGTCAATGGTGGCTAAGAAGAGGAAAAAGAAGGAGTTTAGGCTTAATCTCTGAAAGGAAGTTTGAGGGAGTTTTTAGATGTGTTTTTGGGTTTGAGAAAATGAAAAATGAGGGAGAGGGAAGTAGATAGCAGGTCGTAGAAGTGAGGAGAGGTGGAGGGACAAGTGGTGAGTAATTTAGGAAAACAAGAACAAATATCAAATGGAGACCATGTACTACATGTGCTTTTTGCCAATTTAGGTTTGATCTTATCTCCTAAGAGTATAAGATATTTTAAGAAGGGATAAGATTTTTTTCTTTTGGTCATTAATCATGTTTGACTTATAGCTAATCAAGATGTGCTGGGGTTGGTTAAGGATTAGGGTTTGATTAGGGTAATTAGTGGTGATTAGGCATGATTAGGCTAATTAAGATGTGTTAAGGGTTTGGTTGGACTTTGACACTATAATTTAGGTATTCTAAATGTCCTATACATGTACTTAGGGTTTGGTACTCGTTTATGGTAATTTAATCCGCGTACAAGGTCAAAAGTTAGAGTTTGAATCGCTTCATACTACCAATCTCTTGTATTGATCGATTCAACCTTATTATTAGTTTTTATTGGTGACAATAAAGTATTTGATCACTTAATTAGCATTAGATGGTCATTTTAGGGTTTCAATAATGTTTAAGGGTTTTTCAAGTATTAAGGTTCTTACTCGTTTAGTTAAGTCTTTAAGGCTTACTTCAATTAGGGTTTTGGTCGAATGCTTAGGATTTGATTCCTTTACTTAGTTATTATTATCTTGTTTGGAGTAGTTCTAAGGACTATCCAAAGACTCCTTCATCCGATTCCACTTTTAGGTTATCGAAATTTCATTAGGTTTATAATATTACTACCAAACTAAAACATATAAGTTTACATTTACAATCATAGAAAGTAGAATGAATTTTTTCTCAAGTACTGGTGCATATTACATTTTCCTAAATCAAGTGTTGAGTTTAGTGAATAGTCTAGATATTATAATAGATTAAATTAGAAAACATAAGTTCAATTGCTGCATGAACATAATATTTTGGAAGCAAAGCAAATCAAACACCATTTAAAATCAAAACACCTTTGACAATGTACTTATATATAGACCTTACCAAGGAAAAAGATTCTATAGGTATTACAAATCACATGTTATGTACATATAGTGAGTAAATACCAATAAAATGTTAACACGAATATTAATGGAATGAATAGCTTCTAAATTAATTACCATGCGTGATTTGCACATACTATATATATTAACATCTTATTAGTATTTACATATCGCATATATATAACACGTGACATATCGCATATCATAACATGCAACAACTATCTAATAACACAAGCTTAGCAAAGGAACAAATCTGGAATAGCTTGGCTCCAAATTTTTGAATTTCAACTTTCGATTCCTATTTTATGGGATATTTCTCCAATATCAAAATTGATTTTGTTTGAACAAAGATATTATGGAGAAAAATCAGGAAATAGTCGTTTCTAATTATTATATGAGAGTCTATTTAATTTAAAGTCAATGTTGTTCAAGTGGTCATACTACACATTTAATATCAGAACTGAAGTTAAAAATACTCTTGAGTAGATTGTTAGAAACTGAGCAGAAACAACTTTGTTATTTCATTGTTATTGCTTTAGTGTGAAAGTCGTAAAAAGCTATTCGATTGTATCGTTTCAAGTTCATTATTAACATTATGTTTTAAGTGTAAAAGGATTAGGGAGTTCTCTAAGTCCTGTGTATAACTTAGCAAAAAGCTAATGAGATATGATAGAAAAAAGACTAGATATCCTTGTAATCTCTCATTAATTTTTTTGTTTATTGAAAAGTTTGGACTAGTGAAACAATACCGGCAAGGAAGATCGAGTCTCCAACAATGGAGCTGAAAGAGAGCAGTAGGCAAAAAGCCAAAGCTCTACAAAATCGCTTGCTCGATCTTCTTGCTCCTTATCTTCTTTTCCTTCTAATTATTATTATTATTTACTCTTTGAGTTAACAATCAATTTTCAACTACTTACGTTATTGAAGATTTTTTTTTTTTAATTCGTAAATTTTAGTTTTTGCAAAAAGATATCAATTGACTCCCCTTTTGATATCTTATTGGGACCAATACTACTGACTAGTAGGCAAAAACATTTTGAACCAGCTATTTCAGTTCAAGATGTAAGGCTTATTTCTATATACTTTTCCTATCCTTCTTCTAATGTCTTCTTACATTTTCTTATATTAAATTTATCAATAAGGGGCAACTAAGCAAATCTTTTCGATGATAGAAAGTATATAATAAGAAACTAATATCCTCTATATAATAACAAGACAACCAATTAGAAGTGTGGGAATACTAATGGTGAAGGTATTGCCTATGGTAGAAAATTGTTTTCATAATTCTCCTTTAAACATTATGATGGATGCATAGGGTAAATAGCTTGAATCAATAGCCCATTTATACAAAGAATTGACAGCAAAGATGACTCATATTAGTATAACCCACAAACTTTAACTAAAAAAGATCTAATCACCATCTATCTCTACCCTTTACTTCTTCCTCAAATAATCTACACAACACAACACATAAAAACACTACTATCAATGATCGATATATCAACCTTGTTTTAGAAAACTGAAATAGTAATCAACAATGCCATTGATGAGATCTAGAGACAATGATGTTGCATCTACACCACCATAGCAACAAACATTCTACAATCAGAGGACAAGTCCTTTGGCATATTATTTACTTCCAATATCATATCCTTAAATTAAATAGTTGACTTGCAACTAAAATTCTAATTTTTGAAACCAAACATTCAAATCCAACATCTAGCACATATAAGGAGTTAAAAATTGAGAAACGAGCTATTTCAACCATCCATTAAGAGCAACATAAGCAAATAACTTAAATTAAAAATCAAAGAGAGGATACAAAATGGAACGAATAAATCTTCACATCAAACCCTAGAAAACCACATAAGATGAAATAAATTAAGTAATATGTATGTCATATGGTTAACATTCTTGAATGTGCTAGTGAAGAAAGATCCAAATAAGAGATTTGCCGGACATTGGTGCAAAACGTAGGTGAAGCCATATAACATACCAAATATGGAGAGAGAGCGAAAGAGAAAGAGATTGAGAATAGAAAAAATGAACAATTAAGTGGAAAGATGTTGGGAATTGAATGGGATAAAGGTTTGACCCAAAGCTTACTTATTATTCCCATAATTCAAAACCACTACTATATTTTATCTTCTTATAGCATTTTCTAAAAGAGTCCTTATCACATGTGGTTACTGAGTCAGCTTAAAGAAAGGGCTAGAGCTAATTACTAACAGTGGCACTTCTTTTTAAAAATACTACAAATTATATTAGTAGTCGTTGCCATAAATTGTTGTCGTATACCTTTAAGAAGTTGAAATCGTGATTCCATTCCCCCATGGATAATAAAATTTACCTAGATAGACTTTTTGTAGGCTTTTGACTCAATAATGCCGAAAATGAAATTAATTTGTAATATGTTTTCAATTTAGCTAAATTTGCAATATTATCCCCATAAATTGTCATATGTTTTTCATTGCAAGATTCATAAGTAGATGAATCACCACAAGTCAATTATATATTTCATACATTTGATATTTTTATATGTGTACAAATAACACTTGTGTTAATTAAAAGTAACGCTGGATAGTGAATATTTTTTCTAAAAAAAAAAAAAAAAGATAATAGTTTTGTTTAGCAGCAAACAGTGACTTAGTGAAGACTAAACAAATAAATTCTAGTTTTGTATTACAACTTAACGACAAAATAAAGAGAATCAAATTTTATTGATATTAATGCTCATACAACATTAATTGTAATAAACATTAAGTGAGAATTGATCATAGAATCATTGAAATAGATGAAAAAAGATTATGCTAATTTATATCACAGCCAAAAGGGAAAAAAATAAAATAAAATGCCTTATATAATGCTCATATTGATGGTCATATATACTTCTTAAATCATTTCACTTACTTTTACTTGCAACAATGGCATGTATTACTATGGAATGTATTAAAAAGTATTGAGTACAATAACAACTAGTAATTAATTAAGGGTCATATACCAAACATTACATGCTCTTATGTGGGCTACTGCTTAAAGTGCAAACAATTGGAGGATTGAACCATTTAATAGATAAGAGCTTTTTCTATTTGAGTGGTCAAAGCAGCTATTTACTATTAGTTGTATGATCACATCCATCTCATGTAACCCAATGATTGTTTCTTTGTATCACTCTCTCAATCTGCTAATTAGGAGTGTTCATGGTAATCTTCACAATCAGTTCATAAGCACTAGGTGGAAGCAAGAAAGCCTCGAAAATACTCCTATTTTCTCTTTTCTTTTTCTTTTTTTTTTTTTTTGCTTTTTATAGTGTCCAGTGCCTAGTTTATAATTAAGGATGCAACAGGTGAGTAATTATGGGGTATTAGATTCACCAAACTTGATAAAGCCCAATAGAAGATTTATTCTATAGGGTTTTTATTGAGTTTTCAAGCATGATTCAAAACCTTATAAAGTTTAGGGTTAAGTTTCAAGATTACAAAAGAACCTAACAAGAAACCTAACCTGACAAAAGAATATTTAATAAAAATATTTCCTCTTAATTTAAGCATCACACATGCCTTAAACCAATTTTACATAATATAGTACAATTAATTTTCAAATTTCATTTATATAAGTCAGTAAGTGTGATCTTAACCCTATATACTCACTTTCTACTCAACTCTCCTCCTTTATCTCATCTAAATTTATAAAACCCTCTCAACTCCCTCCCTATCCCTAAGTTCATTTGAACCCTATGAGAACCTGTCCCTCTAGGATCAATACCCTTATGAAGAGAGAGGGAGTGGTTTGGGTAATAAAAGGTAAGGGAGAGTAGGTATAGAGTAGATATGGTATGGGATCTACCAATGCTCAACCCTAAGGGTACAATTTATGAAACTTTGCTACTTATACCCTATCCCGTCATACTTTAGAATCATCTTATATCATGTAGATTGTACAAGATATAGTGTACTTTGTAGAACTTGTAGTTTTTTTTTTTTTTTAATTTTCTTTATAAATTTCAATATAGCTATTTTTTCGAAACTTGACCTCTTCTTTTTCAAAAGCAATTATTCAATTTTGTTAATCTTTCAAATGACCCTGAAGAATGAAGTATATTAAGATTTATTTTTGACCAATTTTTTTCATTAAATGGTTCTTTAATCATTTTTATTATGAATGAACTTTTATAGAAGCACTATACACAACATTTTTTATGAAAATAAAACGTTTATTCTGTAATAATCACATTACATAGATATTTAAGGGAACAAGCACATCATTTTAAAAAATGAAAACAATAAATATTGTCATTAACATGAGATCTACAAAGTTTATTAAAATGTGAATAAGGGATTCACAAAATGATATAATTCAATAATTATAGATGTAATGACAATATAAGATCAAACAATTAACCATGGAAAAAGACATAATATGGAAAATGGAGTAAAATATAAATTCAAACTAAAATATTTCTTTTTGAAGGTATATACATCAATAAAATAATCTTTGTATACTCTAAGAAAATTAAAATTTGCTCTAGTAATAATATCAGATCTTTTGTTAAATATAAAATAAAAAAACTATCCTACCATAGAAAATACATAATGAACGTACCTTATGGCTTATAGGTGGCACTAGAAGTATAAATTAAGAACTCAAATTCTCTTTTTCGAACTTTATTAGATGATGAATTTAACAAAGAAAGAAGAATTAGGAGGAAAAAAAAGGATGATAGAGTAAAGACTAAAGATGAAAGAGAAGAGACTAACAAGTATTTAATTTAGAGTTTTCGATAAGTTAGGTTTTATTTTATTTTAATGAGATGATATCTTTTATTTATTAATTTTATTTAATTACTATTATAGGATATAAACCTTGGAACTTGTACCCGATATGCTTCAAAGTACAGATTCTAAGGTCAATATAGGGTGTCCTGACTTCTTATCGGTACTTTACCATATAAGAACAAGTTTCAAGAAATTACTACTTGGAACCTGCCTGATAACCTTAATTACCCACCAGAGCCTATCTAGTCAAGCAAAGTTTAGGTTTGTACCTTATACAATAGGATTACTAGCCTAACCCTAATAAGAGATAAACTTTATAAGGTTTTTATAATGTTATGGGAAACACCAAACCCTGTAAGAATGGATTTCGAGTTTTACAAGACCTATCTCAAGCCCATCTCGATTGCGCACCTATCTATAAGCAATCCCAAAAATTAAAATTAACAACACAGTCCATGGTAGCAGCATTAAAAACTTGAAATGCATAAACTTTAAAAGGACAATTACTACCATTAAGTATATCGGGCCATATGTGCAATAATAAAAAGCAATCGATGAGATCAATAAAATTTATCATTTAAGTTGTTATTAAATTAAGTACTGATTATATCAACCTATTTTTAGCTAGGTAATCAAATTATGACTTTTAAAATAAAATTTATTAAACCAAACCTAATAAAACTATTATCAATAATCCATAAGGAAAAATATCTATGAACCAAATTGGTGGGATACTACTAAAGTTATCGTTTAGAAATTCACATTTGCATCTAGTATGTATTAAGATTAATTATTTGAGTTTTTATTAGATTTACAAGAATATCTTCCAATCTTTGTGTTGATAATCCTATTTGTGACATTGTTTCCCTTTCAAGTTGCCAAATTCTTATTTATTAGATAATAAATAGATTCCTCTCATGAATCCAAATACCCCCACTTATTATTAATTGCCCTATATATCTCCATGTCAAGATAATCAATTTCAATTAGATTCAATGTATGAATCCTAAATTCATGTATGTATGTGTTCATAATTAAACTAAACCTATTTCTGTATTCGTATAAATCATCCATCCATCACAAAGTCATTTTGGGATTTTAATTTATGAGGAAGTCAAAGGCCTAACCACATATTCATAGAGTAACTTCATATGAGAATGCTTGGACAAAGGTGACTGGGCTTCAACATGGATTGGCTTTTAAGTTGTTGGATGGAATGGACATTGGTACATGGCATTGGCGTGCTACTTTATCAACGTGCTGCATAGGCTTGCTCTTCAATTTGCTGGATGTTGGACGTGGCATGGGACACGTCGACTTTGGGCCTAGGCTGTTTGCTCTTCATTCAACGTTGGACGGAGCTCGAAGGAAAAGAAATCATGATGCTGGACCATCATGACACGATCTGGCCAGGACTCGTTCCATGTACTGGGCATGATTTTATTTCTTCTGAACAGTGGTTAGTAATTGTTCAAAACCGATTCTGAATTCCAATATTCTCAAATCCAAATTAATCCGTAGAGTTCAATTTAATCCAATGATAAAACCAGTTCGATTTAACCTTATTTAATTTTCTATTGAATTTGATTCATTGTTTTAAACATTAATCCTTTTACATATCCAAATCAACTATTAGGATCAAATCTAACAAAATTCAATTTCCATTTAATTCTTGCATGTGTATATTTTTTAAATAAACAACTTAGGCTTAAGTAAAGGTGATATAAAATTGAGATAAAATACATAAATTTTCAACTTATCAAGATGAAATGTTTTCAAATTTCACTTGCCAACTAGCCTAGGTTAGATATGTTCGCCACGTCCGGTCCACCTACAGCTCCAATCCTTTGCTTACTTTGTTCAATAATTTATCAAGTAGTAATTATATTTGCACGTATTTTTAGTGATCTTTAATAATATACACATATATTAAATATCACATGTACTTAATGAATGTTATATATTTTTAAATGCAATCTTAATCTATATTATTAACTTTATAGTCCAAAAAATTATCATGAATATCTCATTTTACCTCAACCAAAACTAGATTGAAGTTTCTAATAAATCAGGAATATAGTAATGAACTTATATTTTTATTAAAAAATAAAGTTTTTAGAAACATTTTTGTTTTAGAAACAAGGTTTACGTAGTGACTTTATTGAAGTTTAATTGCATTATTATAAAGTTTGAACTAAAATAAAGAAACCTTTTCTAGAAATCCTCAATATACTAGCTCGAAAAACTTAAGTTATCACATTAATTACAATTGAAAATCTATCCATAAATAGGTTCAAAATTGAAGGAGATTTTTCGAGAAAGTTTTTGTCTTCACTAAGAAAACGAAGATTATTGAACCAAAATGTTTTTGGTTGATTTTAAGGAAATAAAACTGAGTCTTGACTTAATAAACAAGTATTTGCGAAAAAGAAATTGATTTGGCTTGATTAATTTTTGAATATCTATATTATTTATTGGAAGCGTTTTTAGACTGTACTTATATTAAGAAAAGACCCACACAATGACGCAAACATCAAATAAAAACCAAATCAGTTGGAGTCAAAACCCAGATTGATCGATATTATCCAAATTACTAGTTATATCATTTGAATAAAATCGATATCAAATCGATCCAAAATTTATCGGATCGACTTCATTCAAATGGGTCTTGATACAGTTTAAATGGCTACAAAATAAAGCAATCCCCTGGTCTATATTAGGGGCTTCATTTCCGTTCGTATGTGTCCCGGAAATAATAAAGTCTATTAGAATGGCATCATGAGGTATTTGAATGGAGTCGTAAGAAAATTAGCTATTTAGAGTTCCCACAAGGCATCAAAAGCAGACGTTCTTTGGAGTAACAGGAAGATTTTACTTGGGATTTATAAGTACACATCCTTAAGTAGATGTTGGGCAATTAATTGAGCTATTATTATTTCTATTACATTACTCTGCACTGTCATTAGTTCATTTTTTCATTTGATATAGAAATTTTTAAAGTGAGAAAAGTTTATTTGTTGAGCGTGCTTTTGAGGTTTAAAATAAAAAGCATTACTCTTGAGTTGTAAAATAAAATGCTTTACTCTTGAGAATACTAGTGAGATGGTCATTGAATACAATTAAAGCAAATTCAATAAAAGTGTATTTTAATTTTTCTTCAAGAGATACGTGATGATTATAGAGAGTAAAAATAAACTGAGCTCGTTGAATTTTACATTTGATCTTCTCTTCTCTATCCTTTATTTTCTACATTTATCTTTTGTTATTGCGTTCAATTTTCTTATTATACATTTACGTTGTTTAGGTTTTCCTTTTTATTTTTTTAACCAACTACATTATCTTTAAACCTGCACCATGTGGGGAAAACCTAGCATTTATATAACTAAATTATAACCATCTTATTGTAATACATTATTTAAAATTATTATATTGTCATTTTGTTCTTTATTTTTTTTAAAAGAAAAAGGGATAAAACCACTTCACTCCTCGCGTTCATACCCTTGCATTTCAAATATCCAACGATTAGGCTAAGTCCGGCAGAAAGCTTCAACTTCGTCGAGAAAAGCCGTCTTTGGTTTCCTCTTCTTTTTATGTTTGCCGTTTTCTGTAATATTTTATATTCTTTCAGCCATCTTTTAATTTTCCTTTTTGACTATTATGTAAATTTTTAGTTAAGTTATCTTCGTGGCAACGCTAAGTTTTTATTTTAATATCTTTTTGGCCTGAAGCAGCTATATAGACAAGATATATGGGACTCGTGAGTGTTAAAGAGACAATCGGTTCAACTAAAATAGTGAGGCCGTTAATATAATTGTAAAAGTTAAGGACGGTTGATATAATGTAAATATTTATTTTTTCTATATGTAATCCATTGAGCATTATACAAACATTAGATATTTTATTTTACATATTTTTATCGGTCCATGTAAGATTCGACCAGAAATCACATCAAAGTTAAATCAAACCGGTTTGATAATTAACCTAATTAAATCGGATTAAACTATTTATATCAATTCGGGCATGACAATATTCCCATTATCTATTCTCTTTATGCACATTCATCCCCTTTTAAAGGTATCTCAAAGACGTAACCACAGGCAATTAATAATTAAACAAAAACAAAACCCATTATAATAATCCAAAGTGGTAGGGTCCATGTAATGTTGCTTTTGACCTGATCCACGGATCGGTTGCCACGCAGAGTTAAATAATCCTATGTATGGGGCCCAGTGAGCTTGAGATTCCCCGAAGTTGCTTCCCAGACAATGCCATGATAGGGACGGATTTCAGTTTAAAATTTTGCTTGGACGTGGGGCCCATGGGCATCGGACCCTACACGTGGCCACCATCCATCGAAACCCCACCTAGAAGGGTTTGGAATTGTTGGCAGCAAATCTTGAAAATGACTTGTTTTTCCAGAAGACTGCACACTTGGCCTTCCCCAAGTGGTTACCGTATAACGGCCGTGGATTGGGAGGTCAGGGTGGCCGGCTAGCACCTGACCTCCATGCTCACAAATTTGTAAGGAAAAAAAAAAAAAAAACAGTAACAAATCTTTTTTATCGCATTTAAGGATTGAATTTAACAGTTTATCTAATTCAAATGGATACTTTAACTAATGAGACAGATCTTCGCACGATGAATGTTATGTCATGTTTTTTTGTTATTTGCATGTTTTTCTTGCATGCACAAAGCCAGAAAATTATTCACCGTCTAATATGGAGTATGGTGTCATGGGAGTAGGTGTTTACTGTTTGTTCTTCTTCCTTTTCCTTTCACTTTCTTGATTTGCCTCTTGTTCTTTTGCATTAAAGCTAAAGGCAATGGAAGCTAGTTGCTAAAACTTGTCAAGCTATATAAGATGTGATTGCATGTTACTTTTTTTTTTTTTTTCACATGATCCGTATATATATATATATATATGTGTGTGTGTGTGTGTGTTGTGTGAATTCAATTAGTCCAAGTTGTTGCTTCGTGTGGAATACTATATTAATTTTTTCAGTCAATTTGGAAGGAGGAAAAAATGAGGAGATTGCAAATGGAACTAAGCCTTATGATCTAATAAGCGGATGGCATATTATAATAGTTGTGACAATAAAATCTCTTTTAGGAAAAAAAAATAAAAAGAAAAAAAAGGAAAACTTTGTTTAAATGGGACCATTTAAAAAGAAGAAGAAGAAGAAGAGTTGCAAAGTTATCGGGTCTCCACTCTCCAAAGCAAGAATTCAAATTAGAAAGGATATGATAAATTTGGGCGAATTCACTTTCTAAAAATTATTAGAGCGTAATTATATATGTGTCAATATTCCTTGTAGAATTCCTAATTTCCTTGAGAGAGTAAGCATGTTGAGTGGACTGTACAGGATATAAACAGAATAGTTGTTACCCTCTTACGAATTGCTATTGTATTTAGTTCATGGCATGGATTGGATGCTAGAGGTGTTCTATGTTTGTAGCAAAATTCAATTAAGTTTTTTATATTTTAAATGAGTTATTTAAGTCTCTATATACGTGCTAGAATTTAATTAAGTAAAGAGAGTAAGCACTTTTAGTGCACTTCATAAGATAAGGTTGGAAATAATTGTCTCTTCTTATTTGGTTCATGGCACAAGATAAGTATGCTAAAAGTTTATAATGATTGTAGCAAAATTCAATTAACTTCCCTATGTTGTATGCATGTAATTTAAATCCTCTATATTTGTATTAGAAATTTATTAAGTGCTTTACATTTTATGTAAATTATTTAAGTTCTCTATATTTATATTTTCACCCCTAATAAGCCTTCCATATTTGTGGATAAACTACTAAGATACCAATAAAAGATTTACTTGGTGCAAAAAAATACAAACATAGAACTCATCACATGACCCAAAGCAACAAACCACTTAAACCACAAGATCCTAAATCATAAGCCACCACTCAGACCATAATCCATCACATGAACTTAAGATTTACTACAAACACTGCAAACAACCTATGTCAAGCTTAAATCATGCACTACAAGGCAATCTCAGAACTTAACTAAATGTAAGTCGTACCTTGCTAGTGCTAACCTAAGTAGCACATAGGTCACACCATGGACCTAGGTCACACTTAGGTTATCACATGAATCCAAGTCACATTACTCGAGAGCCATAAGAGCTTAAGTTACTTGACTTGGTTCATAAGTATGATATGTGTGATAGCTAGATCCATTCGAATGATCCATATGTAACTTAGGTCTAAGTGTGATTTGATCCGAGTCTAGTGGCTCACATCACTGTGGATGGTGTTGGATGCTTGAGTTGTAAGATGTTGTATTTGAGGCAAGATGGAATTTAGATCCAGGTTTTGGGTTGGAATTTTTTTAAGTATTTTAAATAACTTTAGTTGATTGATTAATCAGCATAATTATTTTTAAGTCCAATCAAACCAAATAATAACAATTACCTGTCCATTTAATTCCTTAGGAATTATAACCATATTCCTATTTATTCCATGGAAGAAAGCACACATGTCATGAGATTCTATAGGTAGTTGTCTCAATTCTTTTGCATAACATAGAATAAATCAACACAAAAATTCACATTTCTTTTCCTGTTATGCTCGTGTAAATTTATATTGACCCATATAATATGATAGTAACCGCACCATGGTCGTGTCGACTCCCGAACCTCACCAATTAAGATTAAACTAATAATTTGATTTTAATTTTCAAATATTAATTTTAAATAATCATATAAATATATAAATCATTTAATAAACATGCTACACATTTCAATTTGTGTCATGTATTACTCCTGTCAATATATTCTAATAGTTAATTTATTTTATCATACCATATTGATTCAATATATACCTAATTTGGCATGATAAGAACACGACGAGACAGGCGAATTGATACCTCTACTTCTTGATATTAATCGGAACAACTTTGCTTGCCAAATTTTTTAACTTGTGTCGTTAATTCAATTCAAGCCATATTTGTGTTAAAATCAATGTTGCCAAATCTGAATGATTCATATAGTCAAATTCGATTTGAACTGACCCTTCTATATAACTAATTTGATTTAACTGCAATCTAATCCTCATTTTATCCCTTTAACCCTTTGATATGGTTGGATCAATTGCTCGAATTGGATTTGTCAATACTAATTGAAACATGAGCGAGCTTAAATTAACCTTATCTTTATGTTAACATTAATTGAAAAAAGCACGATAAACTACTAAGAATTTTATGGTAAGCAAAATTCTAGATATAGGTTTTTTTTTTTTTAAGGTATATGCACGAATTTGCTTTAATGCATTATTATAATTTTGTTTGTAGTTACGCTGAAAATTGGAAATCCGATGATGATTTGGCTTAAATGTATTCGATTGCAAAATTGAACATCTGAAAGAAAGTTTGTGTGTGAAAGGTACAGTCACTCAGTTCATTCAATAAATCAACAAACAAAATCTTTGATTTATGTTAGAATCGTGATATTGTGTTGAAGAACAATGATGTGACACCTATTTCATAGATACTTGTTCATAACCAAAATAAAAAAATTAAAATATCATTTCCTTACATTCATAAAGTCTGTAATCAATTTCCAATATATATATATATATACACACACATTTTCTTCAGACTTCTTAGCTTGCATTTGACCACACCTATTAACAAAGCCAATCTAAAATTTAGCCGTGACTATTTCAAGAGTGCTAGGGGCCAGATATGGATTATTTATTACTGATCACAAAACTCACATCTATAAGGTATCTAATACATAAAGAGTAAAAAAGAAGATAAATCGAATTAAAATGGAGAACTATAAAAGAATAAGGTAAATAACCAGAGCAAGTTCAAATAATCCACTATAATATAACATTAATACTACTTGGTTCTTTCATCATCTCATAGCACTCAACTTCTCTAATAAGTGTCTCTGGTTTTGTACTCTCTCACTTTCTCAATAAGTAATAAGAAATAACATAAGCACCAAGAAAACACTAAATAGGAACCTACCAAGGACATAATGATCCTATGTTAGCCCTTTGCCGACCATTCCTCTACCTAAATATTTTTATATATAAGGATCTCATGTAAAATTAAAACACAAACTCATATATTCTGATGTAGTCTTGCTAATTACTCACCTCTAAGCTATCCAATCTACTACACCACACTCAATTGTAAGCCTCTATCACCTCTTGTTTATGGGATTGCAATTTGGAACTTGAACACAATAGACTCAAACACGATACAATACCATTTAAATGTATGAAAAAATTTGACACGAGACATAAATAAATCAAATTTATTTAAACACTATTCAATGCATGTATGGTTCGGGTCAAACCTCTAAACTTAAATACAAGACACGATACACATTATATATTCTTCCATATTTATTTTTAGTTACACAAATCATTTCATTCTAAGTCAAAAATCTTAATTAAAGGTATGAGATATTTTTATCTATATATTCTTCTTGTTATATTATAGTTTAAAAAGATAAAAAATTATAAACTCATGAGTAAATTCTTTGATTGTTTCTTTTAAAAATCTAAAAAACAATGTGACAAATTTGAAAATCAACACTGGTAGTAATATTAATATATATTTAATTCATAATTCCACTTAATTTAGCGATGTTATATAACTTAAATTTTTGAATTTTCTATATTTAGTATTATTTTGCTTGACTAAAAACTTTTGGTCAAGTTGTAGTTTTTTTATTAAGTATGAAAATATTATGTCATTTGTTTTTGTAAAATTTAAATATTATTATCGTTATTTTCCATTTATATCAATATATATTTTATAGATTTAATTATAAATTTTTAGTTGATAAAAAGTATCAAACCTAAAATAAATGAGGTATGATATAGCAATATGAATTGTCAACTTTAATATAAATGAATCTAACTCAAACATGACATACACTAGGTTATAAGATTAAGTTTTCATATACAATTAATAAAGGGGTCATATCACGAGTTTAAGTTTTTCAAATATGATCTGTTTAGATATGGAAATGAGATATGACAAGATAATGCTAATTGCTAGCTCTATATGTTTAGATGGCATTGTCAATTTACTTTGAAAAACATGCCAATTATGACCGTTGATGCATGCATTAGCTCTTCACTCTTCCCATTGTCGAGTACACTCCACCTTCTTCTAAACTCTCTTTACCTTAAGGCCTTATGCAACACTTGGGTAATGTAAAATGGACTTTTCTTCTTACTTAGCCAATACAATTTTAATATCATAAACAACAGTACAATCACCAAGAAACATTCATCGTAGATAATATTCTCAAATACAAGAATCAAGAATTTTAATTCCTTACAGTAAGAATAAGTCTATGGATCTAGCTCCTCTCATTACCACTGGACCTTTGCAGAATACTTCCATATTACCAAATCTTAATGTATTATAATAACCAACATACCTTATCAAACCAATATATCAAACATTAAAGGTCAATTATACTCAATTTCTAAAGTCTTCTACACTTGTAACTCAAATTCAAACCAACTTTCATAAGTCTAAACACATGTTTAATGAAAACAACATGTTCGTAGACTCTTTATATTTTTCCAACAACTTGTTCATAGATTCAATATTAAAGTTTACTTTAAAGCCACAATCCAATCAAATTCCTATGGTTTTAAGCCTTGGAGTCTTAAGGAAAAATGAAGAGATAGAT
Source organism: Lumnitzera littorea (assembly GCA_024138015.1). Classification (NCBI taxonomy): domain Eukaryota; kingdom Viridiplantae; phylum Streptophyta; class Magnoliopsida; order Myrtales; family Combretaceae; genus Lumnitzera; species Lumnitzera littorea. The sequence continues at coordinate 119,208,687 of JAMXBB010000002.1, forward strand.
TACATTACCTTAGATCCTTGATAAAAACCCGAAATCTTTGTAAGAACTAAAGCCCTTGATAGGTTGATGATTGCAAACCTTCCCTAAGATTGCAAAAAGGCTTATGTTTCTATGGTTAGAGAAAAATCAAAGGCAAGAACACAACAATGACTTACCTCTAGTTACACATTCTTGTCAAGAAAACTTTCGATCTCTACAATGGTAGGAATAAGAAATGATATTAATAATCTTAGAGAAAAGAAATTGATGGAACTGAAATGAGAAAGGAAAACTTACTAAGGTGCTAACCAAATTCTTGCTTCATCACCAACACAAATTTCCATTAGGAAAGCGAGTTAAGGATTTCTTTAGTATCTGTAACTATTGAGTGAAACTAAAAGATCTCTTGGTTTTCATTTAGCTTCCAAACTAACCCTAGTAACGTAAAATCGTAATTACAATCTTACCCTTATTTTTAAATTAACTTCAAGAGTATTTCCTATGATTTAAAACTTGGAAACATAAAATCGTAATTACAATTTTACCTTTATTTTTAAATTAGCTTCAAGGGCATTTCCGACAATTTAGAATTTATTGTTTTTAATAGTATAGTTTAGATCGTAGTACCAAACAGAGTTGCTTTAAGCAATTCAACAATCAGATTGAATGACATTATAAAATAACCATATTTTAAGATTGGGCGAACCCTAATTACCTTTGCCTCCTGCCACACACTCCCTAATGTAATAGGACTAATTAGGCCACTTCTCATTTTTCCTGTAATAGAAAATCACCGTAAACGTTCAATGAAAAAAACATGTACCAAAAAAGGAAGTACAAAACACCTAGATGCGTAGTCTCAGTAAAATAAAACGTGTAAATGCATACTTAAAAAGCTTACACATATTCAAACGTGTAGCCTAAGCTCTTATATCACAAGACTAAAGAGTCAGAAACCACTTTTACTTTTTCTCCACCATTACACGATCGAAAGCACTGACCAAAAGCTTCTAGAAAGCTTACAACACAGTGTAACATCATCAATTTGTTTGTCCCCACAAAGTAAAAGGCTGATGAGCAACGTCCAATGATGCACTAATCATGTTACTAAGAAACTCCATGCACTTATATTTCTCAATTTGCACATTATTCAAACTCCATTGACAGATTCAGTCCCCCCAACCCAACACCTTTTAATATCTAAGACCACTTCCATGTTTATATGTTACAGAATCTTTATCAGCACATTGTTTTTTTCACCTCATTTGCAGCGGGGCTAAAATAGCTAATCCATAAAGTGACATGACCGTTCGTCACACCCAATAACATGCAATTTGCAATAACCATATAGGTTCACCTTTTATTGGCTTCAGTTCCAGGAGTCCTAAAGCTTCCCCCAAAATACAAGTACAGAATCCATGTAAGAAAACACTAGCAGAAACTAAAATGGATTTGCAAGGAAACTTATAATTACTAAATTTAGCCTCTCTGTTTTATCTTTCTTTAGTCTGTATCTTATATCCATTCATTATGCATCTAATCCTTGCCGGTTTCATATATACTCTGTTATAATCATATACTATTTTCCTAGTATCTTTATTGACCCAGGAGGGGCGGCCTGGCGAAGGATCCCTACATTGGAGAACCGTCAAACAATGAAAATGAAAGGTAAGATGAATGGTTCAAATTTTCTAACAGCTTTCCTTTAATGTATTATTTAGGTACAATCCCATAGAGAAATTACAGAAACACTAAAATCCAACAGCCAGATCAAAATTACAGAGGAATCGAAAGCCACTTTCACGACTTACAGCTAGAACAAAGAGCACATCTCAGGAGTGCATTTCATAGACCATGCTATAGCTTATCACTTATTCTTAATACATATTCATCTAACATGTGCAGAAACATAGATACCATAAAGAACTTAGTATGACCAGGACCAAAAGGCGTGATCTTCAGCAGCAAACCCAAAGTTGCATGAATTCATGCGAGGAAGGATGGGGTACTCGGAGTATTCGAGCTTAGGGAAAACATATCCGGGCAAAAGGCTCTTGCTCAATATATCGTCCTCATCTTGGGATTGGTCAGATTGATCGGGCTCAAAGGCATATGAAGAATCACCAGGCTCCAAGAGTGATGAATGGCCACCGTCCGTGCAATGTGGGCTTTCAGAATCCAATATGTCACTTTTGGCTGAAGAAATATCTTCCTGTTTAGAAGAAAATGTGGGAACCTTACATACTTCACCATCAGAAGCCGAATTGGTGATTGGGTTTTGCTCTTGTGGTCCTTGCGAAGATTGCCTTGACGTTTGGGAATCTTCCCTTTCCTTTTCTTTTAGGTGAAGCTTGTCTGTCAGGACAAGAACCTGAGGAAAAATATCAGCATTACTAAGCCATGTTCAAAGATGAAAAGAACACTAAAATACGATTTAGCATTCATTTGCTTTCTAATCTCTTTCTGTCTTTTTAACATATTTCTGATCCGTTTCAAGTAATTTCAGTCTGAAACGAGAACACCAAAGCACGACATGGACATTTAGGCAATTCTGAATAATGTACCTCAGCTTTCAGCTTTTCCTTCTCCTTGAGGAGGCTGTCATAGTTATCCTTGAGGCTGTTGTAGCTAGCTAGAAGGACTTCATAATCCTTCTCCATCTGCTTTGTCTTCCATCGGGCCCTGCGGTTTTGAAACCAGATCGCAACCTGCCGGGGCTGCAAACCAAGATCCTTAGCAAGCTGTACTTTCCTCTCGGGCTCGAGCTTGTTCTCCACCTCAAAATGTTTCTCAAGGAACTGGACCTGGTCTACCGTTAGCCGTCTCTTCTTCTCGGGCTGGTGGAAATACTCATCCAGGTCTTCGTCCCCCATCTCATCCTCGTTGTATGCCCGGAAAATCGACTTATTCGATCCATTCAAACCTTGAACGTCTTCAAAGCTCAGCATAGATCTTTTACCTGAAACAAGGAAAAAGAAAAAAAAAAAAAAAAGGACAATATATCAACACCTACAGAAACATACCGATGTGCCAATCGAATCCGACCATACTTCCTCTATATGTAAATCACACATCTTGATTATCAATCATTTAATTATACTGGAAGACAAGTTTGGAAATAAAACGTTACAATTGAACAAACATATACAAAAGTCAAAGTGGAAAATAAGTTCCATTGGAGGCAAAACATACAAAAACCAGCCAACTATAGTACATGAATTCACAATTCAATCTGAAATGATGAAAAGATACCTTAAACATCCCATTCATCAATATCTATTTATAAACAAACATATACTAACCTGAGAGAAGCAAGCCCATCACTCACCATAGAGAAAAGTGGAGAAATTTTTAATTTTTTTCACATATAGCTACTCTGTTTCTCTATTTTTAAATCATAAAAGTTACACAAACAAGCAAAACTAAAGAAAATCCACGAAAAATCTCAAAAGAATAAAGCTCTAATTAATAAACTTCCATATCGGGAAAAAAAGTCAACAAACCTGGAAAAGGAGAAGACCCAGAAAGGAAAATACCATCAGAAGAAGGAACAACTTTTTGATTATGAATCAGAGACGAAAGATTTGAACTTTTTCCACAATCACTATTACCAAACGCATACAACTTCCCAACACCGCCGCCGCCGCCATCACCACCACCACCACAAGAAGAGGAAGAAGCCATTAGAAAAGGAATAAACCCCAAATTTCTTTCTTTTTCAATTAAAAAAGTATTGTCAACATCAAATCATTTCACTTAAGTTTCAGTTCAAATCACTTATTTATATGTTTTAACTAAAGAAGCTATGCGTCTAAGATTTGTGGCGAAAGAAGCTAGTGATGATGATTTCTGTGATGTGGGAAGTATGTGAGCAGCGGCGGGTCATACCCATCACTCAGAAGAAGGAGATGAAAGAGAGAGAAGGGAGAAGCAGGGGTTAAGAGAAGGAAGGGTTAGCAGAGGAGACAGAGGAGATAAGTGTGTGTGTGGGAGACAGTGAGAGAGAAGGGGGGTTGTTCTTCTTGTAAATTGTGAAAGGAGAAGTTTGATGGGATTATAAATTGATAATTGGGTTGCACCAAAAGTTGTTTTTTCCTCCTTTAGGAGACTTGGGGATAGAATGAGCTCTTTCGGGTTTTACAATCATGCCCCTCTTTTCGAGAAAGCAAGCTACTTATATAGCATTTGCCTTCTCATTTTCCTTACACGATAAGTTTTGTACTGTGAGAAGTAAACATGCAACATCATATTTACTTTACAGTAATTAACGGTTCGGATTGGTTAATTCTATAAATTATAATAATATTACACTTATAAATTAATATTTTATATTTATATACGATTTTATGAATTCATAATTTTATAGTATATTTTTTTAATTAAAATAGATATAAAATCGTTTCAAGATAATTTTTTTTTATAAAATATAAATTTTTATATTCGATTTTATATATTTATGTTTTTATCTATTCTATACAAATAAATGAAATAGAATTACAATTTTAATAATCATATTCTATATAACAAAACATGATATAGAACTTTAATTACGAAGCATTTCATATAAAAAAGAAAATTTTGATCTAACACATCTCTTCCAACTTGACAAAGCATCAACCATCTCATGAGTGTGAACAAGAGTTGATAACCTGCGTTTGCACGTGAATATTTTTGTTTCTAAATGCAACATGAAATTTTTTTTTTTTTTTATTGAGAATTCACCTTTCCAATGGAGAATGTATTGCCCATTGAACTCTACCAAATGTGCTAAAACAAAACCTTAGGACAAATGGCACGAAGAGAAAAACCATGTTAGCCATCATCAAGTTATTTATGCCTTCAATTATAAAATTCATAAGTGTTTCTATGTTTAATCAATTTTCTACACAATTACACGTCTGCTCCAAAAATAATTAAAAAAAAAAATTGGTTGCAAAGTTTTGAAAGTTCAAATATGTAAAGATAGGATCTCACTCCTAAAAGTTGGAGTTAAGTACATAAAATTACTATATTTTATATGAAAATCATATATAATAAAACATTGGGCATCCTTTTTCATAGACTTTATTGTTAATGAATAATTATCTATTTAGGGTTCAAAATATATAATTTGTTCAACACCAAAAATGAGTTAATAAAAGATAAAGAAAGATTTATTTAATTTAACAACATTCTCAATTGAAGATGAACTATTTAAAAAAATATTTATATACGTGATTTACATAAAGTTTCACAAACGATGTCAGCTTATTAAAAATATATTTTAAAAATGAAATTAATTAAGGCACAATATTAATTTAAGCTAAAGTCCCCACAAGATTTTAGTACAAATTGGTATGTATTTATTCATACCAATTGCTAAATAATTAGCAATTTTTGTAAAAAGTGGGAAATGGAACAAAGGCAAAACCTAGAAGATTGGCCATGGGATGAGGCCAAGAAGAACAGAGAGGGAGAGAGAAAATGAAGCCAAAACGAAGAAGAATGGTGTCAAATCAGTCAGACATCACTAAAGGTAAATGGGGTGGCAAGCTAATACCCAAGACAAATAAGGGACGATTCACAGAGTGACAGGTCGACTCGTTCTCATTGACCCGCTAGCCGCTCACCTGGTCAATATCGCCTTCTCCTCGGTCACTGAGCTGAGGTTTTTGTTTTTATTTTTTTTCACATTGGGAGGAGTTGCTGTTAATTGGGCCACGTCAGCGTGAAAATGGTCCCACTTATGTCACTTCACTCTTGTTCAACCTTATCGTTTTATTTGGTCTCTTCTCAGACATGGACAAATTGCACAAATTGTTGTACATTTCGTCTTAGACTTCCTTGTTCCGAGTTCCTATCCATTCCCAAGTTTCAAATTATTCTACGCAAATTTTTTCGAGCATATATTATCCATTACGTGTTATATATAATATTTAAATATAAATAAAATTTTATTATAAATAAGATATATAAAATATAAATAGTAATTATTTTAAAAATTATCTATTTAACTGTTATATATTATAAAATTTTATCGATATACAATTATACATGTTACGTGTAAGTCCCTATAAATCCTTTTTATAATTCTGAACACCTCTCAGTCTACGCTAATGTCTGCTTATCATGTGGTGTTGAGCGGTTGGTGTGTTTGACGGTTAATAATGGGATGATAAAATGATAAGTACTTCTTGGTCACTATTGGGTTTTTCTGATTCCTTAGGTAACTTGGAAAATGAAGTTCTGTTGGTGAGAAGTTTATGTGTGTTTGATGGTTAATGATGAGATGATAAAATGTTAAGTGCTTCTTGGTCACTATTGGGTTTTTCTGATTCTTTAGGTAACTTGGAAAATGCAGTTCTGTTGGTGCGTTGATTGGGTTGGGTAATAGTTATCGGTAATGATTAATACCATAAGGTGACGAAAAGAGAAATAAAATTAGAGACTTATTTAAAGTTAAATATCCATAAGCTGGAGTTTTTATATTTAAGTGGAATGATAATTGATCTATGCTCTCCCTTTGCAAAAGAAAAATTGAGGAGAGGGAGAGAGAGAACTGCCATCTTTTTTTCTTTTTCTTTATTTTTGTTAACCGAAGTGTCATCCATTATTCCAATAAAATAGGTTCTACACATTAGTTTCTTATGAGATATAGGGCTGTAAATAAGCAAACCCGAGTTTTTAAAGGCTCAAACTTGGTTAGTTTAAAAATTATCGAGTTCAAGTTTAAAATTAAGATTTGAGCTCAGCTCGTCTCGTTTAGATAAATGAGTTTTTTCTTAAGTTTAAACTCGGTTTGTTTACTAATCGACCTTGAATCGAGCCAAACATAAAACAAGCTAATATCAAGCTTGTTAACGAGTCTAAAAATACAAAATTAATAAATATATAAATAAATTAATTAACAAATAGTGAATAAGAATTATATTATATATTATATATTATCCTTTAATACATTATATATTTATATATATTATATAAATATTAACCTTTAAATTTTAATAATTTATAAATATGCTCACAAGTCTAAACGAATCAGCTTGCGAACCTAAATGGGCAAGTTCGCGAGCCTAAATGAGTAAACTTGCAAATTTAAACTAGAACTCGAGCTCGAGCTTGGCTCATTTAGGTAAACGAACTTTATTTTAAGTTTGAACTAATCAAGCTCAAGCTCAAGCCAAGTCGAAACCAAGCTCAAATAGCCCACGAACATCTCGGCTCATTTGCAGCATTAATGAAATGTCCTTTCTATGGTTTTAGGTGTTAATTTAAAAAATAAATAAATCAATGAGTAGATGCTTGTGCAAGTTAATAAAAATATGCATATAAGCTATTAACTTCACACATGTATATATATGTAGGTAGCGCTATAATTAAATTAAGTTCTAAAAAACGAAGAATTCATTAGATGGCCTTGAAAATGAAAAATTTACGATTGTAAAATAAGTGACAATTTTACGAACACAAACATAAAATGAGAACAAAATTTACACCAATTATAAATACTTTAAATAGCTCACAAACTAATTAATAGAAAACCAATGAGTCAATATCATGATTTACACTTCAATTTTATTACTTTTTACAATTATATATCTTAAGTTTGATTTATCTAATTATAGGTTCAACTGAAAATTTAGTTGTCACCATTTATATCTAGGTTAATTCTAATTCATATTGTTAGTATAAACAAGATAATTAATTAATGAAGTAATTGCTTACGGTCTTATAAGAGTCATGTGATCCCCTTAAGCGGCCACCGGCCATCCACTAGTGGCCGTAGGCGACTACCCACGGTCTTTAGGGTCGCACAGCTCTTTTAAGGCTATAAGCAGCCATTCTATTGATTTACTATATTAAATGAACTATCGTTATGAATAGAAGTAAATTAAATTATAAGCAACGATAATTAAACTTTTAATTAGGTATATAATTAAATAAGTTAAAACTTTACATATATAATTACAAAAAAAAGATAAAGTTGAGATATAAATCATAACATTACTCCAAACCACATGTTATAACAAGAAAGAGAAACGCCTTGATGATGTGTCAAAATTCAACTAATCCTCAAGCTAAAATATGTCTCAATTTCAACTTCGGCTTATGTTGATACATAATCGTAAAAGTTTAAATGATGAAAACTCTAGATACAGTTTATGATATGATGAATTTGAAAGTAAACAATTCATGGAGATCAAGAGGATTAATAGATGGCATTAAGTTCTTAAAAAACTCTTTTCAATTTTTTTTTTCTTAGAAAAGTAAATACACGTATAGATTAGATAACCGTCTAAAGTAAGGTCGAATGAACTAGAGCTATTCGGTGGCCAGGCCTCCGTATCCATTAGCATTGTGTTATCATAAACTGCAAACTCTTGCCCTGCAAATGCACATGATCAATAATATCAGGAGTTAACTTTTGACAAAAGAGAAAATAAATAAATTGAGAACAACTTTGTAAATAAAATTGAGGGTTAACATCTTTTTTCTGTAAATTTATTTTATTGTTTTTCATTCATGTTATTTCTAATTGCGCCAAATTTGTTGATGATGAATTCTGTATAGAGTTGAAAGTTCGATTTTATCAACATAAAATAGCCACAAAAACTCATCTATTTTGTATTGATGTATTTTATTTAAGCTGTCTAAGTTTGAAATCTTATTCCACAAAAATAATGCATTTTACAACTCACTAGTTTGTTATTTAATTTTAATTTAGGAATTAGGATTTTTCAAAATCAGAACCGATATTTTCAAAGAGGTTTTGAATATATTGGTTCTCACAGGTTCTTTTCATTTTTTTTTTATATCAAAGCTATCCAAAATAGTTTTTTATATTTTATTATATTAGTTTGAGCACTGCTTCTTCTTTTTTTCATTGAAATAGAATGCATTATAAGCTACATCAATAAGAAGTAGTACTGTAGAATACCACATTGAAAATAATGGTGTAGAACAAGCATCATAGATTCTTATTCAATTGTTTTAAATACATGCTTTAAAAAGCATGATTAAAAAAATATATAATCCTTATAACGTGGTGGACTGAACCTACAAAATTGCCCTTCATTTGCAAATTCTCTTGACAGTGATATATCTTAGTGTTAATGACAAAATGCTATAAAGCTTAGTCATTAAATGCTCATTCCAAAGTATAGGTCCTATAGCTCATATATACCCAGTAAATCCAAGCTCTTGTACTGCTTTTTTCCCATCATTAGCTACTGGCCTCTATGCTAGTGCAGAAATTAAATATATAGCAATACAATTAGATTTTGAAAATAAAATAAGCATTGAACTAAACTAAATAGGAAATGATTTTATGTATGAACAGTTCAAAAATGTATAAAGATAAAGAAAAATCACCTATGATAGTAAATTATAAATGTGTGCCAATGTGTGTATAATGTTGTGTTGGTAATTTGAAATGGAAAAAACATAAGGACTTTGTATAAGATTAAGTCCAATTACTAATACGTTGAATGCCAAATAATTTCTTACATAAACAGTTTCAAAAGGTTATAAAGATAAAGAAAAGTACAATTGTGGTACTAGATTATTTTTTTCGTCATTTTTTGGGGCAAAATTGTGGTACTAAATGATAAATGTGTGACAATGTATAATATATTTAAAATATTGTGTTGGTAATTTAAAAAGAAAAAAGGGTTTTGTATAAAATTAAATCTAATTAGGAATAGTAAATGTCAATTCGTTTCAACAAAATAAAATGTTGTAATTAAATTGTCATCAGTATTGAAGACATCTCGAATACTTATTGATTTTCTGTTTTTTTCCTCACTTTGATGAAAGCATAATTCAAGGATAAGTTTCCTTCAATTTGAGTTTGTAGGAAAGTGGATCGAGGAAAAAGGGTCAATACATGGACTAATAATAAAATTTTAATACGTAAATATATGCTACACATTTTAATAAATGGTAAATAAATATTAATACATAAAATATATGGATCCATTATAAGTAATATATGCTACACCATTTTAATAAATAGTAAATAAATATTAATAAAATGTTAATACATAAAATATATGGATCCATTATAAATAATATATGCTATACGTTTTAATAAGTAGTAAATAAATATTAATAAGATGTTAATACATAAAATATATGAATTCATTATCAATAATATATGTTTAAATATTATTAATACTTACCTATAATTTATCAAAATATATCGCATAAATAAATTTTTTTTCTCAATACATGGGATGGAGTGCCCGAAGCTAAAGTGACATGGGTGATAGGATGAGCGTACATGGTTAGTTTTTTAAAATAAGTACATGGTAACTTTTAAATGAAAAATAGAACAAATTATAGAATGTGCAAGATATATTAAAACCCATAAATTCCGTAGGGTGTATACACTGAGTTAGTTCCAAAATTTAGATTATGAGGTTTTGTTGCGAATTTTAAAAACTTGTTTTTATTTTACAAGACATAAGGTATTACTTTATACTTTAACCAACTTATTCCACCTACTTTGGGACGGTCCGCTGGGCCTAGCCTCTAAGGGAAAAGTCATATTTTTAAATTCTTAAAAAAGAAAAAAAAAAAGATTGTATATATTTTTAAAAGAGCATGATATTACATTAGATTTGGTATAATTAAGTGGCTAACTTTTAGGTTTTGCAAATATGAGGTATTGTGTTCAAATTCTATGTTTGTCGATTTACCCTTTAAATATGCATTTATTATTTGATATTTATTAATTTTTTTACATAATAACTAATAAAATTAATTTTTTAAGGATAAATCATATTCAACTACATAAAATCTCCTAAATAGCTATTTTTTATTTGTAATACACCAAAAATAATAATTATATTATCTATATTAAAAATATTCTGGCTTTATCACATAAATTATTAATAAATATACCAACTATACGATTTAGTTTAGTAATTTTTTTTTACAAGTAATGTTACAAAAATGAATGTGAATTTTGAATAGTTTGTTACTTAGTATAAGACTTATATCTATATCAATTTTTTTTTTTTTTCCTTTACTTGTAATATCCTATACAAATTTTTTTTTAATCTATCTTTATTAAAAACAAAACTTACATAAGTTTGTATATTGATATAATTTTTTAATTGCTATTTTTTATTAGTAATACATCATAACTAATAATTATATTGTCCATATTACAAACATTCTAACCTTATCATATAAACTATTGATAAATATAACAATTATATGACTTGGTTTGATAATTTTTTTTTTTTAGTTAATGTTACAAAATTGAATGTAGATTATTAAATAATTTATTGTCTAATAACTTATATTCTTTTTTTTTTTTAAACATAGCCAACAAAATGATTTAGGGATTATTGTAGGTCAAAATATTAACAAAATCTTTTTACATATATAAAATGCAACATAATTACCTCAATAAGTAGATATTTTCATATCAATGATTTTAATATTGACTTAATTAAGGATAAATCCAATCCCCCTAATTATATGATCTTGAGTCCGTCTTTGTACTGCATTGTAGTTAATATACAAAAGTTCAAAAAAGTAATTCTAAATAAACCCATCAAACCTAGTTGAAGTTGAAACCCTCCTAAGATGGTTTTCGTAATCTTTTTTGGAATGATAATTATGTTTGGGTGGCTTTACATGGGGTTAAAGGAAATTTCAACTAGACTATGCTTATGATTAGTGCCTTGAGCTTAGCAACTATAGTTCGAGCTTAGCAACTATAGTTCCTTATGTAGATGAATGTTGCATACTATAATGGTCTTTTGATCGTTTTATGAATAATATTATTAGCACTATCTAAATTTTGATTGAAAGTTTAATTTATTATTGAAATTTTCAAATTGTCAAATTTGGTATTCAATTTAAACTTTTTGTACTATCATTACCACCTTTTTAGTCTAGTCACTAATGAAAGTGAAACATAAGTCACATATATCTGTAACAAGTAGTAACAATGACACTAGAAATTTTAATTAGGTACTAAATTTAATAAGTTCAAAGTAATGTTGTTAAACTCAAGTTGACCCCTATGATTTAACTCAATTCGACTCAATCCAACTATAAAGTCAACCTAGTCAAATCCTGATCTAAATCTAGTTGAACTTGATTCCACCATTTTAATATTTAATTATATCATATATTCAAGTCAACAATTCAAGCCAGGTCCAACAACATCAATTGAAAATTTAGGTTTATTTTAACTAAGCGAAAAACAAATATGAATCTATTATGCACTAAATTGAACCAAGGATTCTATTTTTCATTCTATATGGTTTATTCATCGATTAAGCCTTTTTCGGTTCAGGTGATTAGAATGAAAATTTTATTGAGATTTGGTTCAAACAATGAACTGAATTCAATTAAACATTTTTACCGAGTGCGAGAACACACAAACCAAATTGGAAATCCATTAATTTTTTGCAATTTATTCCGTAATCACTCTTCATCTAAGCAGAGCCAAATAATTCTTTATGATTTATTTCCGCTCTAACCATAAATCGAACCATTGCTTCCTATTTTTAACCCATCATGCGCCATACTCCTTTTCCATAAAAAGATCTCTAGCTTTTGTCCTCTTAGTGGGACCGTGGAATTTCTTTTTTTTTTTTTTTTTTTTTGAAGTGGTAAAGATAGAGGAAGTTCACACTCTGTCCACCAGGGGCCAATGTGGGCCCAAAATGCAAGAGCCCAACTTTCCAGTACTGTGAACGTGAACTTTTCTCGTTGTTTGACGGCGATTAACTGCGGCCTCAAAGCATAATATTGATGAATGGGCTTATATGGTCCAGACTGACCTCAAGAATGATGCCCATGTGCTATAGCCCAGACCTTCTTGTGGATATTCATTAGGCTGGATTTGATAAGGATATTGAATTTAGTTCATTTTCTTTTCCTCTGTTTTATGATTCGAGAACTACTTGCAACTATTCAAGTTTGACTTAATTCACGCTTAATTTGTAAAGGAGTAAAGATAAACCACAAAATAAAACTCGTTTATTTGAACGATTCAAATTCTAACTCATATTTAGTCCCTAAATATGTAAGTGACTTAATTCACTTGTTTTATATACATACATATGTAAGTGTGTATGTATATATATATAAATATTGAATAGCTACTAATCTAGCCTAGCTTTGTATTCTAACAAGAAAACGTTATGTATCAAGATAGTGTTTTGTCTATGTTGGACAGTACGATTGTTCAAATTTACTCCTTGCAAGTTAATTTTATAATAGCTATTAACTTTAGTAAGTTTATCCATAAATTTATGAGTTTGAAAAAAGAGTGAAATGGTGTTTTCTCATATAGGTTTTTTTTTTTTAATGGATTTTGAGCTTACTAAGGATTGAATTATTTTGAGATTATTTGTGAGATCTGTAAAGTTGTCATATTGAATTGAAAAATTGAAAAGGATATGTTCATGCAAGTTTTATAGATTTATTTTGAGAAACTAGCTTGAGCTATCAACCTTCTCAAGTTCAACCTTTTTGAGTTTTCAAACTTTAACTTGAGTTCAAATTTAGCTAGTTTAGGCTTGGTTATGTAAGAAAGGTTTCAAGTTAAGTTCGACCATTATATTCCTTATTGAGTTCAAGTAATTTTGAGCTTCAACCTGTAATTTTTAAATTTAGTAAAAATTTAATCCAACTTGACTTGTTTAGAACTCCAAATATAATGATAGAAAATTATCTACCCATATACCTAAAGAGGAGGACTGAATAATTATGTTAAATGAAACCAAAAGTGGGAGTCTTTAGGTAGCATGAGATTCAGATATTATATACTTGTATAATTACTTCGGCTCGGCATAATAGTAATTGTTAGTGACCAAGACTCTCATCGGTGATCATCCACATGTCACAAACTCTTTTCTCCAACCGGGATGGAGCAATGGATGGCCAACTTCAACAATTTGAGCTGTTAGCAACATTTACTTGTGTCACGTCGACCAATTGGAATAAATTATACAATAGCGTCAAAATTTTTCGATGAAAATTTCCATATAGAAAGGTTGTATTAAAAGAATAAAATCATAATAATGTAATTAAACTTTCAAATATATTGATCGTGGAATTGATTTTTACATTATTAGAAAGTACGAGATATCTCAAAGGACGCATAAAATAGCAGGGTAATATTGATATAAAATGGATGTGCACGTGCATAAAATTGTTTATAAGAAATTAAGAACATTTATTATTATTATTATTATTATAACACATTAATTTATTATAGAAAGCTATTTTTATAATTGGGTTTTTTTACCCAATTTAATGTCATCAACCAGTTCAATGAACTACTGATAGCATCTAAAAAGTTGACCCAATTAAGAATGTTTTAAGCACAACTAGTTTGGTAAGATCGGAGTAAAGATTGCTAAATCAACTTTTCCGATCTTGGTATTACTTGATCTCTTGTGCGAAAGGTCAACTTGGAAAAAGGTCTTTTTGAGTCAATTCAATTCTCGTTTAGCCTCAATAAGCCTTAAGAAGTGGTTAAATAAGTTTAAGATAAATGCCATGTTTGGTATATGAATTTTCTTCATTTTTGCAATTAACTACATAAAGTTTAAAATTGTCAATCTACTACTTACAAACTTTTTAAGGATATGTATAATACTTAGCTAGATAGTTAATTACAAAGATGCACAAAGTTCAAGTAGTTTATTGCAAAAATAAGTAATTCAGATAGTTAATTGCAAAAAAGAACAAAGTTCGAATACCAAATAGATAATTTTAAATTTCAGATAATAAATTCGAAAAATGCACAAAATTTAGGTCCTAAATGTAAAATTTACCTATAAATTTATAGGCTTATTCTATATGAAATGGACTAAGCCTTACAAGTTAGGCTTAAGCTTGGCCCAAGCCCAAGCTTAAAGCCTTGGTTATGAAGGTTTCAATCTAAATCTTCCATCATAAAAAATCGATCCAACAATTTTTATCAATGGCTCATGTGATTCATCCATCTCAACTTCATCTAGTGATTGAGATCAAGGGTAAAAAAATCTACATATATGAGCATTCTCCTCATCATTTGTAACATTCCAAACATCAGCCAACCTCGCATAATAGCTGTTACTTTACCAAAATAACTCTACAAAAGATCAAACACTAAAATTAACCAAGAACAAGTCATGAACTCTCATTAACACAACATGAACTGTATACAATCTTTTGTAACGAGTACCCCAATCTTATCCTTACAATATCTCATCACTTGCTATCAGATCAAAACTTCTTTAAGGTCAACTACCATACTTATTGCATGCAATCAACCTACTACAACGACCTCTAATGCATCTATCAATGGATTTCTTATATAATTAAAATCATAAAAGAAATGCCACTATTATGTTATAACAATCCATCTTTCTTTACATGATTCTTTTGTAATTTCCTTTCTTCCTTTTTTTTTTTAATCTTTAATTGATCAATTCTTCCATATTTATCTAACATTATCGATTCTTACATGGTTCATATAGATAAAAAAAAATGGCAAAAATGGTAAAGTATAAGAAAGAGAAACTTCCCGTGTGGCAATACTATACTGGAAACTTAATCAGACTTTTTCACTTATGTCATGGACTAATTTTGGAGGTTGGTTCATCTATTTGGTAAGAAACCTTCTGGAACCTAGAATGGAAAATAAAAATAAAAATAAAAATAAAAAAAGAAACACTCATGATGACGAAGATAAGAAAGAAAGACGATTTTGCAAACATGATGTCTTCGTTACACTCTGGTTTCTTTGTCGATCCACATGATTGATTTCTCAATTTAGCTAATCCAAAGATTGCGTACGATTCGTCCAATAAGTATATATATAATATAGAGATAATACAATTACTTTTAATTCGTTAATCTATCTCTAAATACTACGAAAATATGAATGATATCAATATTAGGAGCTGCTTCTAGGAAATTAAGTGATAATTAAAGATAATTCTAGCTAGAGTAATATATTGATAATATTTTGTATATATAAAGTGTAACCCTAAAGCGGAAATTTACGTGATTTCAGAAGCTCTAAGACAAAGTATGAACTAAAGAACAATTATAATAATGCTTAATGGTATCATAGAAAACCTCAGGCAAGTTCTTTTCAACAATTGCTAACTTATAGTAGAATTGCGAGATTTAGAATGATTATAAAGTTTTGAATACAATTATGAATTAATTGTACTCAATAGGTGAAAAGCTTGATGTTATGAAGTTATAAGATAAATTATGAACCTTACAATAGATTTAAGAAGTTTATGTTGTGGATACTCAATTTTTGTTCTCCGTATAGTTTTAATTTTTGTTTAGAGCCCTGATTCAAAAAATAGAAAAATGATAAAAGACCAATAAAATAGAAAATTTTCAAAAAAAGGAAAAAAAAAAACTAAAAAACTAAGAAAGAAAAAAATTTTAAAAAGAAAATTAATTGAATACAATCTTAACTAAATAGTTGTTGAATAAGATGAATCTAATACGATAATGTTAAATTTAATGTGATAAAGATTCGTGGGATTTAAATATGATTTTGGTTTTTATCAAATTAGATTTGAATCGATACAAAAATTTCACTCCAGATTTTAGAAATAGGGATGTGGTGGCGCAAAAATAAAGATATTTTTTAATCGCACACTTCAAGAACCGCAATGCAGACCACTCACTTTCGCTCATCTCCATCCTTCTTCATTCCCCACGATTGTCAGCAACTTTGATCCCATACACACCGTCCAGACATCTACACACAACACCAAACTAAGCTGACCATCTCTCTTTTACGTACGGACAAACGCTAATGTCTAGTCACTCTCTTGCCCATATACACACACTACTGCCATAGTCCATAGCCTATCAACCTAACGCCGCAATCCCCATCCTCTTCTCCATCCACATTCACGCCGTGAACAGCAAACAGCTTCACACGCAATCTTCAACATGGTTCAAGATCGCACATCATGCCGTATGCCCGCCAAATAACCATTAGCTTACACTCCAAGCACGCCATTGCACACATAGTTGCCACACCATCTAGATATTCTCTTGCATGCATGAACAACAACAACATCATCGACTAATCCTTCTAGTAGCACGCTAAACTCCAGTTACCAAGAACCAACTCCATGCACAACAGCCAACGCCCCATCTTCACGAACCGCACGTCCCACACACCTCGCATGACTTTCCGATATACTATTTGCGTATTTGTAAAGGTATTTATTTATTTATTTTGATTTGTTTAATATTTGAGTTAAAATATGAAAAAGAAAAAATATATATCTTAGCTTAAGAAATCATTTTAGTATTAGTTTTTTTTTTTCAGAATTTTTCATGTAGAAAAAAGTTACTTTTTTAGGAATAAAATATTAATAACAAAACTTTTCTTCAAAACAAGGACGTTTTAGAGAATTTACTATAAAATAAAAATACTAAAAAATTACGACCCTTTTAGAATTTTTGTTGAATAAAATAAATTAATAAATACGTAAACCTGGTTAATTTTCAAAAATTCAAATAAATCAATACATTAAAGTTTAAAAAAAAAACTACAAATGTCTAATTCGAACTAGCAAGTACATAGATACTTCCAAGGCGATATAAAAATCTGTAAAAACTTAGGTTTTTATTAATTAATTTATTTATTTTCAATTTTTTATTTTTTAAAAAAAGATAATTTAAAAAATAAGCCTAATTTTAGAAAATTGATAGTGGTACCCGTTATGGTTAAATAAGTAGCCTACGAATTTAGAAATTTCTGACTATTACTAATTTAAAATAAAAGACAGTAATTAAATTGTAGTCAATCCATCTAATTAATTACAATTTTTCTATTTTTTCAACTCTGGTTGGGTGGCAACTCCAAAAGATTTTTAATTAAAAAAGAAATTGGAATTTTTTATTTTCTCTAGTCAATTATTAATATTGAATAGGTTAGAGTTTAATATTAATAAAAAAATGTGAAATAAAAAACTGAAAATCAAGCTCATATATACTAACATTTTTATTGTGGCTCATCTAGGGGGTTCGTTTTGGGGTTTATTTTTATTTTTACTTTATATTTATTTTTTACATTATAAATGTGTGATAAATACAGTTAAAACCAAACCATCTTAGAACCTTTTCTGTGAGGTAACCACTTTTTAAAGCTAATCAAACTACCCCACTCAAGTTTGGATATGATCACAGAATTGTTACTTTGAAAAACACGATGGTCACAAAAAATAAGGACCTTTAAACCCACTTGTTAAGCTTAATTTTTTTTTCCTCGGCTCTATAAATTAGTTTTTTTTTTAACTGATCAATATTATACCTTACTCGTTTAATGTTAACCCCTGACTAAGGTTTAAAGAAAATCGGTTGTTTTATATTTTGAAAATGTTTTTGGAGTCGCCATCTGACTAGAGTCGAAAAAATGAGTTAAATTATAACCAATTCATTCAATTAGTTATAATTTAGTTACTAATCTTTTTGATAAAACCAATTTTGTCTACGGTTTTAAGAACAAGAAAAATGGATCTAAGAATTAGAATTTTTAAACCCTTACGAGTACTATCGACTTTCCAATTTTAGTCTCAATCTTAAAAATCACCTTTCAAAAAGACTACTCTATAAAGCGAAACTCAATTATTGGTTAACGAATTGAATAATTTAAGTAATTTAATCTAAAAATGAAAAAATAATTTTTTTTTTTTTC
The DNA here is from genome assembly GCA_024138015.1 of Lumnitzera littorea. NCBI lineage: Eukaryota > Viridiplantae > Streptophyta > Magnoliopsida > Myrtales > Combretaceae > Lumnitzera > Lumnitzera littorea. The sequence goes on from JAMXBB010000002.1 coordinate 119,227,345, forward strand.
ATTTTTTACTGTTACCTTAGAGGTGCCTACATACATGCTATTCAGAATCAAATGTACGTATCTCTTTTGTATGAAAACTTTAGGTAGGTGAGTTGATTTTAAACTTGAAAAAAAAAAAAGGCGATTTTACATTTTAAGTAGGTTTAGGTTTTATTGAGAAAAGTAAAAATGTCTTAAATTAGGATTTATTTTTGAAAAGTTAAAATTTTCTAATTTTGAAAGGGTCCATTAATTTTATTGTTTTTTTTAAATTAATTTTTCTAAGTGATTAAATAACTTTGTTATTTATTTGCCTCTTTTTTGTTTTCTATTTTATTATTATTATTCTAGTAATTTAAAACCGAAATTTTTCTTTTCTCTCTTTTTTTTTTCTATTCTATTTTACTTCTCTCTTTTTTTTGTTTTTCTTTTCTTTTTCTCTGTTTTTTTTTTTTCTTTGTTTCAGTTTTTCCTTTTTATCTTTTTTTTTTTCTACCTTTACATTTTACAATAAACTAAAAAAAAATAAAATATATAAAAAAATACAAAACAACTAAAAAACTAAATGGAAAGGAAAAGAAAAGAGAAAGGGCCAGACTTGCAAATCAGGGTGCGTAGGTCGAAGTAAGTCTTCAGTCAGGTTCCCTAGATTTGGGTTAAATTTTCTACTAGATTTGGGTCACACAATAAAGAGGGAAGCAACGACAATATGGGGGTGATTTAACTCGATCTAGCCACTAAATTGAGCAGGGAAAGAGATCTTCATGTGTTTTAGATTGGGGATAGTAAGTATAGACACGATGTCGTGACGTTTGGATAGTTTTTTAGTGTGGTGGTTGGCGGTGGTTGATAGGGTGTGCATATGGTGGTGGTTACAATTTGAGTAAGGATTAGGACTTAGGTTTTTAGGTGCCACAAGGATGGCTATAAAACTAATTTTGGCCGTAGATTTATAGGAGTAGTGTTTCAAAGAAAAGGTTACAGTGGTTTAGGGTTTGGCTATGGAAGGTTCAAGGATACAACTAGGGGGTATGGTGGTGTTTTATAATGGTCAGGTTTGGAAGCTAGTGACCAGAGAAGTCTCTATAGTGGTGGGCTTGCTTAAAATCAACTGGAGGGGAAGAATCGAAGAGAGAGAGAGAGAGAGAGAGAAAGTGATTTCTTGAGTTCGATTGATGTTTATTTGAGCTCCTTTTATAGCTTAGGAGCTTGAATCAAAGATGGAAAACCATCCAACATCCATTAATTAAAATTGAATGGGCGTAGATGACCTACAATCTGATTTTTGAATTGTGCACAAATTGGAGTTAAATGTGTGTCAAAACCGAGTCCCTAAGTTTTGCTTTTGCCAAAATAATCGAGTAAAAGCTTCAAAAATCATCTTATAGCTTAAATCATGGAGATTCAATCTCGAATGATAAGCTCTATATTCCATATTTTTTCCAATTTTTAGAGCTTAATTTGACTCACTAAATGATTGTACTTAGGCGTGTTTTCAATCTTAACTCGAAGTAGACTATGACTAGAACAATAATCGCTCATTGACTAACGTGTTTAAGCATAGGATTATTGTGAAAAATAAGGCTAAAGTGAAGGTGCTAAAGTTGTTTCATTAAGGAAAAGGAAGGAAACTGTAGGAAAGAGGAGAGAAAGAGAAGGAAAATGTTGACATGGAGCCACATCAACCATATCATCCAGTAGCATTACACCACATGGATCCATGCTAACATATTGCTCTTATGGTGCCACATCAACTATGGCTCGATTGCTTGATGCCACGTGTTAAGGCACGTGGCACAATGAAATCATGACACATGGCAATGCAGTGTGTATTTGTTGAAAAAAAGACAACAAAAGGCATTATTATGTTTTTGGTAAGATTCCAACCCAAGATCTCAAGCTAACCCAATGTAATGCTCAAGCATTTATCCGTTAAGCCATTAACTTGTGTCTTATCCATATATGCAATCAAATTGCACATATGGATTTAATTGACCTAAGTTATATTCAAATTTAAGGACAAGCTTAACGGCCCTCTTCTTATTTTAAAAAATCTATTCTATTAAACTATTTAAAAATTTATTATTTTCTAAATTCTCTATTTTTCTATTTTTTGTGACTTTTTAGTTTTTTTTGTAATTTTTTATTTTTTTGTATTTTTCTAAATTTCTTTTTTTTTTTCCCTAAATTAGAACCCTTTACCTATCCTAAATTTTTTTCTAAAAAATAAATAAAAAGGAGGGAAAAAACGGGATGTCTACACCACCCTTTACATACATGAAAACCTTTTTAGAAAGGTTTATGAGAACCCATAATGTGGTAGACCTAAATGAATAAGGGCAGTTGCGAAGTTATATTTCCCTTATATTTTTCCCAAATAGTCCTATTGTAATATTTCTTTGTAAATATCCTGTAATAACTTCATGTAAAGTTTAGGATATGCTTTAATTGTAATTTTAATTTTTCTTTATATAGGTATGGCTAGATCATATCAAGGGGCTTTCAAAGAAATCTATGTTCATCCACTTCATTGGCCTAAAAAATTATTTCAAATGTGGTTTCGAATTTTCATCTTAAATAAGCAAGAATTTATTAAAAACAAGATTAGGCCCATCCTGTCTCTGCAAAATATGCCTGTGAATATTATCTTAATGCGAGCCTTAATACATCTATAGGAGTCCAAATCAGTTACTTTTCACCTTAGCCCACATCAGCTAAGCTTAACCCTTAAAGAGTATTCTCAATTGTTATGGGCTCCTGCTATTATAGATAATATATGTCATGCCCCGAAGTGGCAGAGTCGTAACAGTCCCGCCATATAAACCATCCTAAGATAGAAGTTGGCCTTACAACCGCTATCCTAGACCTGATCTACACAAGGCGTCCACAACTAACCCGCTTTAAAGTAGACAGTTTGTAATTTAAATAAATCATTTACCTATAAAAGTGAGGAATTATATATATGTTATAATCACTATAATTCAATTATTACGTTAATCAGAAATAAAAAGTAATAAAATATGTGTTGATTCTCCAATGTTTTTCCTCACTCCCCAGAATCCAGCAATTGCTAGCTTCAGAGTAATTGTTTCCGCTTCTTAGCCAGCACCTGCACGACGTCTATAGAGATGTGAGCAACCACAGCTCAGTAAATTAGGACAGAGGACTTAAAACTATACCATACACACAACAAGGTTTTCAATCACTTATTAGGTGCAATGCATGTGCAAGCAAATGCCATCGCACGACGTTGTCCGGCCCGTCATGAGATTAGAGAAATTGCGTCCGCTCTAATCCAGGTTGAGGAGTTGCCGTTAATGCAACAGCTCACGACCAAACCCAGGCTTGTGTAATGGAGACCTTGCTCCTCCTGCGACTACCTTCGAACCACTGTCTTCACCCTCGCCGCGACCTCTTCTCCTGTCACTTAGTTCGACTAAGGATGAAGAAGGGACCATTTTGCAATCCTGCACTATCCCTTCTGAAGGGATCGGTATTTGGTCGGAGAGTCCTAAGTTTCCCTAACGGGTTGCCATGCATGTCCGATTATGATTACTGGTCGGATATTTAATTAAGTCCAGTTTAAGGTGATCAATCCTTTCATATAATTCATACAATACGTGCCAGAGCAACAAACAGAATCATAGCATCACCCATAATCAAGCACATGCACACATTCAACTATCTAACAAGCACAACCAAGCATAATCTTAATCCTCCAAAATACAGCATTGTATTAATCCCAACTTACCTCGACTCCTCGCTCACTCACTCACTCAAGGTCCGATTTGCTCAGGCCATCGCCGATCATCCCTATAACACAAACGTGGTTTCAGCTTTTCATATAATTATTATAAGTTTGTTTTATCTTATAACACTTATTGTTATGTGTTGTTTAGGGTTTAATATACCTAATTATCTAGGTCTTAAGTCTTTTATAATTATTCTAGGTTTGAGTTTAGGTTCGGGTTCTGCATTAATTTCTAAATTAGATTCTAATTCGATTTCTAAGTACTGTTTTGTACCCGGACCCTAGAAATTTATTTCAACTCATAATGTGAAACTAACCACATTATTTCCAGATATCCTAAATACGATCACTACCCCTAGTCAGTATTTTATTCCATCCAGTACACTTAAATCCGTATTAGTGTACCGAATTTACTCATGTTATGAGAAATTTTTACATTTTTCATATAATTACCTAAAATTGAATTTTGTTTCAGATTTGTTATGTTCTAATTTTCATTATTTTATTATCTAATTAAACCTAATTTTCCCATATTTATTAATTTTCAATTCTACATATTCCTAATTTTCTACATTTACCACATAACACCTTCATTACTTACACTTAACTCTCCATAGACTAGGATTAGGTTTCCATATCAGAGATTAACATCCCTAAACATCTAATTACTATCTAAATCAGTAATTAATATCCTAATCACCTAATTAACTCCAAATTACCCAATTTTTCCATCATTTTAAGGCTAAAAATTAACTTAAAAATTTCAAAAATTAATTTTAAAAAAATGGCTTCATAGCACTATTCTATATCACATGAGCATCCTACAGAAAAAAATAGAGCTCCAAACTACACTCCTAAGGTCATTTATTTCTAAACCGAAATGTGCTCGGTTTTGCATGATTTCTTAAGGACCCTATATTACGGAACATGTTTTCATCAAAATAATATTTTTCCTACAAACTACATACAAAAATATCTTAGAATAACAAAATTCATAATTTTCTAATAATATTTACTATTTTTACAAAATTACACAAAAATTGGGCTGGAAATTGGACTCACCGGTTTTGGTGGTTCCGGCCACCGCGGGCCGCCGTGGCCTTGTCGGCCATCCTGGGCACTGCCACCACCGTGTGGTGGTGGTGGTGGTGGTAGCCGTCCACTTCCAGCTGCTTGTTTAGTGGAGGTTCCCTTTAAAATCCCTAACTGCACAGTTTTTCTTATTTTTTTTCTAAACCGAATTTTTCTCTCAATTTTCAACTCTCTCTAATTTTCTCTGATTGGTATTTATTCAAATGAGCTTCTGAATTTTTCCTACTATTTATAGACGATTTTTTGTAATTACTATGCATTAATTTGACAAGACTTTGCCCAATTTCCTTAATTTTTGGCCTTTAGGTTGTCTAATTTTTATTAGCTAATTTTTATTTTGCAGCTTTGGACCTGCCACGACCTGATCTTGATTAATCTTATCCTCTTCTGATTTTTTCTAATTTTTTCATAATTATTTTATAATTTTCTTTAATTATTTACTTAGTTTTTTGCCAATTTAGGTAATTTCGCGTATTTTTATCTACACGTAAATACATGTGGGGTACACGTGAACATTCCTAATTATTATTTTGGTCATTCTAAAATTTTTAGTATACTTATAATCTATCTCTAATAATTTATTAGTTATTAAATTACACTTTTCACCTTTTTAGTAATTAGCAATAATTGTGCTTAAAATTTGAAACTTTTATAGTCTCCTATTTTACTACTTATTTTCTTAAATTTAAGTTTACTGGGTCATTTTTACTAATATTTCTCTCAATAGTTTATAATTTGGGGTTTGATCGGATCCTTTAACCGATCGTCCTAAACCTTGGGTTCTAAATTCAATTCTACAGTTACTTGGCTTAACTTTGGGGCTTACAATATATATGTCCCAGATTTAAAAGCTGTCGCAAAAAAAGTTTTAGTAAGTTGTTGGGAGTAAAAAAAGCTGAGATAAATCAGGTTTTACTTCATGGGAAGGCCATCTGGATAGAAGACATCATCAATTGGTTTTCTACCAAGTTGAAACATAAAGATAAATGAGATGTTTTTTAAGCCAACCTAGAAGCTTGGCACCAGCATTGAGTCAATGCCTATATCTTGGTGGTCTTTAACACCATTCTATTCCCTGATGAAAGATGCCGAGTCCACTTCAATGCAAAAATCATAACCTAGTTTCTTGAAGGGAAGACATAAATCCCTACCCTCTTGGCTAAACAAATCTGATTGCTGAATCATCTCAAAAGAAGAAAAGTGAGGATCTAAAGACCAATATGACTCCACTTGTGGTTTGGTTTATTGGTGACATGAGAGGTTACCAACTCGATTTCAACTGGGCCGACTTCATGCAACGATATGATCTCATCAAGTCTTTTAAAGAACGAATTGATCTACCTGAAGACATAGCCACCCATTGCTGGGTTTAATACTTTCAAGGTATGAAAGCTGAAGAATTATTGTAAATGCCCAAATAGTTTACAAGTAGGGAAATGGTCAAAGAATATGAAGATTTCAAGGCAGTACCTTTAATCGGCTTCAACCTCTGTATCGGATACATTCTAACCAATGAACTCACTCAAGACATGATTCCCAGGCCATCATTAAAAGCTGTCTCACTTGACTTTCTTAACCTTAATGTGTTAGTGTCTGATAAAGTTCCCAAACTTCTAGGCATTTGAGCTTTATGATGCAAAAGGAAGACCACCCTTACCACTAAGGGGATACTGGGCAAAAGTCAGATAACCAAAGGACTTCTTTATCGCCAGCTGAAGAAGCTAAAAGATATGGAAGAGATAAAGGGGAAACAAGAAATCCAAGTTGAAGCTGAACTCGAGAAATCAAGAGAGCAGGAGTTGAAAGTCTGTTATAAGGAGTATCATCAGAGGATCAAGGTACTAAAAGAACAGTTGAAAAATATTAAGGGCAAGGAAGTAGAGGCTCCCAAAATTCAGAAGAGGAAAAAAACTCAACATAAGCCCAATAGCCATAAGTAGAGTAGGATATAGTTTTTTATTTTTTAGGAATTCTATTTTGAATGACATAACTTATGTAAAGCTTTACAATTATAAGAATTAATAACAGCTAGTTAGGTTTTGCCACATTAAGGGCCTTTTGTCAATTTAAATTTCCTTGTATCTGTGTGCCTTCATTTTATATTTTTTATCTTTATTCGTCTGTAAATATTCATGCTTAACAATTATATCTTAATTTTTAAAAGTTAGGTTCACAAAAAATCACGTTTTACTACCCTGTAAAATACTACACTTTTTTTGAAAGCTTATTCTTAAGTGATTAAAAAAAAAACAAAAAAAAAAAAGAATGAATCCTGTAAAATAATTTTAGGTAGTTGCTATTTTGCCAAGCACTCTACAAGCTTGGAATATTCATTCTTCCAGATAGATTAGCACTTTGTAAATAGGCTTCCTCATTTAGAATAAATAGGATTTAGAAATGATCTTTAGTTCCATTAATTAATAATCGAGCACAATGTTAGGCTCTCTTTTCTTTGTTTCCTTTTCCATAATAATAAAAGCTTCCTTCTAGCTTATTATTTGTATTCCTCTTCTGTAAATAGACTATCAGTAGTGTTGTTCTATATATAAATAAATTCTATAGCCTTCTATATCTTAAGAAAGCAATTCATATTTATAATTTGATTACTTGGTCTCTATAACATAGAAGCCATATATTTTTCTCTTTCTCTCTCTCTCTCTCTCTCTCTCTCTCTCTCTCTCTCTCTTTAAAAAAAAAGGAGAGAAAAAAAAAACAAAGAAGAAGTTGCTAACGGTTACAAATCTTTATGGGACTTGAGACGAACACGAACCACATGGCCCATTAGAGTAGCCAACCAAACATGAACCCCTAGCCTATTAAGGTAGCCAAACCAACTCAAACTTTTGGTTCATTAAGTCTAACCATGAACCAAGTCAAAACACGAAGTCATGAAACACCATCCTAAGCTTAATCTCTAGTATAAAAAAGAGGGGGAATTCAAACCCCTTCTACTTAAAAAAAGTCGAAGAATCAGGTTCGAAATCACACATGGAAGCTAAGGGGCGTTAAGACCTATAAGTCTAGCAATTTAAGCAAGAATGCAAAAGGTATGGGGCATTTAATCTTTAAAATTTCATTTTAAACTCAAATCGAGTGATAATTATTGTTTCACAACTAAGGCATGTTTCAAGAAATTAGAGAGTAAAGTTAGTCTCTAACTTAAGGTTAATCAATCCTTATGTAAGGAATTGATAACTCATTTTAAAAGGTTTAAAATGAAAAGAGGTGAACTAAATCCTACACACTCACCTTTAAACACTTTAAGAGATGAGAGACATCATGGTGATGATATTTTGAATTCATTCCTTAAAAAAGGTCCATTTTGAATTTAATACATATACTGAAATAAAGTTAGGCATTCATTTTTAAATCATAAACACAATTATGTTTTGTTAATCCCATTAGACCAATTTAGAGTACTTTAAAATGTAAACCATATCAAGAACTACTCTATAGTAGGGCAATTCGAAGGTTAAGGTTATTGATTAAAAGAAAAGGATAAAACTAGTTTATACTTATCTTGAGAATAACAATTCAAGGATAACTTTTGTTTTCAATAAATTGTTTCCTCAGAAGAAGAGCCAAACATCTCAAGACCACACATACCTTACTCAAACCTATACATTCAAAACCTATGGATTGAAGGCCTTGATTCATCTAAAGACAAAAACTGGATAAAAAAGATAATTACTTTTGGGAAGAGAAAAGCGAAAAATGATGGGGCAAAAAAAAGAAAAAGAAAAAGGAAGCAAGGCCTAAACATTAGGCTTAAGAAAAGCCCTAACAAAAGAAGGCCTAAAAGCCTAAGTTACTCTAAAAACATAAGGTCTCGAATCATATTCTCAACCACTACCACAAAACCTCAAATCTATTTTGAAATCACACTCCAAATCACAAACATAAAACCTTCCTATCTATCTTAAATCACATAAGACCTCCTCACCCATAATACCTCCTACACTCGAGAAAAGCTCTTATGATCTTGAGGGATAATTTATTTTTAATAAAAATATTTTTGAAATTAGGACAAGTATACATTTAGTTTTTTCTTAAGGGTTCTTAACTTATACATGTAGGTTGAATAAAAATATATCTTTCAAAATAACCCCTCTCATTAATCCTTTTTAAAACCATTTTATCAAAAGCTTGATTCATAATACTGAACCCAAAAAGATCTAACAAATTGATTAAAGCATATCATTTGCAAATTGGATTATAATTTTTAAAATAGTAGTAAAGAGCGAAATCTAGATTAAGAGTATGCAAAGAAGTCCTTTTTAACTAGACTAATCATGAGTTACATTTTGCTTAGAAAATGAATGTTTAAAATCATAAGGTCTAACTAGAAAGCTTAGTATCAAGGCTAAAAACTAAGACATATATGATATACTCTACATGGTTACTAAGGAAGGGGATGGTTATAGCATTTGGTTCTTAAATAAGAATTTGTATCTGTTAGCAAACTTCCAAGAAAAAAAAAAGTGGGGGGAAGAGAGATAAAAGAAGAAAAGGAAAAGAGGAAGAGAAAGTAAAGGGTTGTCATAAGTTTTTCCATCCATTTTCAAATCTACATCAACTCGAGTGGCCAAATCTTCAATTCATGTCATTTGCTTCTAATTCATTTTCCCTGATATAGTTTTTGATATCCATTAATTCTTTTTCAAAATGAGGAACCTTATCCTTGATGCCTTTTTTGTTATAAATGATTTTCACAAGGTTTTTCAAAAGGTTACATCACCCATGCTAGCTCATAAAATACTGTTCCAATTCATATTTCTTAGAGTCCTAACTAGCTCATAAAGCATTGCCTCAATTCATATTTCTCTTTAGGGATCTAATTAGCTCATAAAGAACTATCCCAATTCATATTTTATTAGGGTTTTAGCCAACTCATAGAGTGCTATCTTGATCTACATTTTCTTTAGGGTTTTAGCCAACTCAGAGAGCATTGTCTCAATTCATATCTCTTTTAGGTTCTAGCTAGCTCATAGAGTACTAACCTAACTCAATTCACATTTAAGGCTTTAGCTAACTTAAAGAGCTCTTTACCCGATTGTTTATGTTAGTCAATTCAAAAGAGCACAACTAGATTTTATGTTGACTTTTTATTTAGGATTGCTGGTCCTTTAGAAACATTCTCCCCTAAGTTAGTTAGCTTAGAGAAGTATGACTAGGTTTTATGTCGACTTTTCAATTAGAGTTACTAATCTCTTAGAGATGTTCTTGCCTAAGTCAGGTAGCTCAAAGGAGCATAACTAGGTTTTATGTTGACTTTTCAATTATGATTTCTGGTCTCTTAAAAATACTCCCACTTAGGTTAGTCAGCTCAAAAAGGTACAATCAAGTTCTCATTTAGGGTTTTAACCAGCTCAAGGAGTGCTTTACTTGTTTACCTAGGTTAATCAACTTATAAAGGCATGACTAGGTTCTTGTTTAGGGTATTAGCCAATTCAATGAGTGCTTTACCCAATTACTAAGGTTAGTCAGCTCAAAAAAGCACTATTAAGATATCTTTTAGGTTTTTATTTAGCACAATAAATGCTTTACTCATTCATTTAAGATAACTAACCCATAGGGTGTTATCATTCTTTTAGTACTTTTGGGATTCTTGCCAACTCATAAGGGTACTATCCTCACCACTTTTCTTTTCGAGTTTTTTGTTACCAAATCCCCAATGGATCAAACTTAAGATAACTAGCTAGTTCTAACGCTTCTTAGAATCGAGTTATCCTAAAAGCAAAAATGATATCTCTTTTATCTTTATGATAAAGTTTTACTTAAACTTCACCACAAAGAAAGATAGCTATAGATATCTTATTTTTGTTTCTCGTGTAGTTTTAATTTTTGTTTAGGGGTCCAAATTCAAAAAATAATAAAAAAAATAGAAAAATGATAAAAGATAAAAGGATAAAGAAAAATTTAAGAAAAAGGAAAAAAAAAACTAAAAAAGGGAGAAGAATTTTTTCTTAAAAAAAATTGATTAGATAGAATCTTAACTAAATAATTGTTGAATAACACAAGTCTAATATAATAGTATTAAATCCGATATGATAAAGATTTGTGAGATTCAAGCCTGATTTTGGTTTTTATCAAATTAGATTTGAACTAATACAAAAGATTCGTTTCGGATTTTATATATAAGAATTACACAGCATAGAAATAAGGATTTTTTTTAATCACACTCATTGAAAACTGCAACGCAGACCACTCACTTTCACTCATCTCCATCCTTCTTCATTCCCCACGATCATCAGCAGGTCCAATCCCATACACACCGTCCAGACATCCGCATGCAACACCAAACCAACGCTGACCATCTCTCTTTCACGCATGGCTAAACCCCAATCTGTAATCACTCTCTCTCCTACACATGCACAGTACTGCCATCGTCCATACCCTATCAACCCGATGCCGCAATCTCCGTCCTCTTCTCCATCCACATTCATGCCGTAAATAGCAGACGACTTCACACACGATCACACACGCAATCTTTAACATGGTTCACAATCGCACGTCACTGTCCATACTCTTATCACCGATCGCATGTCACGTCGCATGTCCACGCGACAGCCATCAGTCCACACTTCCAGTAAACCACCGCACACACGGTCGCCACGCCGTCCAGACATTCTCTTATATGCACGAACAATAGCAACATCACCGACCAGTACATCCAGCAGCAGGCCAAACTCCAATTGCCAAGAACCAACTCCACGCACAATAGCTACCGCCCCATCCTCATGAACCGTACGTCTTACGCACCACGCCCGACTTTCTGATCCACAATCCGTATGTTTGTTCAGTATTTATTTATTTATTTTGATTTGTTTAATAGTTGTGTTAAAATATGAAAAAGAAAAAATATATATCTTAGCTTAGGAAATCTTTTTAGTATTAGGTTTTTTTTTTTGAATTTTTCATTTAGAAAAAAGTTACTTATTTAGGAAAAAAAAATTAATAACAAACTTTTTTTCAAAATTAGAATGTTTTAGAGAATTTACTATAAAATAAAAATACTCAAGAATTAAAACCTTTTTAGAATTTTCTTTTAATAAACTAAATTGATAAATACATAAATCCGGTCAGTTTTCAAAAATTAAAGTAAACTAACATACTAAAGTTTTCAGAAAAAACTGCAAACATCTAATCCCAACTAGCGGTTACATAGTCACATTCTTTAATTATTTTATTTTATTTTAAATATTTTATTTTTTCTTAAAACCATTAAAAAAACTATAATTTTGAAAAAATAAGCCTAATTTTGAAAAATTAAAAGCGATACTCGTTAGTATTAAATAGGTTACTCTTCAAATCAGAAATTTATGGGTTTTACCAATTTAAAATAAAAAACTGATAACTAAATTGTAGTTGATCCATCTAATTGATTATAAATTTTTTTTGTTTCAACTCTAGTTAGGTAACGACTCAAAATGATTTTTAATTAAAAAAGAAATCAAAATTTTTCATTTTCTTTAATCGAAGATTAATATTGAATAGAATAAGGTTTAATATTAATCAGGTTTTTACATATGCATGTTATTTATATGAAATCATTAAACAATATATATAAAAAACAAAAAGAAAGCACTATATGTTTCTGTACAGGAACACAACAAAGCTAGATGTGCAGTTGATGATGTGAAATTGCAAATTGCCAACAAAGGACACATGAATCTAGTTAAGTTAACGTTGGACAATATAATCAGTCCAAAAGAATAGACTAAGGCAGTGGTGTTAAATAGATAAATTACTGGATGGTACCAAAAAGTAATAGGAAATCCTATGTTGGAGTTGGAACCCCAAGTCCCATGAATTCCCAATAACCCCAGAAATCCTAAGAGTTGAGCAGGTAGGAGTCTTTTGCAAAACTTAATGATCCCCCACTAGACATTGGAAGACAAAGCCATATTTGGTTTCGTTAGACAAGCAAAAACCTAATCCTCAGATTTGCTCATCCTTATAAATTCACTGCCCTCCATCCGACACAGTCATCTTCAGCCAGATCCGATAACAATTCACATCGAAAAAAGAAAAAACAAAGGCGAAAATGACGGCAGGAGCGCTCGAAATCGGCGAAGCATCCAAGATTGCACCACCAGCTGGGAGGCGCAATAGACCGTTATCCATCTTAGACATAATTTTGCGGGTATTCGCTATGACTGCTACTGTAGCATCTGCTTATTCGATGGGCACAGCCAATGATGACTTGCCCTTCTTCACAGCTTTCGTCCGATTCTCAGCTCAATTCAATGATTTTACTGCTTACGAGTAAGAGTTTTCAAATTATTTATGACAATTATTTCATTGACAAGTGTCAATATATATATTAATTATGGATAGATCTGCTGTGTACAAAATTTTTTTTTTATCTAATAAAAAAATATATATTTATTTTAAATTTATAGTAAAATATTTTGTATTAACCATCATAAATTTTACTTTTAAAGTACTTATATAATTTATAATGACTTCTTTTAAAAAATCATATTAATGAAAAAAATTATGAAAATTATAAAAAAAAAAAAGCTTTTATTGAAAATTGTAAAAGAAAAGAGATAAGAAAGTAGGAGAGAGAAGAAAAGGAGAGAGAAAAAAGTGCAATGCAGTTTTAGAGAACGAGAGAGAGAAATTAGATGTGAATATTGTAAGAAAAGATAATTCTATTTATAATGTAAGTTATACATAATTTTATAATATTTATTTAATATTGGTTTTTCAATTAAATAATATTTGATATTGGTCAAAATAATAATTTTAATTATAGCGGTTACTTAAACCTTCAAAGGTTTTAATTATATAGATACATCGTTTTTGTTTTATAACCCAGAAAAAGTATAAACTTTTTTATAAAAGATATAAAAAAACAAAGACAAGGGACTAAGTTGGAAACAAGTATGCATTGCAGATTGCAATTAATAAGTAAATAAATAATCGTTGAACCTGGGGTGCATGATTTATGGAAAACGTTTTTCAAATGTTTCTTATGTTATGGTTATCTCTATAATTATTAGATGTAACTCTAATGATCTCATAAGGTCATGCGAATCAATAACTTTTAACTCATCCTTTTTAATCATTTTTCATGTGTATGTAAGAGAAAGAGGATCGCGGAAAGTCATTTACTCTTGTAGTTCATTTTCGTTTTTCTTCCTTTGATGTGTCAGAAAGAAATGAATTGAAGATATAAAGTTACAAAAAAAAAAAATGTTAAGATATTTATAATTAAAGTTAGAACATTGATCCTCTAATAGATTGGACTTACCTAATGGGCTAAATTAATAGACATGAAAATATCCCTTAAGTATAACAATTATTTTATTTAAAGTGCAACTTTTATTTTTCTAACGTGAAACTCTTATTTTAATTAGATGCACCTCTCATGTTGTTTAATCCTAAGTGCAACCTTGATAATAGTTTATCTAAATAAGTGTAAAATCTGGAATTTTAAAATTTAGAAAGGGAAAAATAAGAAAACATTAAAGTCTTAAGTAAGTGGCGATATGGCATGTAATTGACTCATGTCATAAAGGATAGTTTAGTCAATGAAAAGATTAAAAAACCTCCCATTAACAAAAGAGATTAAGAAAACCATAACCCTTATATTCTTTTAGTCCCTTGCTTAACTAAATATAAAACCCTTTTGTTGCCTTTGAACCTGGAGCCCAAAATTCGGATCTCTAGGCTTTGAGTGCTAAAATTCATAAGAAGAGGTCGAATTTGCTTCAAAAGCGTGATTAAAAGGTGTGTTAATCATATTGCATTTATAAAAAAATTCATTTTTCCATGGAGAGAGGTGAAAAACATGATAGATTCCATGATTTGCAGTGTTGTGAAGGTGTTAAATTGATTCTTGGGTGTTGATTAAGCAAGAAAATGAGCCTTAAATCTAATGTTTTTTTATTTTAGTTTCATGTAAATAGAAAAGTTAGGTTTGATTTGATGAATATTTAGGTCTGTGATTTAATTGATCTTTAGCATCTGAGGGGTTAAATTTGATTTTGTAGAGGATTGATGATTTGCCAAGGTATGTGTGATGTTGTTAAGAATGTGGAGAGTGGCGTTTGAACAAGAAAAGCTTCGTCCTAGGGGAATATAGCCAAAGACCATAGGGGTGGTCATGATCGTGTTCTTCTCATGGGGTATTATAATGAGTTTTAAGTGTAGAGAACAAGAAAACTTTTTGCAAAGAGGATCATGGCCAAGGTCCATAGTCATGATCCTTGATTATGTTCTTGCAGCAATGTAAGAAAGGAACTACGGCTAAGTTCCATAGCCGTAATTCCTTATCGTAGACTTATACCCTCATTTTTCCCTTGTTTTCTTTGTTTCTTAGCCTTCCAAACTATAATTTAAACTAATCTAAACCATTCTAGAATCTTAAATTGGCTTTGAAAATCTAGATAACAGCAATTGAACACAAAACTCAAGTGGGATGAGAGAAATTGANAAGAAAAGGAGAAAAAAATAGAGTACAGTTTTAGAGAGTAGAAGAGAGAAATTAGACGTTAGTATTGTAAAGAAAAATAATTTTATCCATAATACAAGTTATATATAATTTTATAATATTATTTTAATATTGGTTTTTTTTTCAAATAATATTTGATGTTGTTCAAAATAGTAATTTTAATTATAGCGATTATTTAAACCTCTAAAGATTTTAATTATATAGATATATATATATATATAATATATATGGTATTCTTTTCATACGTTGTTTAACATTAACAGGTTTGCTGTCATCGCAAATGGCGTCGTGTGTGGATATCTTGCTGTCTCACTCATATTATCCGTTTACCATATCATGAGGACTAGAGCAGTTGCTACTAGGCTTGTCTTGGTCATCTTTGATACGGTATTGATAGAAAAACTTAATACCTCTTTGACTTTTCCATAAGAATAATTCTATTTTTCCCTTATTCATGGTGAAAGAGTTATTCCAACATTTAGCTGTATTTGAGACACATAACAACAATTCTATGACAAGTCCCTCCTAAAAAAAAAAAAATTATCAAATAGTTATTCATTATTCAAACTTATAAATAACTATTTAATATTAAAGTTGAATTTTTTCCCCAATATATCTTTACAAAAAATAATAAATATTCATTCGGCACTTATTATAATTCTGCTATAAATCTTAATAATATTGATTATATTTTAATATTATTCTATTCAGTAAAGTAAATCGGCCCTAGTACCCTACCGCATATAATTCTAATTTTCCAGTACTAGAGTAATACTACTCTTTCCAGTAAGAAAACGATACGTATTATACGTGTTGGAGTCTTGATAGATTGGCCGGTGCTTTTGTTTCATAGAGAACCATTTTCAAACCTTGATTGATATTTCCTATAATAATCATGGGAGACAAAGATGACAGTCCGTAACGGGGGTAAACCGGTTCCATTGAGGATGAGAAGAAAATAGATTTCTTTTTTGTTTTTTAAGCAAAGAGAAAATCATTTCCCTTTTGTTAATTCTACGTAAACCAATACAAACTATATACCTTAAATAGTTAATTTATATTATAGCAATTGTTATAGATCCATAACACTCGGGAACGATCGATTTCTAAATGAATTATGATTATATCTCATCAACATGTTTAAATCAAACTAACATGAAGTTAGCATTGGGGCAAAATATTAAACAATAATAATCCTTAATTTTAGCAAAATATATAACAACTGCCACAATAAGCTTTATTGCAAAAAGCCATTCTTTATTTCTTTAACAGTTATTTATTTAAAAATCATTGTATGGGATAGAAGCAAATCACTTCTCAAAAATTCCTATTAAAAATTGTGAGTAGGTGACGATGGCTCTTCTCGCGGCGGCGGATTCATCAGCGGCGGCGATGCTTTACGTAGCACATAACGGGAATAGCGGCGCAAACTGGCTGCCCTTCTGCCAACAATACGATAATTTTTGTGAACAAACCACGGGATCCGTCATCGGTTCCTATGTTGCCATCGTCATCATGGGACTGCTTGTCATCTTGGAAGCCGTCGCTATATCAAGATCCTAAATTTTATATGGAAGCATTTCTGCAGTGCATGTACTACGCAGAGGGTTTGGTTGTATTTTTTTTTCTTAACTAAAATTGAGCGAGGCATTGACGTGTAAATTTGCTTTCTATGTAAAATGTGTGAAACTTCCTTATGTGATCATATGTCGATTCAGGCTCCAAAATCTGCACCATGGAATTAAATATACTAGTTAAGAGCCCGTACTATGTGGCGGATTATAAACCTAAATATCTATAAATATTGACTAATGGATATATTTATATAAATATAAATTATTAGTCTTATCAAATACCTATCTCTACCTATAGTATATTTTATTTTTCTTAATTACATTGAATTAAACCTTGTAAAATATCAATTCATATTAAAATATCTATTTAATTTAGTAATTGATATATTTACATAAATTCAAACTATTTCTTCTTATCAATTGCCTCTATATTATCCCTAATGACAATCAATTCAACATGGTAAAATATCAATTCACAACAAAATATAACATTAACCAATTGATAAATTTATATAAACTCAAACTTTTTTTTCATATCAATTGCCTACCTCCAACTATAGTATTTTTTATTATCCTTAATAAAAATCAATTGAATGCCACAAAATATCAATTCGCATTAGAATATCTATTTACATCGACTAATTAATATATTTACATAAATACAAACTATTACTTCTAATAAATTGTTTATCTATACATATAAGTAGCGTTTGACTGTAAGGATGAGACAAGATGAAGAGAAATGGGCAAGACAAATACAAAGATGATTGAATAGTATAAGCCATTATACTATATTTGATTTATGTAGTATTAAATACAAAATTTTATGCTATCCTTTATTTGGTATACGCAAATACTAGACTCATTATTATATTATGACGTTTATACACTCAATATTGTCTAATATATATTTTAATTATATTTTTAAATTACTTGAAATGCGAATTGAAAGGATTATTGAATTTATATAATCAAATAAATTATATATAATACTAAATAAAAATCAGTAGATTTACTAGCTATTAAAAAATTAATTATTTATATTATAAAATAAATAATATTAATTAACTCAATATTATAACATGGAGGTGTATTTTTAAAAATGCAAAATATTATTTGTTTTTATCTAATAAATTTTATTTTTATATCATGATGTAGATAAAATAAATTTTGGACCTTTTGTCTAGTAAATCGGCGTAATTTTTTATCTAGTTATCAAGGAAAGTTATAAACCAAATATGAAACAAAATTTTTTATCTAATTTAATGCCAAAGAGAAAAAAAACAAGAAAGGAAGAAAGGAAATTATAGGCAGGATAAGAACAAAGAGAATGATGAGAAGAATACTGAATGGCTCGAGGAAAAAACAAAATACATGAAATTCGCTAAAGGAAAATAAGCCTTAGATGAGAAACCAATCAATGGTGAAAAACCTAATACAACCAAACATTACCATAGTATTTTTATTGTTTTTAATGACAATCAATTAAATGCAATATAATATCAATTCACATTAAAATATCTATTGATATTGACTAATTAATAAATTTATATAATACAAACTATTACTTCTTATTAATTGCATACTTCTAATATAGTACCTTTTTTCTATTATCCATTAATGACTGTCAATTGAACACAGCAATATATCAATTCATATGAAAATTTCTATTAATGGTTACTAATTAATATATTTACACATATACAAACTATTACTTTTTATCAATTACCTACCTTTACATATAATATATCTTATTGTTGTTAATGACAATTAATTAAACGCTATAAAATATCGATTCACATCACCATATTTATTAACATTGACTAAATTGCCTACCTTTGCATATACCATTTTTTATTGTCCTTAATGACAATCAATTAAACATAGTAAAATGTAATTTACATCAATTATCATTAATATCAATTACCATTAACAAATGACTAAATTCTCTATTTTTAATTAATTATACATTTTTATGTTTGCTGATATAAATTCATATTAATAATTCAAATTTGAAGCATTGCATTTCCTATTAATAATATGTTTCGATTCACATTTAACTAAATTCTCACTAATAATCTTTTTATCATTAATAGTATGGCTGAGTTTTCATTGACATCAATTACCATTAATAAATTACCTATTTATCACTTGTAATCTCAATGATATCACCTACAACTAATAAATGCCTACCATATCCGATTAAAGTGTTACTTTTTCCTAAATTTTTTTTCATCAATAATACCTTTCAAATTTCATTTAATATTGATTCACATTAATTCGAAAATTTGACGTTGATTAGCATTCTTCAAAAAATTTACTATTTTTATATTTGAAAAATATGACAAGGTTTTGATGTGCCTAATCGAAGGATTAGGATATCATACAATAATCGACTCAATAGTCAATTGATCCTAATTCATGAAAGTTAATATTTTTTTTTATATTTAAAGATAGTTCGAGTATGAACTCTAGCGGATGTGATGCATCGTAAGAATCAACACTTGCTATAGTAAATAAACGATATAACGCAGGATCAAATAATCTAGTTTACTTACTAGAATCACAAAGATCAATAAGAGTAGAAGGATAGTTTACACTCAAGAAAAATATTTTACAAACTAATGATGTTTCTTACAATGAAATAAGGACTTTAAATAGACTTTACAACCTTAACGGCATTACCATAATAAAAGACCTATAATTAAAGCTTAAAGAACTTGTTTCCTATTAGCTAATAAAACTAAATTCCCATTCGTCAATAGAAATACTTATTACACTTGCTATCTTTCCACTTGTTATTAGATTAAAACTTTTCTAAAATTGATACTTATTACATATGATCAGCCTACTAAAGTAACCTCTAGTGCATTCATTGAATCAGTTTTTTATATATTTAAGATTATAAAAGAAATGCCACTATTATGTTATAACCATCCATCTTTCTTTACATGATTCTTTTGTAATTTCCTTTCTTCCCACTTTTTTTTATCTTTACTTGATCAAGTTTTCCATATTTGTCCAATATTATCAATTCTTACATGGTTCATATAGATACAAAAAATGGCAAAAATGATAAGTATAAGAAAGAGAAACTTTCTGTGTGGTAATACTATACTGGAAACTTGATCAGACTTTTTCACTTATGTCATGGACTAATTTTGGAGGTTAGGTAATATGTTTGGTAAGACACCTTCTAGACCCTAAAATGGAAGAGAAAAATAAAAATAATGAATAAAAGAAATATTCAATGTGAAGAAGACAAGAAAGAAAGGCGATTCTACAAACAAGATGTCTTTGTTACATACTAGTTTGTTGTTGATCCACAAGATTGATTTTTTGTTTGGATTAGATAATACAATTACTTCTAATTGGTTAATCCATCTCTAGAGTACAAAAAGATGAATGATATCAATATTAGGAGCTGCTTCCTAGAAATTAAGTGATAATTAAACATGATTATAAATAACTCTAGCTAGAGGTACATATTAATAATATTTCGCATATAAAGTACCCTCAAGAGGAAATTTACGTGCTCCAAACGAAGTGTGAACTGAAGAATAATTATAATGATGTTTAATGGTATTATAAAAAAAATATGTAAGTTAAGATAATTCATATAATGTTGTGATATATTATGAACTCTTTTAGATAATTATTAACTTATAGTAGAGTTACGAGATTTAGAATAGTCATAAAGTTTTTGAGTGTATTTGTGGATTATGTACTCGATGGTTCGGAGAAAGTTTGATGTTACGTAGTTATAAGATAAATTATGAAGCATACAATAGATTTACGAAGTTTATGCTAGTTATTTACATGAAATCATCCCAAAAAAAAAAAAAAAAAAAAGAAAAGAAAAGAAAGCTACTAGATGTTTCTGTACAGAAACACAACAAAGCTACATATGCAGTTGATGATGTGAAATCGCAATTTGCCTATCAAGGACACATGAAAACTTAACGTAGGACAATCCAATAAGTCCAAAAGAATAAAATAAAGCAATGGTGTTAAATAGCTAAAAGTACAGGATAGTACCAAAAAATAATAGGAAATCCTTTGTTGGAGGTGGAATCCATATCCCATGAATTCCCAATAATCTAGAAATCCCCAACAGTTGAGCAGGTAGGATTCTTTTTGCAAAATTTAATGATCCCCGGCTAGACATTGGAAGACAAAGCCATATTCGGTTTCATTACATAAGCAAAAACCTAATCCTCAGTTCTTGAATGCAAGCGATCATATTCCTAGTACATACAAATTAAATTTGCTTACCCTTATAAATTCACTGCCTTCCATCCAACACTGTCATCTTCAGCCAGATCTGATCACAATCCACATCCCAAAAAAAAAAAGCGAAAATGAAGGCAGGGACTCTCGAAACCGGCGAAGCATCCAAGTTTGCACCACCAGCTAGGAGGCGCAATAGAGCGTTATCCATCTTAGACATAATTTTGCGGGTATTCATTATGGCTGCTACTGTAGCATCTGCCTATTCAATGGGCTCAACTAGTGAAGACTTGCTCTTCAACACAGCTTTCGTCCGATTCTCAGCCCAATGGAATGATATTAGTGCTTACGAGTAAGTGGTTTCAAATCCTTTTTCCTTTTTAGCTTTCATTTTGTATAGAGATTACATTTACAGCAGTTACTTCGTTTGACAAACATATATATGGTATTCTTTTCATTCGTTGTTTAACATTAACAGGTTTTTTGCCATCGCAAATGGTGTCGTATGTGGATATCTTGCTGTCTCACTCATATTAGCCGTTTACCATATCATGAGGACTAGAGCAGTTGCTACTAGGCTTGTCTTGGTCATCTTCGATACGGTAGTGATATAAAAACTTATCAGCTTACTCATTTCGCTATAATAACATCTCTATTTTCCTCTTATTCATTTTGGAAAAACAAAAAAAATGTTAAATGGCCGCCGTACACTTATCAAATCCATGAATAGCTATTTCATTCAAGTTGAAATTGATTGACAATGTGAATATATAGGTACTTATGGCTCTTTTGACAGCGGGGGCTTCATCAGCATCAGCCATAGCTTGGATAGCACATAACGGTAACAGCGGCGCAAACTGGCTGCCTTTCTGCCAACAGTACGATAATTTTTGTGAACACGCCACGGGATCCATTCTCGGCTCTTATCCTGCTATCGTTTTGATGGTATTGCTTGTCATTCTCGAAGCCATCGCTATATCACGATCCTAAATTTATATGAAATCATTCGCCATGTATGCTTGCACGTGTGCATGCTGATAAACTAAAGCATTCGAGGACATTATTGGCTTGTATATTTGCTATTCATGTAAGGTGTGTTGAAACTTTCTTCGTGTGAACATGTTTATTTCAAACTCTTTAAAACTGTGCACCATGGAATTATTCATAAGGTTCATCTTCTACTTTTTTTCTTTTTTTTTAAATATTCATTTATGCAACTTTTGTCCATTAGCTTCCCCCTAGTTAATATTATGTTTGGTTGTGGACGTAAAAGTATCATTATGCAATAAGCATCCATGGTAAGGGCATTAAAGAAGTACAAACTTTGCCCTTTTGTTGTGAGCAATGACCCTCGTGGGAGAAAGGATTCAAGGGATATTACAAGTCATGTTTAATACATATATTACCAATATGAAAAAAATCGACCTTCTCAATTAAATCTTTGTAACCAATTCATTGTACAAACTAAAGCTTCCACATTTTCAGGAAGCATGCTACCATGGTACTTGGTGAGAACATGAGTGCCAATACTAAAAACAGACTCGGAAGCAACTATAGCAATTAGAATACTTAAAACATTAGTGCTTCTGGACTTGGGTTTCTCCGATCAAGGATACACACAAGCACAAGAAGGAAAATAAAGAAAATTCTATTCTGATATTCAAGGATGATGTAGCCATTACAATTGAGGGGTATTTATATGCTCTAATTAGGGTAAGTCCTAGGTTACTACAAATTACCAAAAACATTCCTATTGAAAATGGAAAATACATATTACATAAGGATAAATCAGGAAACAAAACAAAAAAGAATATCTTATGCAAGAATAATATAGATGTTAAAAGGTCAGACACTTGTTAGCCTCTCAATTTATGGTCCAAGCAAATGCTAGATGTAGAGAAGACTAAACTAGGCGAGCATCAAGTAACAGCTCGACAACTTAAGAACTTAGAGGGCGCTTGTCTAGATTATTGGAACTTGGGAGCTTGGCTTTGGTTAGTCAACTCGGCATTAGGTTAGTGTAGGGTTGGGCGTCCACTAGCTCAAGATCACAAGAGCTCAGGTCTTGGCATTAGTAGAAGTTGTTAGTTTATGTAGGAACTTCCTCTACCCTAGAGATTGTGATATGATTGGAAGAGCTCGGGAAACATATCAAGTTAGCTTAAAGGAACTCTTCTTCTAAGGTCAAATCCTTTTAGGCAACTCGCCTTACTAAGGCAACAAGTCATCGTACTTAGGATTGTATGATTGGTTATTAATTCTTATAAGAGATTATGGGCCAAATTCCATAAATATGAGCCTCCTTTACATTTGCAACATTTAAAGCACTAACAAGTTCACATAAATATTGTTACTCACTAGAATAGCTTCACGAAAGATCAAACATCAGAACCCACTAAGAACAAATCAAGAATTGTATGTGCAATTTGCTTTCATATGGATGCTCTAAGAATCTGAGCTTACTTGTTCTCCCTCCTACAACTTTCTCTATAACATCCCTCTATGTGTCTTTGATTCAAACTTCTCCACGGCCAATAACGTGCTCATTACAGGTGATCAACCAATTAAAATAGCCATGTACATTACTAATTAAAAGGACGCAACTATTAAATCCCATCTTTAATTCTTGTATCTAGTTGTTAAATATAGTTTAAGAAAAATCATCTCCTATTAATCAACCTTTATATTTCTTGAATTAGATATTGATTCAATCAAAAGCCATAAAACACGAATAAAAGGAAAGTTTTGTAGAAGAAACTTTCATTCGAACGATTTGTCTTTAATAAGCTCTCTTTAAGCTCCAAACATAATTTCATTTGGATCTTAAAGTGTTTAATTCACATGATAGAAAAAAAAGAAAGAGCATTCCACTCAGTTCGAATCTTGAATATGAGATTCCATTAAAGTGGTGGATTGTGTTGTGGTGGTCTAAACATTGTTTAAATATTATAAAGATGATTTGAATGAAATGCACCTATGTCTAATGTTCAAATTTCAACTTAATGCTTGATTTTAGTATCATTGATGACCGAACAATGAATTTTTAAATACACCTAAGATTCATTAAATGATTGAAAAAAATGATTCTAAGCTCATGATTGGTAATCTATATAGCAGTATCTTGACTTCCATTTCACTACAAATGGACTTTTATAATGTGCATGAAAAGCCATTATAAGAGATGTAGGATGAAATTTGTTCATATACATATTATTTTGGTGGATTTATCTCTTAAATTCATCTTCTTTTCTAAAGGAAATATATATATTTATTGATGATGAAGGAGATTCACATTCTTCATTTCTAGAGTTTTCTTAACATAAAGTAGGCTACTACAGTGTTGTACCATAAATGCATCAATTCCATATGAGATATGAGAATGCTTTAATTTTGACATCTTTATATGAAAGAAAGGATTTGTTTATCAAAGTAAACTTTAGCGTAAGAATGAGCAAATTTATGATAGATAGGCTAAGAACTTCTATACTATGTCTAATTTTATAAATACACAATCTAAATATTTAGCATTGAGAATTTGACCCTTAGGATCACCTTAAAATATGTATCCTATGGAATTTCTAAGTTCTAAGATATACTATGGAACCTTTAAATGATTTCATTTTTTAATTTTTCTATTCAAAATATGCCGTCATTCATATCTAAAATCCTAATATTTGAATTGAAAGTCAACATCACTTTTATATATTATTAGATATCTCTCATACATTTTAATGATAACAAAAAGGGTTAAAAGTTAATGAACCTTTAAGAGTACAAGCTTACAGAAGGATTTTCAGAAAGTATAATTTCACAAAGTTAAGTTGTAGTCGGAAGCTTATTCGAAAGGTTTGAATGGATTAAAAATAGACTAGTTTGAAAAATTTTTAGAAAATATTTCAAAAGCTTTTATAAAAACAATTGATATAACACTTCAGAAGTTTATTCAAAAACTTCACAAACAAAAGGCTGATATTTTTTAGAAACTTGCTTAGAAAGTAAGTCTGAAAGTATGATGTTGAAAATAGCTTTAAATTAGATTCGAATTAATCAAGCCTTAGCTCTACTAGATTAGGTATATTAGGAAAATACACTTAATCTCGTTTCTCTCAAGATGGAATTAAGATCCATGGGGATTATCTTTAAGCGAATTAATTTTTGAAAAATCAAGATATGCACAAGTATGGAGAAGGATAAAGTTGAATCGAATTTTATGAAAATTCAAATCTTGGATATGAGTTTTATCTAGAAATTTCTAATAAAGCATATCACCTCGCCAATTTCAAATTAAAAGCAAATCCGGTGGTTACTGATTGAAGGTTATCCAATTAAAGCAAGACAAGGAGAGTTGTTTTTTAAATTCAAATAATCAAGATCCTCTCTAAAAATATCTAAGGAATTATCTTAAATAACTAGCAGTTGGATAAAAGATAATCTTCAAATTTTTAACTGTTGGAAGATTTCAATATAAAAGAGAAAGGATTCAAAACGTTAGACATAACTCTAGAGAAAAAAAAAAATTTGTTGCACAAAAAATTCATGATCAAATTATGTCTTCTGAAAAGTCATAGAAAGTTCTTCAGAAAATTCCACTGAAGCAAATTATTCAATATTTATCATTTTTCTCTTAAGCGAAATTAATTAGGATTTATACTTTTGTTCTCACTTATAATTTTTATGATTTGTAATTATTATTTGTCGTTTGAGTGTTGAGATAAGTACATTTGTACTTTGTAGTTCTTCATTAGCCTAGATTGTTGAGAGGCTAGATAGGCAAAACAGAGTGTTGTAAACTCCATGTGTGATAAGTGCTTGTAATTTTTGTAATTTAATTTAGTAGATCAAGTGGAATGGCATCGGTAAAGTAAATCGGATCTCCAGCAGTAGAATTGGAAGAGAGCAGTAGACAGGAGGCCGAAACTTTATAAAATTTTTGTTTGATATTCTCCTTCCCTACTCTTTTAATTTGCTTTATTAATTATTGTGTGTTAGATTATTAAATTATCATTGTTCACCATTATAAGTTATTAAGAAAGGTAATTTTATTATATCGAAAAAATTTTCAAAAGTTCAAAGATATCATTTATCTTATACGGGATCAATATACATAAATAGGAAAAGATATTGAATTTCAACAAAATACAAAAAAAAAAAAGACAAAAAAGTACAATATAAATAAATCAAATATTGACCTAAATTAAAGGTGCAATAAAAGTTTAATTATCAAATTGAGAGTTGGTCTAAAGTATTATGATATTAAGTTGACCAACTTGATTAGGTTTTCTTTATATTTGTTAAGTTCAATTATGTTTATGAGCAATCTTTATATCACAAATCCTAATTTATATGGAAGCATATGTATGCATATATGCTTGTTCTACGAGTTTTGTTTTTCTTAATTAAAGTGGGCGAGGCATTTGGCTTATGAATTTGCTACATGTAAAACATGTGAAACGTCTTTGTGTGGAAAAAAGGATTCATTAATACTAACATATCAAGTATTTGGAAAAGTTATGGACAAGTAATAATGATATTTAGACATATATTAATAGTAGTAGGTTCATAGTTCTCATGTATAATTTTATTGGTACTTAACCCACTACTCCTCAAAACACACAATGATGCTAGTACTATTGAAGCCTTTCTCTCTTTATGTGATCATATGTTATTACAAACTTTAGAATCTTACATCATGGAATCTTATATCTAACTCATCTTCTTGTCTTATTTTTTTCTTTTTAGATCCAACTATTGCCCAACATTTAATGTAGTGGAAAAGAGTACTTATTCCCTTTTCATTCCTCCTAATTGATACAATGCTTGGTTATGTGTGTAAAAATATCATTATCCTATCAGCATTTTATAGTGAAGGCATATATGCCCCTCATCGTGAAAAACTACACTAATAGCCATTCTCCATAACTTTCTTGATACCCAACCTAGATTATCAATTGAAGAGCATGACTTATTTATGGAGTCACATATATGACAATCCAAACTTGATCGTAACTTAGCTAATTCACAATGGATACAACTTTTTCTTAGTTACCAAATTTCACATCTACCTATTAATGAGTCATACCACTCCTATATGTTGCTAAAGTTAAATAAATGGGATAGAAAAGGTAAAAAGATGTTTAAATATGAAAGTAAGAAATGGTAACTTAATGAGGGGTATAAAGAGTTAGAGGAGTCAAGCAATACATAGAAAGAGACCTTGTTGATCATCTAACCAAACAGTTGAATTATCTTTAAAATTATATTGTAGATGAAGCGATTCTAAAAGAGGAGACTCATATAGAAAATGAGTTGAACATAATAATTAAGCAAGAGAAGAAGTATATACATCAACGGGGAAGAATAGATTGGTTTTAGTTTGGTGATCATTATATGAAGTTCTTTCATCAAACGATGTTGAATAGGAGGTCAAGAAGCAATATTTTCATAGTCAAAAGTGATCATCGGATGAGGAAATGAATATGCTCAAAATTTATACAATGCTATCAAGATATTTATTCCTCCTGGCCAATGTCAAATGTTGATGAAGTATTGGATTACATCTAACTAAGGGTATTATCTACACAAAAGAACCGCCTAACTAAAGAAATAACCATAAATTAGGTGAAGGGGGTTGTTTTTCAACTTGGTTTTGTAAAAGCTTTTAGACTAGATGGTTTTAATAGACTCTTCTATCAACTTCTTTGAAATGTAATTGATGCTTACATAACAGAAGTAGTTAAGAGCTTTTTAACTCAAGTATTCTTTCTTTTTAAGTTTAGTGAAACCAATCTTATGATTATTCCTAAAGTACTTAGTCTTGAGGAGGTCTCTCGTTATAGTTTTATTAGCTTATGTAACCTTACATATAAAATTATCTCTAAGATTCTTAGTAATAGGCTTCAACCTTTATTAGATTCCTCACTGTCACCTTATAAAGTGCTTTTACTCATGATCATCTCATTCTGGATAACATAATAAATGCTCATGAGGTTTTCCATAATATAAAACTTAAAGAGCTCTTGGAAAAAGCTAAATTGTGAAATTAAAATAGACATGGCAAAAGAATATGATAAGGTCGAGCAATCTTATCACGCCCTGAAACGGTAGAGTCGTAATAGTCCTATTGTGAAAACCCTTCTAAGATAAAAACTAACTATACAACCGCTATCTTAGACCTGATTTACACAAGATATCCATAATTAACTCGCTTTGAAATAAACAGTTCATCAATTAAACATGTTATTTACTTATGGACTTAAGAAAAATACACATTTACATTAAAATAATTTGAGTATATTTACAAGATTTAGCAACCTAACATAATCTACTTGAGTAATTTCATAAATTAATTATAAAAGCTTTAAAGATAAATCTAAACTTAAGAGTGCATTTGGTCTTCGATTTATATCCTTACACCCCTAGAATTCAACAGTCGCTAGCTTTATGGTAATTATAGGCTACTTCCTTATTAGCACCTGCAACAACATTTATAGGGATGTAAACAACCATAACTTAATAAGATTAGACAGAGACTCAAAACTATACATCAATCATAAACACGGTTATTAACCAAATTAATTAAATGCTATACATATATAAGCAAATTCCATCACACAACATTGTCCAGCCAGTCGTGAGATTAGAGAAATTGTACCCACTCTAATCTGAGTTGAGGAGTTTCCATTAATGCAACATGTCAAGCTTGGTTTTTTACCCTCCCGATTCTTTTATAAAATTAGGTTTTTTCTAAGATGATCGGTACCAAACCTTACTCATTTAATACTAATCCTCAATTAGGGTTTAAAGAAAACCATTTTTTCAATTTAAAAAAGGATTAGAGTCGCCACTTGACTGGAGTCGGGAAAAAGGGTTAAGTTATAACCAATTGGGTGGATTAGCTATAACTTAGCTACTAGTCTATCAATTAAAAAACAAAAACAATTTGTAAAATAGTTTTTTTGAAAACTAGAATTTAAGTCTGGAGGCTAATTTATTCAACCCTAAACTGGTTCCACTTTTTAACTTTCCAAATTTAACTTCACTTTCTAAATATACCCTTTTTGATTTCTAAAACAGTTAATTATAATATACGCAACTAAATTGATCAATGTACATAAACATATAAAAAAAAGAAAAAATAAAATTTTCTATATTTTAAGTTACCCTATACTTACATATAGGTGCCTACGTACCTACATACAGGTGCCTACGTATCTACATATAGGTGCCTACGTACCCGCTATTCGGAATCAAACTTCCATAGTTCGTTTACCAAAAACATAGCGAGTTGATTTAATTTTAATTTTGGAAAAATAGCTAGGTTTACGTGTTTTACCCATTTTGAGTTCATTTGAAGAAATTTTGTAAGGGTCCTAAATTGATTTTATTTTTGGAAATTCTAAATGATTTTAATTTGTAAAATGATTGATTTATTTTTTATTTTATTTTTGGAAAATCAATTTTCTAAGTGATAAAACAATTTTATTATTTTTTGTCATTATCTTATTTTATTTATTATTTGTTCATTTACTTTTTTTTTATTTTTGGTTTATGGTTAAAACGCGAAAAAGAAAAATAAAACTAAACTAAATAATTATACCCTTTTTTTCTCTCTCTTTTTTTTGTTTTTCCTTTTTTTGGTTTTTCTCTTCTTCTTTTTTTCTTCTTTTTCTTTTTTTTTTACATTTACAAATAATAATAATAAAATTTAACTAATAATACAAAAGGAAAAGAAATTAAATAAAAAAACAAAAAAAAAAACAACAATAGAGGGCCGGGCTAACAATTGGATCACAGATCGGGCTTAGAGTTGGGTCTGGATTACTGGTTTAAACTTACATTTGGATCGGGTCAAAATGGGTCGGACTCGGGTTATGGGTCTCAGTGGTTTCCAAAAGCTGTTAAGGGTGGTTTCAAGGTTTTTTTCAAGCGGATAAACCCATTTTCATGGATATTCTATTGATGATGGGGGGTATAGGGAAAGTGCCGTGGCCATTGGTGGTGGTTGGTGGTGCTCGCTGCGATGGTAGGAGAGTTTATGATGGCTGCGGCCACGTACGTGGGTTTAGTGTTAGAATGGAGTTATGGTGTTGTGTATGCGAGCCAAGAGTGGTTGTGTGGTTATTCGGTTGTGGCAACTAATGTGATTTGTATGTGCGTGGGTTCAACTTGAGAGGCGATGGTGGTTGCAGATGGTATTAAAGTGTGGTTGTGGTAGTGTGTTCGATGGGCCATACCGAGTGTGGGCTGTTGAGGTGATCGATGTGTGCTGTGATTCGGCAAAGCGAGTGCAGCGTGCAGTGGTGTGGTGGTTAAGGTGTAGGTCAGTGTTCGGTGGATAAGAGGGTGAGAAAGGGAGAGAGTCAGCTGAGAGAGCGAGTGAGACAGTGGAGAGAGAAAGGGTGGCAAGTTGGAGCCCAGGCTAAGAGAGAGATCTTGAGGAGAGTTTTTCCCCCTGCGTGCACTGTGTATGTATGAGTTTAAGAGAGAGAAAGTTCAGAGAGAGCAGACCAAGAGAAAGACAAACAGTAGAGAGGGAGAGAGACACCGAGGATGAGAGAGAGAGAGAGAGAGAAGCTCCCCCTCTATGTTTGTGTTTCTTCTTTTTTTTTTTTCTTGAAAATCTGAAATCCCTCCGGTGTGCATGTGTTTTTTAAGATCCAATTCCCCCCCCCCTTGTTCTTCTTGATTCAGCATAGAAGCCCCTTTTTTATTGTTCAAATGTTTTAAAAAAAGAAAGTGAAGGCAACAAGAGAAAAGGAGAGAAAAAAATAAGAGAAAGAATGTGTGTTGTTCAAGCGAATCATAACACATCATGTGTTATAATTAGACATGTGGTCTAGTGATGTTGATGTTTTGACATGTAGCAATATATGGATTTAAAAAAGAAAAAGATAAAAAATCACCTTCGTGCCTTTAGTAAGCTTCGAATCCCTAATCTCCAGTTAATCCCAATTACAATGTCCATGTGTTTTACCGTCAAGCTGTTGGTCTATTATTTGTTTATATGTGCAATTAAACTACATATATAGACTCGGTCAGCCTAGGCTAAATTTAAATTTAAGCCCAAGTTCAACGGCCTAATTTTTAAACCTAAATTAAAATTAAAAATCTACTCTAATAAAAATGTTATTTTCTAAAATCTTTTTTTTTTAATTTTTTGTGACTTTTCAAAATTTTTAAGTACTTTCCCAAATTTTTCCATTTTTTGTATTTTTTTCTAAATTTCCTATCTTTTGTGCTTTTTCTTATTTTCCTATATTTTTCTAAAATTCCTATTTTTTTTTTTAAATTTCTTCATTTTTTGGGGTTTTTTTTAATTTTCTATTTTTTTGAAAATTTTTTAATTTAGGACCTTACAATCTAATTTGAAAAATGAAAAGGAGGCAAAAATTAGGTATCTGTACAACAACTCACGACCAAACCTAGGTTTATGCAATGGAGACACTGCTTCTCCCACAACTACCTTCAAATCATTAACTTCAACCTTGCCGTTACCATCTCACCTATCACTTAGTTCAATTAAAGATGAAAAATGGACCAATTATGCTGTCCTATGCTATCCGGCAATATCCCTTTCAAAGGGATCAGTGTTTGGTCGGATAACCCTATGTTTCCTCTAATAGGTTGCGATGCAAATATGATTTAAAATTTTGAGTCATATATTTGGTTAAATCCGGTTTAAGGTGTTCAATCATTTTAAACAAATCATATAAATGCAATCCAAACAATAAACCAGAATCATAGCATCGCTTAGAAAAAAAAAGAACATGCGCACAACCACTATCTAATAAGCATAATCAAGTACAATTTCAAGCCTCCGAATACTACAAACTAGTACTTTAAATACAATACTGTATTAATCCCAACTTACTTAGACTTCTCGTTTGCTTACTCGAGGTGCAACTTGTATTGGCTATCGCCAAAAATCCCTATAATATAAATATTGTTTCAGTTTTCCACATAACTGTTATAGATTTGATTTTATCCTATAATACTTATTGTTATCTTTGGTTTAAGGTTAAATATATCTAATTATTTAAGTTTTCAAGTCTTTTACAATTATTCTTTATTTAAGCTAAGTTTCAATTTAGTTTCTGAATTGATTTTTAAATTAAGTTCTAATTCTATTTCTAAGAACGATTTTATACATGAACCCTAAAAACTTATTTCGACTTATAAGGTGAAATTAATCACATTATTTTTAGGTTTCCTAGATATTATATTTAACCCCTAACTAATATTTTAACTTATACGGTACATCCTATATCCTTACTCAACTATCTAGTTTACTCTCAATGTGATAAAATTTTACATTTTTCATATAACTACCTAAATTTATGTTTTTTACCAGATTTGTTATATATTAATATTATTACTATATTATCCAATTTAACCTAATATTTTATATGTACCATAATTCCAATTCCACATATTATCAAATTACCTATATTTATCATATAATACCCCTAATAATCACATCTAACATCCTAAATATCACAACTATCATACCACATCAGATATGAATATTTTAAAATCCCTAATTATATACCAAATCATTAATTGTTCAATTAATTATTAATTAACCCAAAAAATCCCTAATTATATACATATTTTAAGGGCTTAAAAATAATTAAAAATTTTAAAAATTAATTTCTGAAAAAGAGCTTTATAGCAGTATTCTATATAACCTAAGTAGTCTACACTAAAATTTTAAATCCAAAACTACACTCCTAAACCTATTTATTTCTAGTTTGAAACATGCTTAATTTTGCATAATTTCTTAAACACACTTTATTTCCATATGTAATTAAACCTAATCAATATTTTTCTCTAAATCTACGTACAATAAAACATTAGAATAGTAAAATTCATAATCTTTTAGATAAAATTAATAATTTTAATAAATTATATAAAATCGGTTGGAATTTGGACTCATCGAACTTTTGAACTTCCGGCCACCAGCGGCAATCTAGGGTGTGTTGGCTGGTCCAAGCAGTGGGTGTAGGGTGTGGTGGTGGCAACGGTTAGTGGTGGGTCATAGGTTCAGTTGAAAATGTAAATTTCTATTCTAAGGAGATTTTGATAAAACTAATTGGTTGTGTTATTCCAATTTGCACTATGAGTATTACTTTCCATTGAGTTAGTATAAAGAAGTTAATAGTCCCAATTCTAGATTTTGGTATGGTGGAGATAACTCACAAAGCAAAATTCATTAGAAGGAATTGAACAACTAAACAAAGCCAAAATGCATGGGCATGTGGCTTTAGAGAAACTATAGATTTCAATAAAGCTTTATATGATATATTGGTATGGAGAATTATAAACCACTTGAATGTTCTTCAATTCCAAGTGTTCAAGAGCATTTACTTTCCTCTCACACTAAAACTGGTGGAAAAGCTTCTCAGTGGTAGTAAAGTGTTCAAGTTGGTAAGAGCTTGATTGTTGATAACTTCTTTTGCTAAATTAGTAAAGGAAATAAGGTGAGAGTGGAAATGATCCTTGGCTTTCATCTCTTTAATTTCAAACTTCAATCTAACCTTGCTAATGAAGATTTGAAAGACCAACTCATTAAGGATATAAGAGATGCAAGATATGGTATTTGGAACTTGCAATACATTTATCCTTTTTATTTTAGATTTAGAAAAACAAAAAGGCTATTACATGAGAAGTAGTAGGATAGTTTTTAATGATAAACCAGTTCGACAAATCAATTCAAATAGTCAATATTTTGTTTATTTAGGCTATCAAGTGCTAAAGAAAGCTTTTTAGCATTTAGTGGATAGTATGGCTTCATCTCTCATAGTGTTGATGCTAGAGTTTGGAAATTGTTGTGGAATCTATCAGTAATGCCCAAAATTAAGCACTTCCTTCGATGCTTATGCATTAATTTTGTTGCTTGAAACTTAAATTCATTTAAATGAAAGATTAGGCAAACTCCTTGTTAGCAATTCTATAGCTAAGAAAATTCTATTAAACATCTAGTTTTATTACACCCTTAAACATAAAGAGTTTGGTTTATTTGGCTACTGTATTAACCTGTATGTTCTAAATAAGGTGGAAATTCAGCTTTTATTTGTTACTAATTCTTATATGACCCTGCATGAAATGAAGGTACATCACTTTTATATAAGATTGTTTTGACGTTATGGTATATTTGGAAGGAATGGAGTGAGAAAGTTTTCAAGCATTCATGGCATAATTAGAAGATGATAATCAACATGGTGTTGTTTGTTGTCTAAGAAGTAAAAGAAACTAGTAAAAGAATCAAATAGAGTTCATTAGGTAAGGAATGAGTCAAGGGCTATTGGATCCTTTAAGAAGTTGATTGTATTAAAATCAATTGTGATGGTGTGATGAATAAGGACAAGACTCTTGTGGTGTGGGCTTTGTAGCCAAGAACTGCAACTCAAACTCGTTAGTAGCTATTACTATGCCTATTACTACGTCAAGATTGTTATGATTGACATGGTTTGGTGTAAAAAAAACAAAAAATAAAAAAGTGTAGGCTATTTTGGAAGCTTTGTCATTTGTTGTGTCAAAATGTAACAAAAGGTTTTGCTGAAGATCGATTTTAGCATTGTTTTTCATTCTATCATTGGTTATTCTAGCTTTAGCTGGAAAATAAATCTCCGGAACAAAGATAAACTCTTAGTGCTCTTTTAGATTTGTTTCTTCCAATCTAATAAAGCTAAAAACTAATATGTATGTGATTGGGTTGCTTCCTAAGGTAAAAATGGAATGTAAATTTTTTAAAGTCTCTCAACCTCCTCTCCTTTAGTTGTTAGTTAATCTCGATTCTAAACCTTTAGACTAAGTTCTTTTTTTGTACTTTCTTTATTATTAATGAAATCATTATTCATGGGAAAAATATACATATTTCTTCTATACAATTGATTTAAATGCTTTAATTATAAAAAGGGGAAAACAACATAGAAGTGGATTAACATTTAGGGGTAAGTTAAAATAGAGGATTAGCTTTTCAAGAAATTCAAATAAGGAATCAATATTTCAATAAGTAGTTAAAACAAAGGATCTTGTTACGAAGTTATTATAACACTACTGTATTTATTAGATGTGGTAGTTATCTGTTACGTGGTGCCTACATATATATTTAGATATAAATAAACAAAAAAAATTAAAAAATATATAAAATTATTTTTAAAAAAAGAAAATAATTAAAAAAGGAAATGAACAAAAAATTGTAAAAGTTAAATGATATAATTTCATATATTATGTAAAATAANCTTTATTATTAATGAAATCATTATTCATGGGAAAAATATACATATTTCTTCTATACAATTGATTTAAATGCTTTAATTATAAAAAGGGGAAAACAACATAGAAGTGGATTAACATTTAGGGGTAAGTTAAAATAGAGGATTAGCTTTTCAAGAAATTCAAATAAGGAATCAATATTTCAATAAGTAGTTAAAACAAAGGATCTTGTTACGAAGTTATTATAACACTACTGTATTTATTAGATGTGGTAGTTATCTGTTACGTGGTGCCTACATATATATTTAGATATAAATAAACAAAAAAAATTAAAAAATATATAAAATTATTTTTAAAAAAAGAAAATAATTAAAAAAGGAAATGAACAAAAAATTGTAAAAGTTAAATGATATAATTAAATATAATATGTAAAATAATGTAATTAATTAAATAATAAAAAATAGAAAAAAAGAGCAAGAAATTAAAAGAAAAGGAACTAGCTACTTAAGACAAGTCCAGTGACTGCAATCGGGTAGCCACTGGCCACATATTATTTTCCTTGAGGTAGTTGAATCAACTTTAAAATCCTTTAAGAGTCGCAAATGTCTTTAAATAATGGGTCGTTCGACCTATCAAGCTGTGGTGGGTGGCTGCCTACCCTTAAGGGAATACATGACTACCCATGGTAATAGACAACTACCTTACTGTTGGACATTTCTTAAAAGAAGAAGAAAATAAGGTGTAAAACCCGATTTAGTTATGTGACTTGATAGCGATCCAATTAGGTCTTACATCCTTTTTTTTTTAAAAAAAAATAAAGCAAAAGAGAACAATAGTAAGGTTATTGTCACCACCAAGGGGGTAAGTCAAATAACCCCGCTTTTTTAAGTAGATAGTAACCTATGAAGGATTTTAAGATCGTATCAACTTTCCCTTAACTATATGGTGTGCAGTTTTATTTTTTATTTTTTAATATTTTGCACTTTTTTTCTACTTTTTAAATAATTACAATATTATATATATTATATTTAATTATACTATTCAATTTTTATATTTTTTTCATTCATTTTATTTTTTAATTATTTTTTTTCTTTTTAATAATTTTATATTTTTTATAATCTTGTTATGTTTATTTGTATATAGATTTTCATGTAAGTGCTACATAGTAGATAATTACTACATTAAATAAGATTAATGTTGTTATAATGGGTCTTAATGGGATTTCTTATTTTAACTATTTACTTAAGCATTAATCCTTTATTTGAATCTCTTGAAACATTGATCACCTATTTCAACTTAATTCTAAACGTTGATCCCTTCTTTTATAATTATTCGTAAAAGAGGATTGAGTATATAATAAGATTGGAATACATATATATGTATATATCTTCTATACAATTGATTTAAATGTTGTGATATTGAAAAAAAAAAAAGAATTATATAATGAGATTTATGAGTTGAATTTACATTATTTTAAGCTATCTACATAAATAGTTATTGGAGGGATATGCATTAAGAATACATATACCAAAAGATGAAAGAGTCTAAGTTATACATCTTAATGATAATTAAATAACTTACAATTTATAGGATATCTATAGAATGCATGTTGTGTAAGAAAGTTGGTTATCTATATTATTTAAGTTAGATATGGGGAAGGATTGCATCTAGGGAAGGATTAGATCTAGTTCGGAGTGGTTCAAGCTATGGTTTAGGCTCGTAAAGGCTAGGTTTAAGCCACAAACTGGAATGGAACCAACCCATACCCAACCTCCATGGTCCTGAATCATGGCCTTCATAATTCAATATGTTAGACCCATGGAACCAGCAATTTAACCCATTGATTAGACCTGCAAATTAAAAAACAAAAAAGAAAAAGGATAAGAACCGACTACATCTTGTAGCCTTCACTAACCTAAAATAAATGTCACATAATGTGACATGACCACACATAATGCACAAAAGGCCATGAATAGCTCAACACACATAATAATTGCATTATACACACATCATAATTCACACATTGACACCTACCATCTTAATTTTGACATTGACATACACCATTCATACTACACAACCACTAACACAGCATTATAAATTGCACAGATGGATAGTTCAAATTTTGATATGAGGAGATAGGGACGCATAGAAATATAAAGTAAGCATGTGAAGTCTAAAGACATTGAACATTATGCATTCTTTATCGTCTTGAAAACTTTCAAAATGGAATAAATGCACTAATGTTTCAAATTTTGAAGTTAGTAATCATCTATAAAAAAATACAGTTATAATGAAATCGTTACAAATTAAAAATTATTATGAATGCATGGAAAAACTTTATTACATCTTATGTATGGGGATACTCTTTTCTCTATTTAGTTTTGATAATATCCAATTTGATAACATGTGTAATTTTTGTAATATAATTTCTTAATATGTCCATTTATACACATAATGTATTTTTCTCTCCATGATATTTGCAATGAATTTATGGGTTTTTCTTATAGTTTTGAGTACGTATAATATCATTACTATTAAGGGTCAACGGGTAACCTTATTGTACAAGGTATCCATTTGGACCTTGCTCCACCGGGTAGATTTCAAGTGGGTAAAAAGGGTCGTAGTATAGATTTCAATTAGCAGTTTTTTAGAACTTACTCCCATAGGGTAGGGTCTTAGTATAACGTCGGGATACTATTTACGCACCTTAAAACCTATACTCTAAAACATAAGGTGTAGATGTTAGGGTATCCTATATCAACCTATAATAAAATACTAAAACTACATGCTCTTGTGTCTACTGTCTTATTTCTTTCTCTTATTCTTTTTCTTTTCTTGGGTAAAACCTTATTTTTATACTCTGCATATGACAATTTTATAATTTGATAAAAATTTATTTTGATAATTTGAAAGAAAATGATAAAAAATAATAATAATTTAGCATGATCCAATCAAATGTTAAATATTTCCAATTGTAGAGATTATTCTCTATTTTACCCACTAAAGTTTCATAATGTTACAGTTAGATATGTTACAAATATAAAAACCTTTTAAATATTATTACTTGATCTATTAATATAGTTATGAGTTTAATATTAATTATGTTCTGTATAATATTTTGAAAGAGCATAAAGTTAAAAAAAAAAATACAAGTTTCAAAGTGTACCTCCTATCCTATAGAATTTATAGGGTATAAAGTGGTTCCCAAGTGTCATAAGGTAGATTTCGAGTATAATAGTTTTGGAATCTGTACTTATAAAGAAGGGTACAGATAAGATGACATATCCTACCAATCTTGTATCCACTTACCTCTAATTGTGTAAATGCAAGAAATGTTACAGATACAAACTTATTGATTTTTCTATTTGTGTATCCATAATTTATTGTCATTGGAAGGGGGAAATAAACAAAAATTCTGCAAAAAGCATTCATATGAAAGAAGAATGAGAGAAAGAGAAAAAGTGTAGGAGAGAGAAAGAAAGTAAATGGACAACTAACATTTGAGAATAGCCAATGAAATGGAGTCATTGTGTAGAATCTCAAATAGTATATAAATAAAATCTCGTTATCCAACTTCACTCATCTCAAACTCCAACTTTCTTTCTTCTGAAACACCAAGCTCCATTTCATTGAAATATATATTGTTCAATGTGGAATTTATTACCTTCAATTATGAAAAAATGGATTGTTTTCCATGCTTCTGCTTCAAGTTCATCCTCTAAATAGATGAAAATGGAACCCGATGAGATAGATGTAAAGCATTACATGTAAGATGAAATCATTTCCAATGACAAAGATGTCACCATGAAAGAGGACAAAGTCGAGTCTAAGAAAAGCAACTAGACGATGTCTAGGTTCAACAAGTTAGAGAATGAAGTGGTCAAATGGACAATGTATATATCACAACCTAACAATACCGTTGTCGTGGTAGGTCGTTGTATACCATATAAAGGCCTACTATCAACCCCCTTATTGATCGCAGGTCTTTCATATGACACACAAGGTTTTTTCCACTACACGTTACTACTAGGCCCATAGATAAGCAATATAGAGCAATTTACTAAAATTAACTTTTTAAGACATACATTAATCAAGTAAACGTATGGACTCATTACGTTCTACACCAAAAGAATATTACAAACAAATGCAGTTTATAATAGGAATTACATCATAAACTTTAAACTATGTTATGAATAAAATAAAAGCAAATAACTATCTACAAAAGCTATTACAAAATCTCATCTACGCTCCTTAATCACTTTAACCCATCTCTACACAAGACTCACTACGAGTATGCCTGGACCCAAATTAGCAAAGAGGTTTTCCTGCAACAAAAGTAATCTATCGAGGTGTAAGCTTAAGCTTAAGCTTAGTGAAATAAATACCCTTGTTAGTACCACATGGTAAAAATTTATTAGATGCACAATCATATGAATGCATAAACAATCAGTATGCCGACACATGCAGTGGCCTAGAAACTGCATACAACTCAGAATTACGCCCCATATAGTCAGGGTTTAGAGATAATTAACCAACTCAAACCAAAATCCAGATTCTAAACCTTGAGTTTTATTTCATTTACACTATTGTACTTAAGCCAAAACAAAACTATATATATGTATATACTTTCTTTACCGAATAACAAATCATATTTTTAAAATCACAATCTAGCAACGTCGTAGCCTCCGCAATCTACAAACATATGCCCTTAGTATAAGCCACAAGACACGGCCCCTTGCCGACGGTTGGCATCTCCCGGCGCCTAGTAAGCCCATCAACTTAGGACAAAGAATCAATAAAATGATGACATAGCTAGTACTCAATCCTGTAGGAGGCCCTCCTCCTATAAGTTCTTTCCTATCTTCTGCGTTAAGCGGTGGTCGGTATTATCCGAATGCAATTATGGGGAATGCATGATCCATTTAATTTCTTAATCGTATAAGTGGTTAACCCGATTTTTAAGGTAATCAGATAATTTCATTCCATATAATCGCATGTATAAATTATTACAACAATTCCCATTATTATATAATTAACAAGCCATAGCATTTGGTTCATAAATTCATACATATGCATTTCTCATATCCCACAAACATCCAAATATATATATATAAGTTTAGGTACATCTATTCTATAAGTAAAATTAAGTAAAGAGTCATCGGGAATTTACTTACCCCGCCATGTAGGTTAGTCAAAGTAGTTTGGGGGCAGATCATCTCCGAACACGGGGTCCTCTGGTCATTGAAATTATAATACTATAAAGGATTGAAATAAACTTAGGAAACTAAGCTAAAACCCCTTAAATTATATTCTTAACTAGTTTTCGTATTTTTTTCAGTTTTACTTAAAAGTTCAATCATGTATAAATTTATCGTTTTAAATTAGATTTTTATGATCTTATAGTCAATCTTCATTATTTTTTAGTGTACTTTAACATGGTGAGGTTAGATTTTCAAGATGAGGCACATAAATCTATCCCTAGGTTAGAACAGTAGCGATTCTCATGGTTTGGAGTGCTTTTGGGCTTTGTTTGGTTAATGAGCTTTTTGGTAACTTAGAAATCTCTTTGGGCTTGGGCTTAAGATTTCATTCTAAGCTCAAAATAATCCTTAAGGTTAGATTTACAATTTTGATTTACACTCCCAAGGCTATCAACCAGTTTTTGGGCTCTTAAGTGAGCTTCAGTTGTTAAATAGACTTGTTTTTTTATTCAATTCAAAGATGATCACTTTCTTAGGCTTAGGGAGTGTTTTGTGGGTTTCTTGAAAGTCTTAAAATAACTCTTATTGATGTGTCAAGTTGTTGATTAGAAACTTAAGGGTGGTTTAACTTGATGTTTGAGGCCTATTTTGGAAGTTTTAAGCTCGGTTTTAAGTTTTAAACTTAATATGCTTATCATGCTTGCCTTAGTTGGTCTTCTTACTTTGTTTACTTACTTTTATCATATTTTTAAGTGTCTTTTATCAATGTTCCAGATTTGGTAGGTTTGAATATGAGAGCTTTCGACTTGGTTTTCCGACTTGTTTAATCATTTTCTTAAGTTTAAGTATTAAATAATGAACTTAAGCTACTTGTATTCAAATCTTAACTTGACTTCTTTTCCATGAGAGGGTTATTTGACTCATACTTTTCATGAAAACAGTAGATCTTATACTTATTACAACTTCCATATCATAGTTCATGTCTTATAAAGTTGGTTTCCTCATAAAATTTAATGTGATGGATTTTTCCTTAACATAAGTCTAGATTTAAACATGTTTAACTTAATAAAAGTAAAATTAACACCCAAATGACCTTTGAATCTTCACGTCCAACATGTTTCTTTTCCATTCAAGTTCTCATTTCAAGATTCTCTCAACTTAAAAGCTTTCATTCAAAGTGTTAAACAAATATCTCTACGAAACACTAACCTTACATGTTCATATTTCAACTTCATGTAAGGGTTTTATGAGTTTGTTTCTTAGAATAGTCTTAGATATTATACCAACTTATGATCATACTTATATTTTCAAGAAATCATAGTCTCCTAATATGAATATTATCTTACTAACACAAAGAAATACTTACTTGTCTATAAAGCAAAAGTATGATGGTTGTGCACTAAAGTTTTACTCATGCTCTTTATATTACTTCCTCCTTTTTGTACCTTTTTTAAACTCGAGTTGTAGTCCTTTGAAGTGAAGTTTGAGGAGTATTCTAAGGGTCTTAAAGAAGCTTTGAATATTGGAAAAGAAAGACACAATAAGAAGTTAAGTGTGCTGTAAGTGTAGGTATGCTTGAAAGTGGGGGTAAAGTGAAGGATTTATGAGGTATTTGTGTTTTCACTTTTGGGTTGGTTTCAAGTGAGAGAAAAAGGAAGTAAAAAAGAAATTGAAAGTGAGAGAAAATGATGAAAGAGTAACCCGTTGGGAATGGAGGTAATTGTATGTTTAAGAAGCTTGATTTTGTTGTCTTGTAGTATACACAAAAGTCAACAATTGTAACTATTGATGCTATATGTATTAAGGGGTAAATAGTCAAGTGTAAGATAAAGTGATTAATGGATGAAAGATAAGAGTATGCACCCCCTCCCCCCCTTTCTAGCTTGTACAAACTAGCCATATAGTGTCCTTTTAGGGCATGGAATTGTCTTATCTCATTTATAAATTATAAAGTTAAGCATGTGAAATCTTGTGATAATTTGTCCATATATAGTATAAGTGAAGGGGTGATAAGAAAAATGTCTTATCACTAGATTTTGCATAAGTTATCAATTGATAAATAATTCCAACTTTTAATTAATAAGTCATTTAGGGTGATTTGTTGGTCTATTTATTTATATGTAAGGTTTAAGCATGAAGATAAGGGCATTGTCTTATAAGGAATTGTTTTAAGATTTACTTCTTGAATTGTTTTATAGATTATGATTTGATTCTTATAAAATTAAGAAATTTTCTAAAGAAAAGTTATATATTTATAAAAAAATGAAAGGTTAATTATCATATAATTATTATATTTGTATTTTTACACATCGTAATAATGGTACCCTTTCCCCTTGTAAAGAATTTTTCGACTAGCTTTGTAATTGTGTACATTCTCTTAGATATTATAAGGGCAAACTAAATTTTAAGTTATATTATAAAACATGTATACCTCGTTCACTCGAGAGAAATTGGAATTCGATTCTCCTTTTATTCTTTATTATAACGTTCACTTAGTTTTTTGTTTCTAAATTGCGATTTCTTAGGAATTCTAATTACGTGAAATCAAGTAATGGGGATTACTTGACTCAACCAAATAATTATGATTCTTCACAAAATTTTACATTTTTTTCAAAAATAATCTCATATTCATTTAACGATAACCACTACCACTACTATTACTATTGCCATCACTATTATCCGCCACCACCTACAGTTACCGCCACCGCCACCGTCTCCATCAACTGTCATCGTTATCGTCATTAACACTGTTATCATCATATTGTTATCACTACCATCACTCTATTGCCACCATTACTATTGTTGTGGTTGCTGTCGCCATCGTTGTCGCCATCGCCACCACTACCGCCACCGCCACCACCATCTCTGACCATTGTTATCATCGCCGCTATTGCTATCGTTACTGTCATCGCAACTATCCTCACCTCTCCTCTAAACCACTACCTTAGCTACCGCTACCATCATTAGCCACCATCACTGCTACCACCATCATTACTACCACCACCATCATCGCTCATAACCGCCGTCAACCATTGCTATCGCCACCGCCTTCGCTTCTGTCTCCGCCTTATAGTTAATTTTCATCACTATCACCTATTATTATAGAATTATTTAAGAAAAATTAAGAGTATTTTAGTTATTAAAGTTCTATTACGTATCTATTTTTAAATTGTTTATTAATCTAACTAAATAAAGTAATAGGTATTACATTCTTATTATATTTCTTAAAAATTTCAATTATATTATTTCCTCATTCTATTGAAGTGAAGGAACTGGTAGAGTCAAAGTAATCTTTCTTAAGAATATGTTAGATCATAAAGAGTTAAACTTAAAATAATAAATAATGTATAAAATATAATTTTTTTTTATTAAATATGATGATTAATGAATAACTAGTGCACCAATCGTGACGTCGGAGACAAAACCCCAGCATAATTTAGGAAAGTACAGTCTGCACAGATAACAATAACGTTCCCTTTCTTTTTTTCTTTTTTTTGGTAATTTACTCCTTTTCTTTTTGTATTATTATTATTATTATTTAAGATATGTAAACCGATCGTAATCATAAGATATTTTGTGTATTTCCATTTATGGACCCATGAAAGGTAATGTAAATCCCTTTGGAAAATATAAAAAAGGTCTATTGA
The DNA here is from genome assembly GCA_024138015.1 of Lumnitzera littorea. Classification (NCBI taxonomy): domain Eukaryota; kingdom Viridiplantae; phylum Streptophyta; class Magnoliopsida; order Myrtales; family Combretaceae; genus Lumnitzera; species Lumnitzera littorea. The sequence goes on from JAMXBB010000002.1 coordinate 119,271,501, forward strand.
TTCTAAAATCTTTGCTTTCTTGCTTCTTTCACCGATCTTGGACCTTCAAGCAAAGCAGGTAAATAATCACAGTGAAACTTTTTAAAGTTAAAAAACACTTTTATCATCACAGTTTATTAAATAATTAATGATAAAATAATCTATTAAACCACTTATTTTATTTTATATCCTTTCATTTCCTTCTTATTTCTTTTCTTCTCCTTTCCATTCTTTTCCTTTCTCTTCATTTCTACTTGTTTCACCTCTTTAAAAATTTGCCAAACACAGTGAATATAAACTTTGTTCATTTATTTCCTCGTCCATTGTAATTTCCAGGAAACTACCTAAAAGTATGTATGAATTCCTGAATTGGGTACACGAGTTTTCATCCTTTTGTTTGGATTGGAAATCAAATAAAGGTAAATTTTGCATCTTTTACCAGTTTCTAATGTTTGTTTCTTGAATTGGATGTTGTAATAAATGGTAGGTTGTTTTAAAAATTTAATATTTTTGGTTATTTTTAACAAATATGAATCTTCTTGGTGGTTTCACAAACATTTCTTCGTACGAGTCGCGAAAATGATTTGTATGTCTTTTGTGATGAGAAAAACAAGTTGATAAGTTGTTTTAGATTAAATTTCCCTTATTTGGCTTTGTTTTGCTTTATTTGAATGGTTGTGCGGATATATATCTATATGAAAGGACCACGTCTCTAGGATTGTCATTCTAATATTGCAATAAGTGATTCTCTGCTCTTGTGCCTCAAATTCAATTTTGTGGAAATTGTAAGTTAGTTGGTTCTCCAATGCAAAGTTTTCGCTTCCCGATGACTTTGAAGCTTTAAGTATTAGTGTTTGTCGTTAAGTTAGAATATCAAACCGGGAATCGTTCATTGTTCTGTCAAAATGTTTAATTTTGTGATCTCAAGGTGTTGGTGTGGCATGCTTGAATGTCTCTAAGATCATGATCCAATTAGTTTGTGTGTCAGATTTTAGTTTGAATAACAGTGGCTGCAGTATTCCGTTTTCTTGATCATTCTGAAAAGTGATAATTCTCATATCTTTACCCCCAATTTTTCTTTTCAGTTACTTGAGAGCAGATAGATGGGCAATCTGTTTTGTTGTGCTCAAGTTGATCAATCAACTGTAGCCATCAAGGAGACATTTGGTAAATTTGAAGAAGTGCTAGAGCCAGGTTGCCACTGCCTGCCTTGGTTTTTTGGCAGCCAGCTAGCAGGCTATCTCTCACTAAGGTTGCAACAGCTGGATATTCGATGTGAAACCAAGACTAAGGTGTGCCCTTGTGTTGATTCACATATGTTATGGACTTTGTCAGTTATCATTTTTCTATTATTCTTAGATTTCAGTTACCTATGCTTCTAATGTCTTCTCATTCACTTCATAAATTTAAATTCTTGAGCATGAGCAACAGCTTTATGGTTTCTTAGGGCATTTTCAAAAGCTTACCACCGGTTCTTCTCTTGCATAGACACACACACACACACATCAAGTTGTGTGCTGACCTATGGACCCTCCTACTTTCAGGACAATGTATTTGTCAATGTTGTTGCCTCGGTTCAATACCGTGCCATTGCGGAGAAAGCAAATGATGCATTTTACAAACTTAGCAACACAAGGAGCCAGATCCAGGCTTATGTTTTTGATGGTACGTTCAAGAAGTGGATTTTTTGCACAAATCTGTATTAATATGTTTAAGCACTCGTTAAAGCTTTAATATGGGTATCATCATATAGCAACTTCCACAATTTTCGGTTACTATGTTTGAATTAATATTTTCTATAATTTTACTCTCTTCTTATTCTTTTAATTGCTAACTACAGTGATCAGAGCGAGTGTACCAAAGCTCAACTTGGATGACGCTTTTGAGCAAAAAAATGAAATTGCCAAAGCTGTTGAAGATGAACTTGAAAAGGTAATTGTATAAAACACCGGAGGAACAAATTTGTTTTCAGTAACTTTCAGCAATAACAAGTTGGGTATGTCTTTAAATATTTTAGGCAATGTCTGCCTATGGGTACGAAATTGTGCAAACATTGATCGTTGACATAGAACCTGATGAGCACGTGAAGCGAGCTATGAATGAAATCAATGCTGGTGAGAACTCCTTCTAAAGCAAAAGCTTCAAATCTCTGTTACTTAACTTTCTTCACTCATCATAGTGATGAATTCCATGTTTTTGTTTAAAGACGTTTGAAGAAAACTCTGGTCTTGAAAATAAATAAATAAATAAATGCATAGTATATTTAAAAATATCCGTGATGAACCTAAACTACACTGGATACATAAGAACATGATATGATTCTTGATTTAGTTTTCCACGAAATTGATGAAGTGCAAGGGAGAGGTACTCATGAAAAATAGTAGCAAAAGTCCCAGTAGAATTTGTTACTGGACCTGATGGCTACAAGACTCGGTAGTTTGCAATCTCATTTGGGATTATTCAACACCTTTACACAAGGATACAGGAGCTTCAAGACTGGTGGAAAATGGGAGAAACTGCGTCTTAACATACTTTTCTGCTGTCTTAATAATTTAGTTTTTGTCTTGTGCTTTCTTAGCCAGTCAGAGGGTTGCTATATATGAGTCTTTGCTAATTTTATGTCTCAAAAAATTGATGTTTATCAGCTGCAAGACTGAGGGTAGCAGCAAATGAGAAGGCTGAAGCTGAGAAAATCCTACAGATCAAAAGAGCTGAGGGTGAGGCCGAGTCAAAATATCTCTCTGGACTCGGTATTGCTCGCCAACGTCAAGCCATTGTGGATGGATTGCGAGATAGTGTCCTAGGCTTCTCGGAGAATGTTCCTGGTACTACTGCAAAGGATGTCATGGACATGGTTCTTGTTACTCAGTATTTTGACACCATGAAGGAGATTGGTGCTGCATCCAAGTCTTCTGCTGTATTTATTCCACATGGACCTGGTGCAATCCGTGATGTAGCCACTCAGATTCGTGATGGGCTACTCCATGCTTCTGCATATCAGTAAGACTTTGTACATGGTTTTGTGTGGAGTAAACTCAGAATGCATCGATGGAGGGCCCAAGCGACGAAAATTGTATCTAAATCTGTTTCCATTAGAGTTTTGCTTAGATAGTATCATGTTTCTTGTAAAAACCTTTTTTCTTTTCTTGGGTGAAATTTTGTTTGACTGTTAAACATGCTTTGAGATTATCGCAAATGTGAGATATGATGGTTTTTAACCAGCACAAGAGAGTTGTTTTGTGGATTTGCAATAGCATGAAACAAAATCATATGTAATGCACAATCTTGTTTTGGTAATGGGGGTGGTGATGGGGTGGGGGGCAAGGTTGTATTGAGCTTGCTCCATGTGAATCAATTTATGTAACACTCATATTCTTCTGCAGTAGGCCTCTCGTCTTTTACTTGAGAATTCCAACCAGCCACCTTTTGCATACTCTTCACGTTGATCACAAGTACATATATACGAGGCTCATGAATGATGAAAAAAACACTTTTATGTGCAACTCATGAAATTAAAGCGTTCTAAAAAGTCTATCGAATAAGTGTTGTAGAAGTTCCAGGGATGCAATGTGAATCTGATGTCTATAATGTCAAACACTTAACTCTGCTGGATGGAGAGTAAAGCTGAGGGCTTTTCTTGAGATCCTCTTGCCTGCAATTACATTTGATGGAGATCTAAGGATGTAAATGTGCATTGAAATTATACTTACCCTGAGATCTTCCTCAATTGCCTTTCTACATTCCCAATAGCAGACTGTTGGTTTTGCTTAATTTCAACTCTGCAGCTTTGCTCAGTATATGAAGGTTGGCTATGTCTGTTCATCTGATTCTTACTATTTGCAGAGAGGGTTAGTACTAAACCATACCTCTAATAGCTAGTCATGATACTATCGGAACGTAATTTTTCCAATTTTTCATTATACATATCTCAGTCTCTCAATTGCTTCAAGCTTAATTCTTTTCATCAGTGTGTTTTGTCTAGTGCAATTATTTTTTTAAGTTCCTCTTTACGGTTCTTAGGAGATTGGTGTATCTCTACTACTTAGGAAACACTAGTTTAACAAGTCTTGTTGGTTACTTCGACTTTGTTGAAGAGATGACAAGCCTCATGGTGATATAGTGGTTGGTTCTGGTGAAAATCATGAAAGATTGCAACTCAGATGTAATATTATAATTTTGGTTAGATCTTTGAAATTCTGCTGATTATAGTATTTAGTGTATATGTACAGAGATGTTTCATCCTTTATAGACTGTGTACAATGAGCTAGATATGCGTGTGGTAACCATAAATTCTGTACAATCAACGGATTATTTGCACTGATAATTCACAGGCTTTCAATCTATTGACTCTTCATGGCGACCTGATTCAGAGAAGCGTGCCACTAAGATGCCGAGAGAGAAAGCTATAACAGCAGTGATTATAATTCCTTTGTTTTTGCTAACCATCTGAATTGCTGTTCTCATCATACTTTTCTCCTCTCCCCATTTTTGCAGTATCTGACCACTGTACATCTCTCCATTGAATTCTCCACCGCTTCTTCTATTCTCAGGCATGTGGTGGTTGCGGCCATGCTCTTGTACTTTTTCTTCTTGATTAGCAGCCCTGGTATGCTCATTTCTTGCAATTTTCTTCTCTTCGTCTACACACGCGTTCTTAGTAAGATCATTTGTTGCATTTTCGTTGTCTGTCTCGATTGCGCTGGCTAATTCTGTGACTTGTTTTGGAACCGTCACGGATAGGAGTCCCTCTTCTAATCTCCCAGTTGTCTTTTGAATATCTGAATTTTCTGGAACTTTATAAGACTGCTCGAAGAATACGAATCTGCTGTCACTAACCTGTCTTTCTCCACTGATATTCACATTTCCGGTGTCATCAATCTGTATCTTGATCTCTTGCTTCCTGAAATCTGTTATATGGCAAGAAAGGCTTACAGTTCCAGTTAATTTTGCAGGTCATGATCACATAATACCTCAACCCGTATGAGTTTAAGAACGTTAGGATATTCCAGATGTGTAACATTAGCATTACGGGTCGATTTAGATAATGTTCATTTACCTGGGAGATCCAGAAGAAGATAATGGCACTTTGAGTCTTCTGTCCAGCCGAAGGATGGCTTAACCTCTTCGCGAACACGGTCAAGTGGACGTGCTCTATCGGCTGTCACTTTCTTGCCTCTTGCACTTGCCATTGATCAATTTCAAGAGAGCAGAATTCCGAAATTACAAGCAGTTGCTGGCTTGAAGTTAGGAGATGATTTTCTGGGATGAATGGTGTACTTGTGTATAATACATTCTGGGTTTCTTATAGTTATGGAGATGCAAAGAAACCTGCAATTGGGTGGTATTGTGAATGTGTTCAAATTTCATGTAGCTTTTCTTGTAAGATTTGGCATGCATTATATTCTTATTCCATGCTTTTCATACAATGAATGAACAGGTAGAGGAGAGAGAGACCCTATATTATGGTAACATAAGAGAAGCAAAGACATAAATTCTTTGCTTTGTCTGCGTATGGAAGATGTCTTGATGTAATTTGCATGTCATGTACGTAGATTAGATATCAAGTTACTCGAGCCCACATGTAGGTTAGATAAAAGAGCCATATTGGAGTAAATATACATATATATATGTATGTATATATATATGTATAAACGCTTTTTTATGTGTTATTCTCAATAGAGGTAGATATTGAGGATAGGGAATCCCGGGGCATTATTTTTTTTTTTTTGTTCTTGGTTATATCATTATACCCTGTTTTGTATAATATAAAGGAAAAAAAAAAAAATGGTTGTTTTGAGTTTAACTAGAAATTACAATATTTTTAAATTACTAAATTTTTCTTATTGAAACGTTCCTTCCTCTTAATTTTTTTCACCCTATATATAAAATGAATAATGAAATTTTGAGACAAGATATTCATTTTTTTTTTATAATTAATATTATAGATGGGGTGGTAATAAGTTATTTAAAATCTTGGGGTAGAATTGAAATTGATCTCCTAAATTTACCGTTGTTGCTCATGCAAAATCTTTGTAACGCGTAATTAGATCTTTGGATCCGGAATTTCAAACTATGTATCAAATTATCGTTGCAGTTGTGTATATATTGGCATTAGCGTATTGTTCACGTTATAGCTGTCTAAAAACCTATAGAATATTAAATAAGTAAATTATAGACGAGATTGTTTAAAAAATGCCGTTTTTCTCTACATGTAATATGTATTTCCATTTAACAATTTAAAATAATTTCTTTTTTTTTATTGCAATTATAACTATTTATTTATTCTTGAGTTTAATTCAATATATAATATGTTTTCTACATACATGTTTAATATTATAAACATGGCTAGACTGGCACAAAGGATTGAACTAGCCTTGAATTGCTAGTTTACAGGTTGATTCTATGGTGAATCGTGATCGGCCCCATGTATTAGTGGTTCAAGGTCGGTTTGCACCCTGTGAACCTTTTTTTTTTTCCTTACGTTTTTTCTTTATTTCTTCATTTCTTTTTTTTTCCCTTTTTTAAAATCTTTTTTTCCCTTTTTCCTTACCAACCCTTCAATCCTTTTTTTTTTTCTTTTTTTCGTTTTTCCCTTATTTTTTATATTTTTTTCCCTTTTTCCTTACCAACCCTTCAACACTTATAGTACAAAAAACTAATCTGATCGAGTATAGTGGTTGGAAGAAAAAATATTTTTTATTGTATTTTACGATCGCTTGGAAAGTGTCTATATATCCATTAATCAAAATCAGATCGCTGTAGTTCGAGTTGGATTTTTAAAAAAACCTTTAGTATATTAGTTAATTTTACGTTTTGCGAAAAAAATCTAAGTATACGTGATTATTCAATTTAATTTTTTTGAATAATAACATTTTCATTTGGTCATAATTTGAAAAACTCTAAGGTCAGGTCACTACTTTTAGGGGAGATCATACTATTTAGTTTTTTCTTGAATAATTGGGAAAAAAGATTTTTTTAACATGATAAAACTTTTTTGGAAAGGATGAAAAGAAAACTTACTATGTCGTTTCTTGAGGTAGCTATTCATATTTATGATCAAGAGTGGAACTCATAGTTGAACTTGAGCTTCCATCAGATCAGTTCCACTTGCTGAAGTAATCATTTTCCTCGCTTGATGTCTCGCATGATTCTTATTGTCTATAGGTCGCCTTATACTAGTCTTTTGTGTAAACGCTTGCCTTAATATTAACAATAAATAAAGAGGCTCACTGTTCATTGAGGATGAGGTTTGCTATACTAAACGCTTGCTCAACAGTAACTATTGAAGTCGAAGCAGCAAATACTTCATGGGCGATACAAGATAGGAGTAGATAGTCCTTTATTTGCCTCTACCATCACTCTAAAATATTAAAGTTTTTTATAGAGATATTTTCAGAAAACTCGAAATTCATGTTTGTATAGTGTTGCATCTTAGATATTGGACCACCATACCGTTGCCGCTTTAAGTTTTACGCTAGTAATTGCTTACCCATAAATGAATAATGTCACTCCTTAGTAGGTGACGTAGGAGAGATTGATGACTAGCCGCCATATTGATTTTGGTAGTAGTTGAGCATCTCCTCTATATTGATTATCGTTGCTAACACTTTCTACTATACTTTCAAATTGTACACATCTTAAGAATTTGTTAGATTTTTAATGTAACTGTAATAAGTTTTCAAATACGTTAGTAATAATTCCATTTTACAATGAGGATCTAAAATAATTGCTATAAGATAAATATGATGAATGTTTTTATGATAAGATAACCATTTCAATGCCATATTGTATACATATACGTACACATACTAGTTTAGGTCCTCACACGCCTGAAGTAGCATGCTAAATATACTGATGGCTAATATAACAAACAAGTGTATACTAGGTTGCAAACCTATAAGAAAATTTTAGTAACATTATGAAAAACTTTCAAAACTTTCAATAATTGAATACATATATCTCAATTACTAAGGAAACTATTAACTTTCCGCATGTTGTATATTGTAAAGTCATACAACAGTTTGCTATAAAGAATTGTGCTATGCAACAACTTGTAAGTCAAGTTCCAACAGTGTCATATATCCATCTTAAATTTCTAGGGCCTCTTCCTGTGCTCCATAGAAAAGTTCCTTCACTTTTTGTAAAGGGATAGCCTTTCTATTATTATTTTGATAATGTTCTTAATTGGAGCTATACTATCTTATAAAGTTGCAATGCTATTCTTGATACACAAGTTAAGAATACGACATGTACAACGTGTGTGGCAAAAAACCTCCTAACGCTGGTTAATAGTAATTTTGCAAATTAGATATTGAAATAGTATTGGTACTTACATTGTCAAAACAAATAGAAAAAAATTTCCTCACTAATCCGTAATCATTTAGAATTTCTTCAATAATTTTATAGATGCTTTGTGCTATGTGGCATTCGTTACATATCTTTAAAATCAATAGTCGTTTATTAAGTTGGCAATTACCTTTTATCTAGCGAACAGTAATACCCATATAAAAATTATTACAAAAATGATTTGTCTATATGTCTACACATATGGGCGCATGCGTATCGAGTGAAACGAACTTACCTATGAGCTCTCTTTTACCTTTGTGGTAAAGCTTCTATATGGCTCGAGTTAACGTGTCGCTAATAAACTATCGTGAGCTAGGGTTGAACATCTTCCGCTTGTATTTGCTCTACTACTCACATTGAATGATAGGTGCATGTTTGCTAGATACTGTACCAAGTTGTAATTGCGTCTATCTTAATCATACCTCATTAGCAGTTGACTAAATGAACCACCGCCTCGAGTAATTTTTTGCTACGTAGTACCTATTCTCACTTCCCTAGGATGTTTTGACCTTAAGTACCTATTAAGGATACCATATCTCTTTCCTATTTTCTAAGAGTAACTTGCATTGTAGTAATTGTAAAATGCCCTTGAGTTCCCCCTTTCGTCTGTACCTTTACGAAAATGCATGGTAAAAATATTAGAATTTCCCGGTTTAAAGGGCTTACCTGAGCCTAAAGGTCTCAAATTGCTAGGCTCATGATGTCCCATATGTTGCTCCTCTGTTTTAGAAATAATTTCTATCTCATCTTTTTCATTTTCGAACATGCTTGCAAGGTAACTCATCCATAGGGGTTTAAATCCAATAGGTTGTGTAGAGACATTCATGTGAGAAGGTTCGAATCTAGTAGAATGTTTAGGGATATTCATGCATGGAGGTTCGAACTCAAGAGATGGTATACCTTGGTAACTTATGCATTAAGGTTTAACGTCAAAGTTAATAGATGATGTGCTATGATCACTCATATGATGAGATTCTACATTGAAGTTAGGAGGTGATGTAACTTGTTCTTCAACATTCTCAATCACATCGTGTGCCTTCTGCTCATTCAAGTCGTACTTGTAATTCGAGTATGCCTAAATATCGTCGAACCGTTATGGTATAGATGATGTACCGATTCTAGTGCTCTTACCCTTACCCTTACCTTTCCCGTTAGATAAGGAATCGTGCTTCTTACCGGAGAAAATACGATGTAAGAATCTTTACATGAATGTTATTTTTTTTTTTTCGTATTTACTACAATAAAGATTTATGAATGAATGACAGGAATAATATGTAAGACAACATAATACGGAATGAAGAATTATACTTAAATCTTGGTGGTAATTGAAAGAAATATTTTTCTCACAACATTTCACGGTAAAAAAAATATGAAGATAGAATGATTAAAGTTGAAGCGTTTTAATGAATTTATGATGGAGCAGTAATTGTTGTACGACAATTTTTTAATTCTGTAACCTACACCCTTGAATTTATAAAGAACATCGAAGGCCTAAACGCGTTGTTTGAATTTTGAAATTTCAAATTTGAATTACTTCAGGCACTGCAATTTTTGAATTCTACAGGTTGCAAATATCGAAAGAGAAAGTAGTTGGAGTAGCGAGAATAACAAGTGGATTTTCCATTGAAAGAGAAACTAAAGTAGGTACGGAAAATAAGTTCGAGGGGGAGCGGGTGGTGTGTTTAAAATACCAATTGTTCTTTTTTTTTTTCTTTCTTTTCTTTTTTTTGGGCAACATTTCAAGGCCTGTTGGGTTGGGCTATTCAAGCTTAGCCTCTTCCATTCCAAGCTGGTTTATAGTTCGGAATCGGCTCTTGCACAAGTCTAGACATGGCTACTATTATAATAATATATCAATCGCTTGCTAAAAGAAAAACGATATACAGTCAAGCAACTTTCTTAAAACTTTTTTTTTTTAAATATATCTTATTCTATATGTTATATAACCATAATGTTTACTATAATTATAGTAGTAACATATTTAAATTAAATGGAGGTTATATTTAGATCAAAACATATAAATCATGTTATTTAAAGCGATCTAAGTAGAATTTTGAATAGTATATTTGATCTTTGGTCAATTTATCCAAACACTAATAAGCAAATATTAGTATATATAAAAATCCTCTACTTAGTATATCTTATCTAATGCTATCCTTAACAGAACTTTTATATTGAAATCTAAATACGTTATTCTATAAGAAGGTGCCTAAATAGATTTTTCTTTCATAACAAAGAAAGATATATTTATAATTTTTTCTTAAACATATTCTATAATTGGAATTTGTAAAAAGGATTCCTATATCGATGGATTATATCTGTATTTAGGTTTAATTGTAAAATCTGGTCACCTGTTGTTGTCTTAGGGTATTTGTTGGTAATGAATGGGCTTTGCGTGTAATAAATTTGCAAGATAAAATACTATAAGGGGACGTTAGGGTGTTGTTTGGCGTGACTATTTCAATATTTAAATCAACAGTGAAGTTTAGAGAGTAAAGGATGCTTGTAATAAATAGGCAAGCTTAGTACATAAAGTGTAGAGAGATTTACTGCTATGTAGTGGACTAGTATTTGTAGTGAAGTGGCGCTGGCAGTTGGAGGATGGTTAGTGGGAGAGATTTTCTCTTATAAGTGTTGGAAAGTGGGGTCGTAGTGTTTGTGGTGTCCGATGTGTCCCACATATATAGAAAATTGGTATTGACTTGGTCTTTTATCTTTATCTTTATCTTGTGACTTCTAGTCATTAAAGGGCTTTTTCGGCCTTGTCAAGTCAAGCCTAGGTTTGAGCCCGAAGCGATAAGCCTTAAGAAGTGAGACGTGTCATATCTAAATGGGCCTAAGAGGCTCATGTCCAAAAAGGTATAGAATCGATGGGTAATGCTTGATTACCTTATCAACACCCTTCGATGTGAACCTTTTGCATATGATAGAGAAATATTTTGTAGATGTGATGGTATCCATTTGAAATATAATAGAATCTAATTATTTTGGCAAAAATAAAAATATTCAATCAATTTCTTAATAATTAATGGATTATGTATACGCGATAAATGTATAGAAGGCAAAACTTATTCTAAAACTAGTTATAATATATATACATTTGCGATACTCTAAAATTTCAGTCATTAGTTGTGTATTATAAAGATAGCAATTTTTCATAAAATTAATTGAACATGATAATTGTTACCACATCCAAAATTATTTTTCAAGAATTATAGGAAAAATAATGAGGAATCCTAAATTAATAGTGATTAGAATAAAAACTAAAATGAGTAATTCCTAAAAAATAAATTTCATTTGTCTACTTTAGCTGAATATATTTGCACAATTGTAATATATAAAATTTGTCTTAAAAATTGTTGTACATATAGCTTATTTGGGGGGGGGGGGGGGGAAGAGAGAAATAGAAAAGGAGAATAAATTCAAATTAAAAAAAAAGTAAAGTGAAAAGGTTGGATCAAGAATACTAGAATTTAAGATATTCTTATATTACACTATTATGAAATAATAAAAACAAGTTGAATTGAAATTAGAAATCACCTTTTTATTTTTTATTAAAAATATATATATCATTTTAGTTTTAAATGGTGAATATATAAACGAGAAATTATAATGTCACGTTTTATACGTAGGAATGAGTGGAAATGGAATTGCGATTTCGGATTTCATTCCTATTTCCAATGTTTGCAAGTATATTTTAAAGTCGAAATTGTGATTTTGATGATTTTGGTTTCAACAGAAAATTCGATTCTATCTCTAAGATGGAATTGAGATTCTATTAACACTTTGTTAATTATTATTAATTTAAATTACTTTTCAAACCTTTAAAGAAATTACAATATACAATAATTAAGTGAATTTTCGACAAATAATTTTATTTGAACATTTAATGTATCTCATTCCATTCATAGCCGCTAGGAAAGAATCTATCATTTTCTCGTTCCATTTCATTTTCTTCAAATATATTTTATCTTAGGCCATTTTCTCATACCAAAGGTTAAATAAATCTTCATAATGTCGTCTTTTTATATTAATATTTTATGGCTTGTATGTATGTATTAATAGACGACACACTTAGTGAAAAATAATTAAAATAGTTTTATCAAATTTTTAAATAAAAGGATTTACGCATGTTAAATTGACCAATTTATACATGTGATGGCTAAAAAAAAACCAATTTGTATACATTGCTTGCTAAAAGGAATGAAAAGAATAGATTGACTATGTGTATTTCTTTAAAAAAAGTTATTCCAAAATAAAGAAAATTTGTTAATAATTTCAAATGTAAACCATAAAATATAGTTTATATCGGATTTAAAATATTTTTATATAAATAATTTAGTAATATCTTTTTAGATTGCTTGATATATATATATATATATATATAGTAGAGAGAGATATCGAGAAATTNAAGAAAAAAAAAACACGTTTACTTGAAATTTAAACATAGAAAAACGGACAGAAGAAGAAGAAGAAGGAACCGACTATATGATCCATGTGGGCATGAGAGATAAAGAGGAAATCTTGAGAGATAACACGTTGTGGGCATCGACCAATATCGAAAGCTAACTTAAGAGAAGGAAGTATAACGCAAGTTTCATGCCCTGCAATTGACAAACCCTCGATTGGGTATCCTTCTATCGTCATTCTTTTCCTAGTTTTGGACTCTACATCACTCACTCCTCCTTCTCCTCCTTCCTCAACCCTCGGAGTTTGGGGTTTTGATTTTGGGTTCTGGGGTTTTGACTCCATGGAAGGGAAGTCACGATGAAATCTAGTAAGTGATGAAGACAATACCGATTCTTTCTCATTCAATGGGATAATTAATTTTATCTTATTTATATTTATATAATTTTATTTTAATTTATATATACATATTGGACCTAGAAAGAAAGATCAGAAAGAATGAAAAGAAAGGGAAAATTGTATATTTTAATATTAAAATTTTTGTTAAATAGAAAATATATAAATAATTTTAAGCAAAGGATATAAATAGTGGTTATTTAACCATCTCCTTTAATAATACTGATATACACACATACCATGGATTATGAATTGTTTGATGTTTTACGAAAAGGGTGAAAGAAACAAAGCAAAGACAACACAGAATTTTATTTCATTGAATGAGAAAGAATCGGTATTGTCTTCATCACTTACTAGATTTCATCGTGACTTCCCTTCCATGGAGTCAAAACCCCAGAACCCAAAATCAAAACCCCAAACTCCGAGGGTTGAGGAAGGAGGAGAAGGAGGAGTGAGTGATGTAGAGTCCAAAACTAGGAAAAGAATGACGATAGAAGGATACCCAATCGAGGGTTTGTCAATTGCAGGGCATGAAACTTGCGTTATACTTCCTTCTCTTAAGTTAGCTTTCGATATTGGTCGATGCCCACAACGTGTTATCTCTCAAGATTTCCTCTTTATCTCTCATGCCCACATGGATCATATAGTCGGTTCCTTCTTCTTCTTCTTCTGTCCGTTTTTCTATGTTTAAATTTCAAGTAAACGTGTTTTTTTTTTCTTTTTTTGTTTAATTTAATGTGATGGTGTTGAATAGTTGTGAAGTTGCGTGGTAAGATGTTCAAAGGTTGCATTTTTCGGTATTCTTTGGACAATTTGTTGGTTGCTTTAGCTATTTGCATATGTATTATGTTATATGGCATGGGTTTGAGACGAAACTGGGTGGATTAGGGAAAAAAAAAAAGGAAAAAGAAATTCCAAAAAGTTGATCACAGAAAGAAACAGTCTTAATTGGCATTAGTTTTTGGTAGATTTCGATAAGGTTAAAGGGTGTTTGGTTTTGCAGAAAACGTTTGCCCTTTTTGCTTTTGATATTAAGTATTGTCAACTAGTTGTTACTGTTGGGATATTGCAATGATAGTGGATGGTGTTTATACCAATTTGCAACGGCTAGTAGTCAAAAGGTGGCTGTGTACTGTTGGTGAATGGTGACAGTTGGTAATGCCGAAGGAATGGAGGAAAGTGATTTCCTTTTAAAATAAGGGAAACCTTTTTATTCTTTGTAATGGAACATTTCATTCGATTGAACATGTCTTTCATTGATGTGTTCTCTTTCTTTCTTTCGTTTTTTTTCCCTGTTAGAAACATGAAATTTAGCTGCGGCAGCCAGGGTTGTGTTTCAGCATGAGCTGCTCTTGTTAGCATTAATTACATGTTTAGGGTTTATGTTATTGTGTATTTATATTAGGTTTCCCATTCTTGTGTAAAGAAGGAAAGGTTTTATTTCCTGTAGAGTTTATGTGTTTGCAGTTGTGAAGGATGTGATCATGTGATAGGCTTCAATGTCCTTTTCGAGTAGGATGACAGCTAAATTGCAGCACTTTGAATCAGAGAAAGTTGTTTTGGTTGCTAATGTGACGAATAGATTACAGGATCATCCCATGACTTGAAGTGAATACCTATGAAAATTTCTCCATAATCCTCTTGAATGTATTTGTTTTGTCCTTTGAAACACATGTGCATTGGGTGTTGTTAGTTTCTATTGGCCTCAACAACACGTGCCTTTGGCACTTTTTAAGAGGATAAAAGGAGAAACTTTTCATCTTTCTAAGCTTGATTAAACATTTCACAAGAAAGAAAGTACAATGACTTGTGAAAATGTTTCTTCTTTTACACTTTAAATCAGAGCTGGAGGTAGCCGTTATCATTTAACTTTCTGTATTTAGCAGTGGCTTGATGGTTACTCTTATATTAATTGCTAGGGAGGGGTGGCCATGTATGTTGCAAGTCGTGGATTGTTTAACTTGAAACCTCCTACAATTATTGTACCAAAGTCTGTGAAAGAAGACGTGGAGAAACTTTTTGAGGTTCATAGAAAAATGGATCAATCAGAATTGAAGAACAATTTAATTGGCATGGATGTTGGTAATGATCATCTTAAACCTATTCTGCTTTTGAGCAATGTTTCTTGTTATATGGTGCTTAACTTCTCTCCACACTTGTATATTCTAGATGATTCAACCTATCAATGCAGGAGAGGAGATTTTTATAAGGAACGATATTAAAGTTAAAGCTTTTAGGACTTGTCATGTCATCTGTAGCCAGGCAAGTGATGATTATTTTGGCTTTTCATGTCTTTTCTTAGTATAGCCTTAGCCTGTACCTCCTACTAGAAGCCATGTGCTAAAAAGTTTTTTTCTTGATTTGTAATAGGGATATGTCGTTTATTCTATACGCCAGAAACTTCAGCAAGAGTATGTTGGTCTTCCTGCAAATGAAATTCGAAATATGAAGTTATCTGGTGTGGAGGTATGTCTTAATGCTCTCAAGATTCTTATTCTAAGCAACTTAGCTTGAACTCTGGTTATTTGTTCTCACCTCATGTTATTACGTGGTTTTATTATTGTGTCTTATTCTATTTTTATGTGGTTTTCTGAAGCATTCACCTAAAAACCTTGAACAGGCACCCACTCATAAGCCATTCACACCATAAGCTTGGTGCTAGCATCTGATGCAAGGACTAAATTGAGAATACATAAATTACATTGTGTTTTATCAAATTAAACAAAATTCCAGCTTCTTTTTCGATGTTGTTACCTATACGTTGCTTATTGCAGTCATTTCCATTTTATTCTTCTTGCTACAAGTCTTGATGTTGTGAATTTCAATAGTTATCCCTTTGAACTTTTCCTTTGATGATATCTAGTGGGCCATCCTTGATTGCTCTTGATGAGTTGGATCATGATTCTGTAGACAGAAAAATATAGGCTTGAGAGTAAACTGATTTTATGAGGTCCAAACTGTAGATTAAATGGAAACTTGAATTGTTTACACTAAATGGAAGAGAAGTTTCTTTTGACTGTCTGGATTTTTCAATTTTTTAATTGTCTGTTTGCCTTTTGACCTTTTCCTCCCATAATTGATATGTGCTTGTTACAGAATTCATTCTATGTTGATATACCCTTTAAAGGTTTATTCAGTTACATGATTTTGTGCATTGTCAGGTCACGTACACTACGACTTCACCTGAAGTTGCTTTCACTGGAGACACCACCTCTGATTTCATTGTAGATGAAGATAACAGTGATGTTCTGAAAGCAAAACTTCTTATTATGGAGGTATATCTTTCTTTCTCTCTTTTTCTTTTTTTTTGGGTGAAGTGTCATATTTCTTATTTGTAAAGTTCATGATAGATTGTAGTCTTGGAAGTATAGAGCCACATTTATGGTATATTTTTGCTCCTCGTTCATTGGTTTTCAATCTAGTTTTCTTGTTAATTTGCAAGGCTTCCTCTACATCATAATGTACTGAAATTATTTTTAGGCGAAGGAAACCATATATGAAAGCTCAAATGAGGAAAGACAATAGATCGGTTTTAGAAAAAGGGAGAGATTGAAATATAAAGATCACTGCCAGCAAATTATTATTATTTTTTGGATGGGCACAAGTCTTAAATGTTCAAACATATACTGCAATTGATGACTAGTTTGAATTGTATTGACATATATGGGTATGTTATATTGTTATTTAGGTAAAAAAAATTGTCTGATGGGTGAAAGGTAAAACCAGTAATTCCTTTAAATACCAGTTTATTATGATGATTAGTGAAATAAATAAAAACAGCAGATCAGGTTCAGTCAATATTATATATATGGGTCTGTTCTAAAGATTGAAAGCAGGTGACAGATCAAGTTGGATCTAGTTCTTCCACCGTGTTTGTGTTTGAGACATTTCCTGCTTGCTTATTGATTTCATTCTAGCTTTTGCTGCAGGGCTGAAATGATTGTCTATTACAAATATTGCAATCAAGGATTTGAAATCAAAATGAAAAGTATTACTGAATATGTTGTCTGATAATCAACATATCATGAATCTAACAAGTCTAGTATTATCTTTGGCTTCTGGCATCATCTTAGAGAATTGCATCCTTCTATTTTCTTCTATTTAATTGAGGTTCTTTACTTGTCAATAAAATAAACTCACCCCCCCACCCTCCCAAAAAAAATAAAAAAAAAATCATGTCATTAGTTTTAAGATCGAGAAGAACATATGTCATGTGCTACAGCTGCGTGTCTCTATTAGATGGTCTCATGTGGATTAAGTATACCTACTCTTCATATCTCAGTTTGCAAGGGCAACAGGTGTTGTCTTAAGATTCTAAGTCTGGAAATGTAAAGCCTGCAGTCTCTTTAAGGTGAAAAAGTTCAAAGGTATTGTTTTATTTGTATGACATTGATTTTCTCACTCTTATGATTGAAGCACTCCCTTTGCCGTTGGTCTTTCTTTGTTAGGTCTTGTTTCAAAAGTTACCACGTTAACATTTCAACCTTACTCCACAATACACCCTTTCTAATGCCATCACGTCATTAGCTCACCTATGTTTTGTGTCTCAAGCTAAAGATTGGGCTTAGGACTTAAATTCCTAGTAATTGAATTATGAACAAGTGAATGTCAGGGACATTTGCTAAAAGGATAATCAGTCCCAGAGAATAGTGCTAATTTTGTCAAAGAGCATATTGTTTGATGACTTTCTGTTCAAAATGCTTTTTTCTGGCCAAATATTGCTGATATTACTGTAACAACAATTTACATAGCAAAATGTTTTGGGTGAGGAAAATTTATGCAGCAAAATTGAACATTTAGAAGCATATTAAAACATATAAAATTGAAGAATCTGTTTATTTTACACACACACACACATATTTTAATACTTAGGGAGCAGATGCATTTTTACCTCTTTCATATACATATGAGTGTTACTCATAATTGGTTTTGTGCTTTTAAGCCACATGTTACTGTTGCATACACAATTGTGGCTCACAAACTTGGTTCCTTTTGGTTTGAGTTTCAAATTGTTTTCATGATGCAGAGCACTTTCATTGATGACAAGGTAACGGTGGAACATGCAAGGGAGTATGGACATACTCATCTTTCTGAGGTAGTCTATTGAGTCTAATGTGTGAACTCTGCTCTCATATTTGTTTTCCCCTAGTAGTTTGATCTCTATTTAAACCTAAACTGATTGATTTATGCCTCCGAATCTGAATATATATGTTCCATTTAACTTGTGTGAGCTTTCTCCAGATTGTCAGATACGCAAATAGATTCAAGAATAAGGCTATTCTTTTAATTCACTTTTCAGCTCGTCATAAACAAGAGGTATGATTTTGAGTCATTCTCCTTTATGATGTATACTTTTTCCCCATATCCTCAATATCGCTGTCATAAAAGGAGGGACAATTCAGTATTTTGTTCAGTTTGCATTGAAGTGGGAATTTGCAACTTGAAAATTTGTGTCAATCCAGACAAATCAAATTTTGCTTGTTCTACGATTTAGATGAGAGAGAGAGGTCATCATTAGGGATTGGAACCATAGAGTTAGAAATTGACAATGGATTTAGTGTTATTGTCTTAGATCTATAATATTATCATTTAATTTGGTCTTACTTCCATAATGTGCTAATGTTGGGTGTGTTGGGCTTTTCTGATCTTGTATGTGGTTTTGTTTCCTGGTTCCATGTTTAGTCCAATCTTCATGAACTTCTCTTTGCTCCATGGTTTGAGTTTTTATAGAAACCCAACCTGCTATCGACCTTGGGGGTTGGAGGGAAATGTTAGGCATGCTGGGTTAATATCTTCAAAATTCAATTTCTAATTAAACTTCTGTATAACAGTAAAACATATTCGATATATATATATTTAAATGTCATAGTAACTCGTTACCATGTTTTTCTAGGAAATTCAACAAGCTATTGCTGAACTACCACCACCATTAGCTGGCCGAGTTTTTGCTCTTACGGAGGGATTCTAAGGGCTTGTTTGACTAAAATTTTTGCAGGTAGTTATTTACGAATTCAGTTTGAGAAGCATGTTATTTCAATTTATTTCTGTGTTTCTCTAGAAACGGCCATTGATTATTTCTCCTATTTTTCACTGGGATATGTCAGCATGAATCATGATGGTTTAAAAGAGAAAAGGTTCTTATGTGCAATAGGATTTTCGTTCCTAACGCAACAAGCGATCCATTTAGTCGTTTATATATCCTCAGCCTTGTTTCAACTCACTCTTTTATATGATCTAAATAACCACAAAAGATGCTTGCAAAGCATCAAATTCATGTATTGACATTAATTCTGTTGTTAGAGCTTGGAATGCTTAAAGCTGCTTGACGTGGGTAGGATCGGTCTGCATTTAATGTGTGTATCATTTACCTAAAAACTCTTTTTGAGGCCCGAGGGTTGTAATTGCTAAGGTAAAGATGGGAGTGCACATTTTCATCGAGCATCCTTGTGTGCTTGTTTCGTTGATGTCTTACTATTGGTATTACATAGGCGTTGCCAACTGAGGAGTCAGCCAAAATTGAACATAATTTGGATATGCCTTGGGTTGACTCGGTTACAAATCGGGTCTAATTAAACTGGTTTGGTTTAGACTTGTCAAGTGTGTGTGCATGTGGCTGGAGATGCAACATTTCCGTCATCCCCACTGCGATCAAGATCTCAGTTTTGTCTTTCTTCTTTTGATTTTCCTGGATAAATGTTAGAACATTTGAGCATTTTCATTGCTCAATACATTGGCTCATGACCTACTGCAGTTGAGCTTCCTATCGACGCCTCTGGACATGGGAGAGAGCATTATCATGATGCAGAAACGAGTGATGTACTATATTGGATTAAGGAGTTAACCTTCAATCCTTTTATTTATTTATTTTTTCGATCAAGTTATTCACGATGATGATGTTATTCTTATCTAATTTTTATTTTTGCAAATAACAAAGAACAGGACATCATTTTTTTTTTACGGTGTAAGATTGGTGGACCCTCAAAAAGTATTGCTTCGTGAACGTGTACGATTAGGTTGCACGTGCACTATAGGGCCTTCCAAGGACATTGCTAGTGCCACCATTTTGTTTGGTATTAACAAAAAGATGTACATTGCTGACTTCAAGATGATAATCAGAAGGGGGTCAAGGAGATAAAACTAGGGCTGCGAATGAGTCGGATCAAAACACCGTAATCCTAAGATTCAATGTTCAAGAGTAAATTAACAATAATGTTGGTCAATTTAAAATGATCTTGTGAGCATTATGTTTGGGATGGGAAAGTAAGGTGGAAGGAAAACATAAATTTCAAAGCAGGAAAAGTAGGAGAGATGGATTTAGGATGGAAAGTTTATCTTAAAGTTTACATGTTTTTTTTTTCTTTTCCTTGAAGTGATTTGTGATAGGAAGTCATTGAAATTTCAATTATACTTATTTTTTAAAGTTTTATCAATGTAAGTAATTTAGTAGTTTAAAGTAATTTTAAATATTATTTTAAAAAAGATTCTTTCCTTCCTCTTTTATTCAATCCAAACAAGAACATGTGATTTTTTCTTTTCATTTTCTTTTTTCTCTAATTTTTTCCTTCCACTTTATATCCCTCTTGATTCCTTTCCTCTTCTTAAACATAGCGTAAATGGGATAGCTTTTGCAAAGATACGGTCCACTTGATTTTTCTTTCCTTTTTGTTTCCTTGTATTTTCGGAAATTTGCAAAAATTGAAAGAAGAAAGGATTATTTTGTTTGTGGGTCAATCAAATCAAACTCAAGGAAAAACTCTCCACATTGAGCTTCTTTTTGTTTGGGATCATTGTTTTTTATTTCCTTTATTTTTCCCAGGTTTGGGATAATTTTTCGGATGAAAGTTTTGCGGTTGTTAAATATTCTTATGATAGTTTTAAGATAATGTTAATATTAGTGGTTTGTAACGGTAAGTAGTGGTAGAAGACCATGAAATTTGATTTTCTGGTTGCGTACAAGTGGCTAGCTATACAATTAAAAACTCATTGATTTATATATGAATTAATATCACTGAAGCCTTTTTTTTTTTTTTTTTTTATAATAGAGAAAGATATTATAGACCTTTTATTTGAAATTTGTCATCACAATCATTTGTGTTGGACATTTTTATTTATATTGAGAGTAAGAACCAACTAAATCATTTGGAAGAAATATAATTAAATGATGGGAAAAAGAAAGTAATAAAATTAAAAATAAAAATTTTTGAAAATAGGGTGGTAGGAAAAAATAATCCTAAAAATATAGCATCTAAAATTGCTTCTTCGATAGTTATAATTTTGGAATTTTTAATTTTTACTATATTATTTTCTTTTTCCCAATAAATGACATCTCTTGATGTCTTAGCTTCTGTTTCATGATGAGCTGATGGGGAGATGCAAGCTTATTTACTTGTCTTTCAAGCATAACAAGGCAATCTTTTATTTTTCTCCGTATCCTGTTTCGTTGTACTCTCTTCATCCATTTTGCCTCTCATGTTTTCTTTTCTTATTTTGTTGCTTCCTATCTTACATTTTTATTGTATCGTTATCAAGATCTTCTTTAGCAATGGACTGTAGTCTTGAGGTCAGTTGATTCTCTTGAGTTTCAATGTAATGTATTGGCACTTATCCAACATCAAGTTAATGAAATTGGACTATAGTAACTTATCCTCTTATTGAAGTAAGCACAAAATGAATCTGCTTATGTAAACATTTAATAAGTTAAAATTTAAAATCTAGAAACATGTTACTCATGATTTTTTAGCATAAATTGAATATGTTCTTAAAGAAATTGATAAGAACGGTTACTCTTCACAACCAAGTGAAATTCACTTATAAGAACATATGAATAATGTGAGAGAATGACATCACATAAATCAATTCATAGAAAAGAGTTTCGAAGTGTTTTTGAATGATTACAATAATAACAGTATTGTTAGATCCGGATTAGATGGTTGATCTTGACATGCTATAGGGTTAAAAATTAAGAGGAAAATTAGATTCGATTGGAAGTGGAATTGAGATTCAACTAGGTTAAACCATAGGGATTAATCCGATTTTGATAACGTTGAATAATAATGGAAATAACACAATGCTTAACCTTATGTGCACTAATAAAAACCCTATTAGCTAATGGATTAGATAGGAAATGAACATAAAAGGAAATAACATTTTAATAACATGACAAGTTGAATAT